>JAZKJV010010615.1:0-557651 GCA_037367405.1 Ottelia alismoides | reverse complement strand
TAATGATGCATAAATGAGGTCCAAATTAACACACAAATATAGGGGTATCGGTGCAAATTCAGAAAACAAGATTACAGTGCAACTTATGTACAGGGACTATTATGCCATTATATAAGCTATGCGGGTGCAACTGCAATATGTACAATAAAATAAAAAAATAGAATGACCTTCTTCTCTCAGCCGATTGGGGCGGAACCCAAAAAGGGGAGATGGCAGGGTCAGCTTGACGGCTGGCGCTGGTGGCGGAGGCGCGCGCCGGCGGTGTGGAGGAGGAACAACGCGGCGGAGGGGACGACTGGGCTGGTCGGCAGAGCTCGACGGCTGGCGAGGGCGATGGCGGAGCTCTTGCAGAGGAGAGGGATTCTGCGCTGACGTGGTGGTGAAGAGGGCGGCCCGCGATGGCGGCGGCGCCACGCGTGGCCGCGGTGGCGTTGAAGGAGGCGGTCGCACTGTGCTGGTGGCGGTGGAGGGCCACCAGTGCGCGGTGGCCGTGGATAGAGGAAGGGGGCGGCGGCGGGCTGGGGTCGCTGCTCTCTCCGTTAGTCTTTTTTAATTTTTTTTAATTTTTTAATTTTTTTACTGCTGTGAAAGTTTTTTTTTAATTTAAATTTTTTTAATTTTTTTTATTTTAGAGAACATAAAATAAACAAATGCAATTGTAATATGAACAAATGCAAATATAGTTATGGGTTGATCGTGATAATGAAATATTAAAATGACATGGTGATGAAAGGGTGTTGATGTAAAGTAAAAAAAGGAAACAAAATATGAGATAAAATAAAATAACAAGAGAAATGAGGAGGAATACTTACCTGAATCTTCGCGGATTGGCGGAGCAGCTACGCTGAACTCCTGTCGTCGCTTCGACCCGATTGGCGAAATGAAAATCGGAGAGCTAAGCGAGCTCGATGGGGAACTCGTGACGCGGAGCGGAGCTCCGCGGATCTCGCCTGAAGGAGATCGTCACTTGAGGAAGATGTCTCGCCGCTGTCACCAACAAAACAACTCCAAGGCTCTCTCCTTTTTCTATTAGAATGGCGGATGGGGAAAAAATGAGGATGTACAAAAGAATATAAAGAGAAGAGAAAGGGAGGTTAGAATGGTAGTGGTGTTGAATAGGAAGTTGTATTGTTGGAGGAGTTGAATGGAGGTTGGTGGAAGAATATGGAGTAGAATGGGAGTTATTAAAAATGGTGGAGTTGAATGGAAGTTGGTGGTAGAATAGAGAAGTTATTGTAGAGAATAAATAATGATATAATAATGATATAAAGTAGGCTACTAAAATACAATAAAAATAAAGATAAGAAAAAAATGGAGAATTTACAAAAGAAGATATACAACATTTACATATTTTTTTTGTTTGCTTTTCTTTTTATATTTTTTTGTCTTTTTAATAGTAGCTATGTACAATAGGAAAATACAATAAAATACTACAATCAAAATACAACACCACCATGATTTTTTTTATATTTTTAATAATTAAGAAAGATAAAATAAAAATAAAGAAAGAATGAACATGTACATAATATACAATGTACATCTAGGTCCCCAAAACCCAACTTTTGCAAATGAGCTCCGATTTTAATGAAACCACTTCCGTTGGATAGATAACTTTCTAAATTGAACTTTAAAGTGAGTTTGGTGAATTTGGAGTTCATAAGGAGCGGGAATTTGGCTTGGAAGTTGGTCTTCACGGCTTTTTCCCTTTGGGATCTAGTAGCATTTGTTTGAGGTAAATTTTGTTTTGTATTTTTCTATTTTTATATACATTGTTATGAACAAGTTGAAAAATAATTAGACAAAAAGGAGTTGAAATGAAATTATTAAAAATAGATGAAGTTTTGGGCTATTTACATGTATAAAACTCCTTTATTTTGCGGCTTTTTATGTGTAATTTATTTTGTACAATCTAATATAAAATAATTAGTGTGTTTTATTTACAAGAGACATTTTGTTAATTTAATGAATTTATGTACATTTTTCTGGGATTTTACTCGGGGATTTTGCTAAGATCAAGATATTGAGATGATGAATCGTGGATTCATCACCCCCCCGCCCCTTTTTTCGTCAATTTTATTTCTATGGAAAATACCTCTATGTATATTCATCCTTATATCCCTCCTATATGTCATTCGAATTTTGTCAGAAAGAGATACTCCTACGCCTCCTTCCATATAGTGTCGATTTAAAAAATCCTATGACCGTTAAGAAATGACTTTCTGGATGGAGGTCGTAGGAGTCTCTGTTTTTGACGAAAGTCGAGTGGCATATAGGAGGGATATAGGGATGGATATACATTGTGATATTTTCAAAAAAATAAAAAAAATACAAAAAAATAGGGTGGGGCCAGCCATGTTGGGGGCAGCCCCATTTTTTCCAAAGATATATATATATATATATATATATATATAGAGAGAGAGAGAGAGAGAGAGAGAGAAATGCTTCCATCGACCTGTTCTCGATGGAGGGAATTTGAGTCTCTGTTTTTTAACGAAATTTGAATCATATATTAGAAGGATATAGTTATGAAAATCCATAGAAGAATTTTTCAAAAAAAATAAAAGAAATGGCAAAAAATGAGAACGGTGTAGGTAAGTTACCTACTCCATGGAGTAGGATCCCTCCCCCCCCTCTCTCCCTATATATATATATATATTGAGGCGAATCCTATGAGAGCCAAAACATGTAAGAGCTGAGAGCAGTGATTCTGGACCACTAGATTAAACCAAGAGAGAGAAGATCAGGAGAAAAAGACAAAATCTGGTGGTCCAAAATCACTGCTTGAAAAATTGTCCGATCTAAAATAAAAGGTCGTTGTTTTGACAAAGTAGATTTTAGCATAAAATATATTTTATTTTATTACACTTCTAAACAAGTGTATAGCGTTAAGTATGGGAGTGTCGAACCATCTTTGTTGTAGAGTTATAATAAATTTTAACTCTGCATTGTTGTTTATTGCTTTAATTATCATTGTGGGTTAATTTTTAATTGAGCCGGATTTCGTGAGCAGGCTGTCTATTTCATCCACAGGCGATTCCATTTCATCCAGGTTAGGTCTCTGATCCTCGCACCACCTATTTCATATCCTCAATTCCTCTGTAATTCCAATTGTTCTCCTGATTTTGATTCCATTTGATACCAAATCCATCCGATCATCATCTTCACCTCGCAAATCACTCCATTTCTCGTCTATCCCTCATTCTTGTTCCCCTTTGATCATGCTTAGTGATCAAAGTATTTGAGATTCTTCCCCCATTCTTGGATCTCCTCCATTCATCACTCTTGTCAATCTTTGGTCGAGGATCCATCTTCAAGCCTTCTGATATATTGCAGGTGTAGTTCGCATTTAGAAGAGGGATGATTCCAGGAGTTGTAATGAACTAAAGATATATAACTCGATAGTCTTCAGAAGGTGATTCCATTTCGTTCACAAGCGAGCAACAATAGAACATCACCATCTGAAGATATTATGTTAACTGGAGTGAGAACCAACTGCATTCATCT
Source organism: Ottelia alismoides (assembly GCA_037367405.1). Lineage (NCBI taxonomy): Eukaryota > Viridiplantae > Streptophyta > Magnoliopsida > Alismatales > Hydrocharitaceae > Ottelia > Ottelia alismoides. Next base: position 554,147 of record JAZKJV010010615.1, on the reverse strand, counting down.
GAAACCCACACTTCATCGGATTTCCAGGTATGCCTTGAATTAAATTCTAGTATTAAATCTCATTAGATTCAAAGACGTTTGCAGGAAATCCATACTTGGAGACAAAGTCTCAACGCTCATGCAAATCTGAAATTAAATCCAATTATCCGGGATCAACTGTTGTAACACAACATGCGAGATCCGATTTCAGTTCCACACAAGGAGAACCTCAACCCTCACCGAGCGCCCCCTTTGTCCGTCAGCTATATTGTCATTGTTCTTCGCCGTCGTCACGCCCTCACGCAACTGCCTGCAACGTTGCGACCGCCTGCATCGCTGATCACCTTCTCCAACTCCGCCAGATCTTCATCAACAGCTCTGTTGCTCCACCGCCGCCTCGAGGGTCTGAAGTTCCACCAAAGCCACCACTGCATACGATGTTTTGGGGAAGAACAAGTGCCACGCTCCAGATCCAACAAGAACCCTTATCAAGCGAAGATTGGCGAACCTCATTGCGACACGCGTCGAGCCTATCCAACGCTTCCAAACGTGCACCGCCCCGTCGTTCTTTTGCACCTCACGTGCCTAGCATGTGAGGCGAGATTTTTTTTTATAGAGTTGCTTAATTCCCCTACGTGTTATTAATATCCTGAACAGGTTCTGGAGCTGCTTAATCACATGTCACAGACACGTGATTCGGTAACTTTTGCATACAGATCCTTGGGGTTTGTTTGCTTTGCATCCAAATCTAAGAGATGATAAATCACGTGCTCAAGCACATTACTCTGCGAAAATTTATGCAACGCCCATAACATCATGAATTGATGGATAGGTCCATCAACTAAGCAGTCACCTATGTGACCACGTGCATTTGGGCTTTTTACACGTGCATCCCATACTTTCCAGATTATTACACTCGCGCCCTTGATATTTTATATAAATTCTGTACATACTCAATACAATACTAAATAAAAATACTAATAATAAAAATACATAATAATAAAAATACATAATAATAACCAGTATTATACTATATATAGTATTAAATAATATTTTAAAAAATAAAAACATTTTTTATTTTTAATAAATCATTAAAAATACAAAAGAAATAACAAACTTTAAAACCACATAAAAAAATATAAACAATTCTTAAAAATCCTAGAAAATACCTATAGCATATTTTGCTACATTTTGTATTATAATCAAATAAAATAAAATTTGAATATTAAAATTACTAAAAATATAAAATTCATTAAAACTTGTAAAAACCGTAACTAAATAAACAAAAATCGCCTAAAGACACCAATTTATAATTTTAAAGGTAATTTCATCTACTTTCGATAAAAATAAAATAAAATGACTTAATGTTCTCTACTTTAAAAATCAAATCACTTCACAGTTTTCAAAAAAATAGTTTTATTTCTTAAAAATAATCTGAAAAATCAATACAAAGTTTAGAAACACTTAAAATCCATAAAAATAGGAAATAAAATAAAAAAACATAAAAATAACGAATAAAAAACAAAATTAAAATTAAAATTATTTTCTTAATAATAAGAAATCGCAAAATACTTAAATTTCATAAAAACTTTACAAATTTTCTTAAAAATTAAATAAAAATTCGAAGAAATATTTAAAAATAAATAAAAAATTAGTAAACCTTTTCCTTTAGGATTTCTATAGTTTAACCTTAGTTTTCCAATAGTTTGCCTCCCTGAGTTCAACACTCATGTGCTTAACCGCTATTAGGAGTATAAATAAAAAATAAAAAAATTAACTAAACATTAATCTTTTCTGGTAAAACTCACCTGGTCGATACAATAACTGTGAAATCGATATCTTCTCTATCTCTTTTGTAGAAGTTCAAAAGTTGATCAGGTGCTTTTTCAATTTATCTTTTATTTCGTTAAATCACAAATTCGAAGTTCGTTGGAGCTCAGCTCCGGCCATTGTTTCCAAAGTCCCCAATTGTTCTCCAACCTATCACGCTCCTCCATTTGGTTCTCCTTCACTTTCTCTACACTCCGACACATCCCATTCATGTTGATCCTCTCTTGATCAGGAAATCATGTCTCCCTCCGCTGCCTTTCACCGGAGTCCTCCTCTTCGAGTCCATTCTCATCCATTTCACCCAAAACGACCCATGGACCTTGCTTTTTGCATGTTGAAACTAATCGTGCAGGATCCAAGGCTCGACACACTATTTGGAGGCAATTTTTGTTTAAGAACATGTTCCAACTGCCCCTTAGCTTCCTCGATCTCCTGAGACCTCATCTGAGGCTCCTGGATCCTTCAGGAGCCATCAACAGCTATTGAGCGACGTCGGTAGCATTTTGAGCTGAAACTGACTATGTTCGAGTGTCCATTGTGAGTCTGTACAAAATTCTCGTATTTCGTACTTCTATTTATTTCCATATTTTCTTATTTATAAAAAATCAAAAAAATATATTAGTGTGTAATTAATTTTCTTATATTTTATCGTATTTTCTATAATTTTTATCCTCTTTTTAAATCACAAAAAAAATTACAAAACTTCAAAAATTTGGTTTTTTATACACTTGGAGACCACCAAAAATACCACATCGTACAGATGACCTCTTTTGCTCCAGGTCCTACATGAAAGTTGTAGATCTCATCGTGACAAACAACTTTTTGAAGGAAATTTTTTAATCCGAGGTCTCCTTCTATTTCTTTTCTATTTTCTTCTCTCTTTTATTTTTGAATTTTTTTAGGGTGACACATGGCAGCCTTTGGGTGTGCCACATGGCACCCCCACCTCACCTCATTCCCTCTCTCTCCTCTCTCCTCCCTCGGGTAATATGCCTAGCATATGACCCATTTCCTCTTCCTCCAGCAGATCCCCCCCCCCCCGGGTCAGTTATTTCTCTGCCACTCCTCTCCATGTAATAGTTGTCGTGCCCGCTCCTTCTCCGGTCGTTACGAGGTCGGCCCCTCCCTCACATAACCATCGTCGCCCCCGCCTCCTTTAAAGCCCCTTCGACAGCCACTCCCACAGGTATCCACCATCAGGAGAACCTCCCACCCCCCCCACCCCATCGATCTTGGTGACAGCAAGGTCATCGGCGGTGTTTGAATCTCCGACGTGGTCCGAAGGTCATCTCCTTCGTCGCTGCTCCTCACCGAGTCTGCCAAACCTCCACAAGCCTTTTCGTCGACTTGAGTCTAGGCAATAATTAGAAGTGATCCTCGGCTCCTTCCACCTTCCTGGTGACCCATCGGACCTCACACCTCAGATCCTTCACGCCTCACCTCGATTCGGGTCATGTCTTCCTCATCGTCATTGCTCGACCATTACTCCATCTCATCTTCGCCGTGCACCCTCGACACCACACGCATAGATCCTCCCTTCACGCTCAGATGCAAGTCTTCACCACTGAGTAACCATTGCTTTCGCCATTCAGCACCTCTCCCTTGTTCTGTATGACGCTCCTTCCCAGGTCGCACGCCAGTACCGACCTCCGCTTCGTGAGCCTTCAGCACCACCTTGCACCTTCACCTCCACCTCGTATAACTGTCCCTCCTGGTTCACCACCGCAAAGAACCACAACCCCAACCGTGCTCCCTCGGTTATCCTTATCGTGTGTGGCTCCTCCTCCTCACGCATGTTCCAACGCCAACCGCTTGGTCGTCCACCACCAGCAGCACTGCTTTGCCTCGAACCTCCAGCATCTGTTGGATCAAGGGCCAGCCATTGATACTACGGCTCAGTTCTCGTGACGTCTCCCCTGAGCCTCGACCCTAGCCTCGAGGCTCAGGCCTTTCGAAGCACTCTATCTTTGCCACGTGGAGCCTCGGGTGCCCCACCTCAGCCAAGGACTCAAGGCTCCACCCGAGCCTCCCTGTCGTTGCCATGTAGCCTCGGACACCCGAGCCTCAGCCCTGCCTTTTTGAGCCTCAACCCCACCTTTCCGAGCCTCAGCCTCATCACCCGAGGCTGCCCGAGCCTGTTGTCCGCCACCCGAAACTCCAGGCGCACGTGTAACACACGTACGCAAGGGTAAATTGCACAGACACCCTAGAAGGTTACATATATTACAAAAATATCCCTGCTGCCTAGATCACATACCCCGCACATGGCACCTTGGAAATTTGCAGAAAGTCCCAGGCAGTTTACTTTATTGCAGATAAGTCCTTTATGGACCCAATTGAGAAGAAAACTTATCTTTTTATTGCATTTAGTCTATGGTCTTTATTTTAGCATATCTTTCTCATATGAACTCATATTTCAGCGTATAACATGTTGTTTTAAAGCTATTATCATGCCCTATCATTTGGCATATTTTTCACACATATTTGAGGGTACTTATTGAGATTTATTAATTGATGATCTATGTTGACAAATGTAGGATGATTATTGACATTTTGCACTATATTTTCATTGAGAAATTAACGATTTATTTTGTAGAAATTGATTGAGGATCTAGTAGTTTTGAAATAATATTTGAGGATTTAATCTTTACAAGGTCTAAATCAAGGAGGAATTCATTTAATCTCCCTATCAATTTGCACGTTTAAAGATTAATTCGAGGAATAAATTACAGGGAATCCTGATATGATACTTAATTATCCTCCTTGCAGCTTGAATTTGATTGGAAATTTTTATCTTGAATCTCTTTCAATCTGTGATTAATTTCAATGATTAATTGATAGATTTATTTGAGGATTGAATCTTATAATTCACAGATCTAGTGCTTCATTCTCTCATTTGAATTCTTTGCATCTTCATCATTGCATTGCATTTTAATTTTCTGACACAGAAATTAATCGAACATATATTTAATTATGTAAATTAATATAGAACCTCACAACTAAAAATCATTGTTCCCTATGTTCGACCTTGTAGGCTTACTAAGTAAAAATTCTCCACAACATTCAAAGATTATGATTTTTGACGAATCAAATTTGTCTCCTATACTATGACAATTATCAATTATTAAAGAGGCGAATTTCAAGCTCATCAAATGGCATTGTTGCTGAAAAATGGAAAATTTTTATGGTTTAAAATTATTTTTGTAATTAATTTTTGTGAAATTAATTTCCATGTTAATTTTGTATTTTCTGCATTAACTTTGCATCTCTCTCTCTCTCTCGCTATAAACTAACCGCATCTTCTCTCCTTGTAGATTTATTAGAGCAAAATTTGGGATATAATTCAAGAATCTACGAAGAAGAAGAAGACTATATTTTAATTTTGTGAGAGAGAGCTTGGATAGTTTGTTTTTTGTATTATTCACAGGGTCCCTTTATCTGAACCCTTGTAATAATTCGAACTGGACTTCTCTGTGGTGTGTCAGGTCTATTTCAACTCCTTTTTATGGTTGGGACCCAACTTTAGTGGTGTAGGAATTAGGAACATATACACTCATTTAGTTTTTTCTGTTTGTGGTCATAACTCTTAGGCCATACTTTCACTAAATACATGCACTGGTAGATCGTTCAATTTAGCCAAATTTTAAATCAATTCTTTCCTGCTAATAGAACTATTTTCTTAGGGCAATTTCATTTGTGCATATCATTTAGTGTTAATTTTAAAATTCCTTGTACTGCCTCCCGCATGAAGAATGCGAGGAATCATTGTAAGTATTCTTCTTAAGCATGCATCATTGATTTACGCTTGTATTAACTTTTTTGATTCTCTCTCCTTAGTTTTATAACATAGGAATTAAAGGAATTGGGACTGCTCGTTAGACGTGAATTTCTGCACTCACCTAAAACTTCAGTGATAACCTTAATTTAAAATCAGGACTACTGATCAAGGTGACTGTAATAAAACTGACATAAAATTTACCCTTGTGTTCGGTGGAGAATAACACACTCATTATTTGTAAGGACCAGATCGCACACTTAGGGTAGAGCCAAAAACCGAAAACTTCCTGTCAAACTAATGTTTTTAAAAACAATTAGCTACTTCTTAGTGAGGGTTTCAGGTAGCCATTTTACGGATCGACTTCTCTTAGTAGAGTGGGTGGTTTAGAGGACACTACGAAAGGCTCCATCCTCAAGTAACACGGGTAGCCGCATAAGGTCCATACTGACACCCATACTGGCTGAAAGTAGGTGCAACTAGTTGTATGAACTCAGGATAATCATTGTGAAATATTTCAGCACCTAACAGCTCCGCTTAATTTTCAAGATTGATTTATCAAAAAAAATTAAAATTGAAAAGATAAACGGTTGAACCCTGACGTGCCTTCACAAGTGTCGAGTGGGTAAAGCTACGTGCTTGTTTTGTATTTGACTTGTGTGCATCAAATGCCTTGCATTCGCAAGCAAATCGTGGTTCGTGAATCACTCCATCCCTCCTTTGAGAAGATGTCGACACACCGGTCTTCCTACCTTGTCTCCACGACCATGTCCCGATATCCTTCTTCTCAATCATTTCAAGGGAACTTTCTTTGTAAATCAGCCCCCCCTCCCCCCCCCCCTGTCATCATTCTCTTCCCTCCCATACATCCCACCCAATGACCACACCTCTTCATGGAATAGACCTCTCTCACATTCTTACAATCTTATGGACAAGAGAGAGCGAGCAGAATTAAGGATGGAAAATAGAGTAACCAATATTGACAGAGAAACACGATTTATGGTTCCTATAGACTCCCAACCTCTTGAATCATCCCTTACTCAGGTTGACTCTCTTCCTGAGTACAACCAATTTTCCTTTGACAATTCACAAGTAAACCAGAGTCAATGAAATATGACTTATGACCAGACCATAACGACTATGAATAATCAATACTCTATTCAAGGTTACATGCTAGAATCACATCATATAGAGAATGATTATTCAATCACAAGTCATGAGATGTTTGAGGATGAGATTGCTCAGATTAACCATAGAGAAGATGCTTTAACTGAGAAAATTTATAAACTCATCTAGTCTATGCAGAATTCAGAAGATAGTTCACACCAAGCGAACCACTAAATCATCATGTGACTCATAATAAGGCACAACCACCACTGATCTCTGAACCCACTACTGACCATATCACGAAAAATAACAAAAAAACTGAAAAAATAGAAAATTCAAAAATATTGGATAATTCTGAAATGGAAGCATTTTGCAAGAGTCTGATCTTAGAGCTTCCATTGATTTAGGCCACAGAATAAGTGCCTGATCTTAAGAGATTTGTGAAGAGTTGACTAAACCCTAAAAAGACATGCGATAAATGACCAAGGAATGAATATCATGTTGCAACTATGGCTAGCTCGTTGGTGATGAATCATAAAATCAAAAGCCGTAAAGTTAAGCGGTTGACTCAGATTATGTGTGAAATTGAGGATTCTACATTCACTCATGTTCGGTTGGACAACGACTCCACATTAAACATCCTCCCCAAGTCCATCTTTGACAAACTCAAACTCGGACAACTAAAAAAGACTAGGGTGATCGTTTAATTGCCAGATCAATCTACCAAAAAGACATGGGGGATTGTTTCACTCGTCGTAAACTTTAGGGGTGACAGACATAAAGTGGACTTTATTTTCCTTGACATTGAGCACCCCATAAAGTTGTATGAGTCTCCTATCATTTTGGAAAGCCATTCTTAGCCTTTGCTAAGGCAATTGTAGATTGAGAGACTCCGGAAATCAAGTTTCCGAACTCGGACCACAATGAACAGACGCTCAATGATATTACCTGCTCTGCAGAAACCCAACATGAAATCAACAGTCATGATTAGGAGAAAGTCATGTCACATGATTCTAACTCTCCTAAAGAAACACAGACACAAACCCTAGGAGAGTTACCTGAGAGACCGATTGTTGGACAGACATCTGATTCTCACCCTCTGACTGCTCCAAGGTGAAAGCAATATTCAGAAGTTTATGGAGAATTGGATCATATTTTTTAGGATTGTCACGATTATTTAAGTGGTCCAATCTTTGAATTGGCAGTAATTCACAACATACTTGAACCATATAAGCAACCGACTCAGGAAACCTCTGATGTCACCAAAAAATCACGATTATCAGGAGGTGACATCAACATCCCCAGCCAACATTCACAAAGCCACTAGGAATATGCTCCCTCGCCCGATGCAGCGTATAACCCTACAATAATTGGTTGACTTTTACGGGGATTCATCCGACGAAGAACTCATAAATGTTACACCGGTTACTCAAGAAAGGGAGATGAGTATTGTCCAACTTCTTCCAAATGCTTCTCAAGGAAACAAACTGACCAAGAAAGTCACCTTTGATCTTATACACCATGTGATTTTTGAAGAGTCCTTGTCTGGTCCTGAGGTGGTTCATCAGGTAAGTGCAATAAGTACAGCTCTGATACAAGGGCACTTACCTCTGGTTGACAGTAGTTGGAGATCATCTATGTGTGACTACTATTCTTCTGAGAACGACTCTGACAATGGTTGGTCATCTTCACCCTCCCCCTCTTCACCGCTGTCTAGATCTCCATATTATTTCCCACCACACTCCCGCAAGAAGGTCTGCCGCAAACCTCATTGACCTTGTACGTATATCTATCTGGTTCCTCACTTGTAATTATCCTATCATACATAGGATGACCTGAGCCTAAGTATAGGGGGATCGGTATCATTGTGTATACATCACTTCGATCTTTTCTGCTCACCCTCGGCTGCCTCATTTCATGCTTATCTGTTATGCTTAGTCCCTCAAAAGTCTAAGTATAGGGGGACATGTCGATGACAAACCCTAGATTTTTCCCTTTAATAGTGTCGAATTGACGCTTCTAATGTCATTGCAGTGGACTAAATTAGATCGACCAAAGACCATTTAATTTAATTAACAATCAAATCAAACGGTCGAAATTATATTTTACTTGGGCAACCCAAGGTCAAACTCAGGTACACGTGCCTCTCTCTTATTATTTAGACTCTTATTAATTAGCTTAAGTGCTAGATTAAAGAATCGTAGGTCAAAGAATGCATGAAGAAACAATTCCTAAATAAACATGAAACATGCATTTTTTTATTTGATTTTTATCATGCAAAGATATGCAATGAAACTCATTGTGAATATGTCCTAAATCAGAATATTTTATCAATAAGACATAGTGGACTTCAGACTTCGATTAGGAAGTAGATTTCATTAATGTAATGATATAAGGCATGAGTAGTCTTTCGATAAAAAAACACTATGTTAATGACTTTAATCAACAAAAATCAGAGTGTGTAATCAGAGGTCTAAACATGCCATTAAGAAGACAATGAAACTAGCTTCGAAACGCAACTGAAATTAAATGAAATTGAGATACGATGCTCAAGATATTCATAAATGAAGATAAGGGCATAAATGAAAGAAAATATAAAAAATAAATAGCAAACAGGTCCCTGAGAGGGACTAAAATGTAAATAAAATAAAATTTTGCACCTTCGCGGTAAATAACCCACACATGCGGGGGTATTTTTGCAATTATTGAGACATGCGAAGGTATGAGTGCAAAATACCCCAGGCGTACGTGAGATGCATGTGAGATATGGACCTATCTGCAATTTGGAGGAGTTGGAGGGCCTCCCTGCAAGTTACCTAGAGTGCGCATGATAAGCACGTGGGCTCTAGGTTTGGTTGACACGTCGGCTCGATCAAGGCTCCTCAAGGCTTGGCGTTAGGCTCGGGCTTGGACAAGTCTCGGCAGTCCTGAGCCTATGGGTCGGTTGCTGAGACTCAGAACTCCTTCGATGGAGACACGTGGACGATTAAAGATCGCCCGATTTGAGATCGGACGGTAGCTGTGGCATGTCGAAGGTGTCGTCGTGCCTCTTATGGACCGTTGGATTGGTGCTGGGATGAAGCCATCCGACGGTTACTGTACTTCTTCCCTCTTCTCTGGCTGGCAGAGGGTTCAGACCTCCGGCGAAGCGGCTGCAGCTCCGCCTCCATCTTCCTCCTTATATGTTGTGTTGTGGAGCCATATGAAAATGAAACAGCCATCGTCGAAGCTTGGTGAAGACGCCTAAACCCCTGAAGAAGGTCATCGATGCTCACATGCCGGAGCAGGGGCTTGCGAAGTCAGCTCCGGTTGAGCTCCGTTCATTGAGGGCATTCACCTGCAGAGATTAGTCCTGATAGCTGAAGTGTGCAGATGAGTAGTGCACGTGATGCGAGGCACATGCGTCCGGGGGTACGTTAGCAATACGTCACCCAGGGGTCACGTGCTCTGCACGTGACCCGTGGGTAATTTGCAGCAGACATCCTTGGAGAATCTCCCATTTGCGAATCAGCCCCTGCCTCCAGAGGGCACGTGCGTGGCACGTGCCCCCTCTGGAAATTTTGCCAAAGCACCCCTACTTTAGCGGTAATTACATATAAGTACCTCTGCATTATTTATTTGTTTATTTTAAATATTGCATCTGTACCCCTGTGTTTCCCCGTACTTTTGGACCTCTTTATTGCATTCTTTTATTTATTCAAAAATAGCATGATGTTTGTCATTTGATTCTCTACAGTTTGACATAGTGAATGGGCTGAAGAAAGCAACGGTCGGAGGTCTTCTCCAATGAACTCGGAGGAGGGGGGTTGGAGTGGTCCGGGGTCATGGAGGAAGGAGAAGGGGATCGAAGGGTAGTGTGTGATTGGTGGAAGCGAGGCAGAGCAAAAGTCATGGCTCATGGAAGGAGATGGAGTCGGAGATACCCTAACTAATTGGAAGAAGTCAGAAGAAAATACAAAGAATATTGATAGAGCTTACCTGGCGAATTGCGGAGTGGGGGACTGGATTTGAGCGCCTTGTAGATGCTCGGGGGTCATCGCTCGTCGAGGCCGACCGGTCTTGGAGCTTGGCGGCGCACGGAGGCGACCGCAACATGATCGGGGGACCATGGATCTCACCGGGGACGATGGTCATCGTCGCTCGATCCTCACTCGATCCTAGCTCGTCCCCCTGTCACAGGGAGGAAGAGGAGGGTTGGGCCACGCCCCTCGTGAAGATGGATGGAAATGATTTGGGGCAGAGGCAGAGTATTTAAGGAGTGAAGGTGGTGGTCCGATGATGGGGGGCGTGACTTACGTGGAGTTTCTGGAGCGAAGGGGTGGTTCTATGGTGACCCACGAGGCTCGCAAGGAAGGTGGGTTATGGGGCTACATAGTGGGGCGGTGAACGCGACGAGCAAAAGGCTGGAGAGATGGGGAAAAAGAAAGGGGACGATGGGTTTGCGATGTGGGAGACGTGGGGGAGAGAAAGGCTGGAGGAAGAAGATGGGTTCCCTACCGTTGGATCTCGCGATCTAACGGTCAAAAAGGGAGCACTGATAAGGGGCTATTGACACAATTTTTCGCGGTTTAAAATGATGATTTAATCAAGTCGTTGTTTTCCCACGATAAATCGGAATCAAACAAATAATATTACAACAACGAGCACGATGAAAGTATGCAAAAAGCATGCGGCAAGTATAGGATCAAATCCACAGGGACCAAGCAAATTTACGATATTTGTTCTTCTTTCAAACTTAAATCAAATCTTAGATCCTTTGCGACGAAAGATAGATGATTGAAAATTGCGATCTACAGAGAAAGTATTTCCAAGAGCTTAGATTGACTAAATATGGATGTGAGTGCAACTAATTGAAGGAATGAGGTTTAACTCGCAACTTAATAAGGGTGAATTGAGGATTACTTGCAACATTTTAAGATGTAATAAAATATTTGAGAATTGTAATGCATATTAGAAACAAATTATAGTAAATAAAAAACATTACCAACCAAATTTTTCCATCTTAAACAAGAGCAACTAATATAACAAAATGCATGAGAGATATAAAAATAAGAAAGGAAATGCTTCTCTATCCAGATGACGATGGCGATGACGACTATCACGGACGCGCGAGCTGCTATATGGGGAGAGGAACACCGCACAAAAAAATTGCCGTCACACGATTGATGGGATGTTGTTGGTCGCTAGAAGATAACACGCTAGAGTTGGTTGCGCATATGTCGGTTGCTGGACGAACGTCGGTGCGTGGTGGCTGCAAGTTGGAGAGCGTTCTCGCACCCGCAAGGAGGAGAACAGTGGTTGTTGTAGTTGGGCGCACCCGAGGAAGAGGATTGGAGCGTTAGAGGCGCCTATGTCTTCAAGAATGCAAGGGAGAGCTGTTGTACATGCAAGAGAAAATAGATCAGAGAGAGTAGGGGGCAAGAGAAGAGTGCGTGCAAGAAAATAGACGAGAGAGGGGGGTTGTGCGAGCATGAAAAATGGGAGAGAGGGAGAGGGTGCGTGCATGAAGAGGGGTGCGAGAGAGAAGAGAATCGAGGAGAAGGTAATGGCGTGAGTTCCTCATTTTATGGATGGAAATAAAGGGAGACATCCCATGCAAATAAAGACAAAAGATCATTACTAATGCATGAAGAATTAATTTTTGCATGGGGAAGGATGAGGTGTGGACGGCTAGTGTGCTTGGGAAGGGTAGAGATAAATTTAAGAGTGTGCATGGGATGGGGCTCATGGCACATGGGAATAATGAATGGAAGTTTTACATTAACCCCTCTCCCCATTTCTTTCCAACAAAATGTAAGAGATGTTTCTTGTAGAGCCAAGTCAATATGTTGATTAAATTAGTGCTCTATGAGTGTACTCAATTTCTCTCTGATAAATCTGATTAATGATGATAATATTTTATCAGATGTTTCCTTGATTCATTGAAGATTTTATACGCTTATGTGCATGGAATAATGTAGACATATATTATGTGAATTTTAGAGTTTGTGAATTGATATTTTATTCCACATAATTTGAGCCTATTATCACATCATATCATGTAATCATCACACCCCCATACTTAAATCTTGCTAGTCCCGAGCAAGAAATAGATAAGTTATAATGAAGGATATGGAAATAGCCAAGATAGGTTGAGTGAGGGTTTACAGCAGACATACCCACAAAGTCTTGAGTTTTCAGATCCTAACCACACAAATACACAAAATTCAGTAGAGTTGACCCATAGATTAATGATTTGCTCTAATAGTCGACTTGACTTGAGTTTTGTATTTTCAAAAGGCTCTCAGTTCCAACAAAATCAGACATGGATTCAAAAGGTCGATCAGGTCAACTCATCCCTAAGAACACAAGTATTCTCTTTGACTTTGAATGGATATAAACAGTGTTAGTAATGTTTTTTCTTTCGTGAGTCAAGAGAACGAGCTAACACAATCTATCAAGGTACCGAATGATTCCCTACACATATAGCCTCAGTCCTCATCTGAATTAAGGCATATTCTCTTTTCACCCAAGTATGTCAGCATAAAAAAATAGGTCATAATTCTTTGAAAATGGGACTTAACTTTCGGGGATTTCCGTAGACCGCTTTGGTCTGCTGCTCTCATTTCTTTCTTTTTGTAGAGCATAACCCTGGGCCTCTTTTAAGAATTTAGGTAGCATCATTAGGCTGCTACCACGGCTTTTTGGTGGAGAAGGGTTATTTGGTGGTCTTCGTTCATTTCTTTTGCTTCGCACATCTTTGCATGATTGGTGGTTTTTGGCATTTGTATTGTGATATGCCTTTTTGTGGTGTTTTTATTTTGGATTTGGCATCAAAAGGTAGTATCGGCTTAATATTGACTTTGGTGCTGACATACTTACACTAGAGAGATCATGTTACCCCTGAGTCAAGTTCCTTCATTAGCTATAGATAAGGTTCAGGCATTGGCACAACCAAGAGGACAACTCCTCACCTCAACTAGATTGTAATTGTATCTCGTAAAATAAACTCAATCAAGGTAAGTGCAATGTGTAGTTGCTTAATATCCACTGAAGAGTTTAAGAGCGCTACTAGTTGCTCAGGTGACCTAATTAGATACAGAAGTTCATTCACCAGTAGAGTTAGAGGAACTGAGAGAATAAAGTCCACATGGACCTGAAGAAAGTTTAAAAACTCATGCCTAGTGAAATTCTGATGAATTTAAATGGATTAAGGTCAACTCAACCTCAGTCTATGATCTATGCAATGAAGAGCTGATTTCTCAAAAGATGGGATAAAATTAGGAAGGATGTATTTTTGGTGGTTTTCTTATTTTTTTTGAAAATATTTTTAGGGGAACTTTTGTAAAATTTTCGAAGATTTTTTTTGAAAAGTATGTAATTTTGAAAACTATGCAGACACACCCCATATACTTATCAAAAACTATGTCCTCATGGTGAAGACAATGTGTAAAAGGATGACCAAAAGAAAGGGTGAGTGATGTGAAAAGTATTTTTGTGCTTTTTGTGAAGTGTGGAGGTGGACCCTCATACTTATCTAATGAAAAGAGGAAAGAGAAGGATACAAAGAAAGGAAAAGATACCTATGAAAGTGGACCCACCAAATATTGTTGGTTTAACGTCCCAACTCGACGATTCAGCTTATCAAGAGTATCCAGTGTTGCGTGTGAGTGCAGAAGTTGTATTCAGAAAACCCAAATGAAACTCTTGATATGATATGGATATCCTGACCCAGATGTGAGAGTGCAGTTGATGAATTTGATAAATGTGTGCTCTCATTAATACGGTGAAGACATTAATTGGTTGATGAATCGGAATGAGAGATAAATCAGTTTGATCTTGGATTGGATGTGATGGGAGGGAAATGGGCGGAATGGTGAAGGGCTCATGGACCAGATATGATGTATTGAAGTCGAGCTCTATATGATCAAAATTGATTCCTCCATGAGGTCCTCTGTATATTGTGATAAATCATCATTTTCCCTCAAATAATCATCATGGCTATCCTCGGTGGCATCTATTGTGAATTTCATTTCAGTTCTCTTCTTGAGCCACAAAGATGATTCTTTCCTAGACATATGATTAGGAGATTCAAAGGCCAGGAGCGGGGGAATATTGGCTAATGGATGATTTTCTTCGATTGTTTTGAGTAGTTCCTTGGTATCATCCCAAAAAGGATCAGAGAATAGAAAATCACTCTGATCAGACTCGGTATTAGAAGATGTATCCATATAGTCGTCGACTGAATTGTTTTGATCTTCTTTCCTTGTGGTGGGGGTAATGGAATTGGAAAGTTCGTCTTTGAACGAGTCATCACAAAAAATCTTCAGCATATCATCATGTGTTGGTTGGAAGGGAGTTTTGGTGCTTGAAGAAGTCAACTCATTGTCTGATACGTCCACAGATTCCAACTCTAAATCTGTACTTTCCTTAATTGAAAAATCACATCCGAAATCAACATCAAATGGTATATCTCCTTCTGTGTCCCACTCAATATAAGTGCCATCCTCAATTTCAACTTTTGTTTCAGACCAATCGATATCATTAATACACCGAGGTTCATAACTTTCAAAATCGTTTGAGGAAGGATCAATGCTATCATTAAAACATGTCTTCATCTTTGGCATACCCAGAGCTGAAGTTAATTTGAGATCAGTATTCAGTGTTTCCCAGGCTTCATCTAATTCAAAAATTTCCCGACCAGTGAGAGGACATGGTAGGGCTTCAAGGGCAGAGTCTAGATGAGACATGTCCTTATGAGTGAGTTGTAAGGTGTTCAGACTAACCTCCAGAGGGTCTTTGGAAAGATGGATAGGGGCAAAATCATTAAGAATAGCACAGTTCTCTATCCATCCACAGTCCTCAATTTCAGAGTCACCAAAAGTAGGGGTGACATGATCCACGGGAATATCTTTATCATTGATTTTCAATTCCATTCTCTCATCTTCACAGTTAAAATGTTCCTTGGCAGTGGCCAAGAACGATCGTTCAAGTATGTTAGGTCTCTTACTTAGTGTATTGGCTTGATTGGACTCTTGTTGTGTTGCAGCTAGTTGCTGAATGGCCTGGGTCAAAGCATCAAAACCCACAACTGAGGTTGGTTGTGTCAGTAAGGGCTCAATCAGCTGTTTGGGCTAGGTGTGATTTTGGACCCAATGGAGTGTGTCCTCTGCTGCAGAGAAATAACGTGTGCTGATGGGTGGTGGTCGGATGAGAGGACCTATGGTATGTCGGATTTTCGCATTCTCTTCTCTCAAAAGTTGTAGCTGTTGGAAGATGAGGTCCATGGTTCGGTTTCTCTGCTCTCATGTCTCCTAGGTTAAGTGAATTTTCAGATTTCTCAGTCGAAGGAGACGGGAAGGATTTACAGACTAGGTCATAATCTAAATATTGTTGCAATGGATTTTTCATAAACCTAAGGCCTATCATACACAGCACAATACATCAGACAATTTGTTGATTCACCAACTCACACAAAAATTACCGCGGAAGCGGTTATATTTTCGATTTTAGTTTAATGATTCAACAAAAGTTTTCAGAGAAAGTAGAGTCCTTAAAGATGAGGTGGGTGTGAAAGATTTTGAGAAATCGATGTCCTAATCCGGCTGGGGGATCCAGGGTGCGGTACTCAGATCGAAGATCTGCTCTTCCCACAAGAATCTATGCCCAACGCGTCGAGGAGTTACGATTTCTCTCTGCAATCCCACGTAGCACTAGGGATTTTTGTCTCTATCCAAGGGTTCTATGTGCTCATGATTTTTGTGTCATACAAGTGCATCAGAACAACCATTCAGAATGTTTTCTCACTTTCTGCTCGGGCCACTGCAATGGCCTTTCAAACCTATCTTTTTAGCGTGATAAAGCACGTTTTGGTGATCTTCTTAGGTGAGCAGAGGGAGAAGACCACAGAGATGATGCAAGGAAGAAGTATTTTTTAATAATTTTTTTCGATTTATGTTCGGAGCACAAACAAATGCAGGAGATTTTAAAAACCTAAGAGAAAGAGGGACTCACAGTGCCTGCACTTCTGGCGCTAATCCGTAATGTTTTGTCCTGCTGATGGCGAGCTATTCCGAGAAGGGGGGAAGAAATTATTACAAATTACAAGTTTGCGAAAAATGCATGGAAGACAAATGATTTTTTTCTTTTTGAAGCCTAAGTACTTACAAAACAAGAAAATGCGCGGATTAGATAATTGAAACTAAGTTAAAATGAAGAAGAAAAATTACAAATGTTGCCTAGTCCCCGGCAACGGTGCTAAAATATTGACACGATTTTTCGCGGTTTAAAATGATGATTTAATCAAGTCGTTGTTTTCCCACGATAAATCGGAATCAAACAAATAATATTATAACTACGAGCACGATGAAAGTATGCAAAAAGTATGCGGCAAGTAGATGATCGAATCCACGGGGACCAAGCAAATTTGCGATATTTGTTCTTCTTTCAAACTTAAATCAAATCTTAGATCCTTTGCGACGAAAGACAGATGATGGAAAATTGCGATCTACGAAGAAAGTATTTCCAAGAGCTCAGATTGACTAAATATGGATGTGACTGCAACTAAGTGAAGAAATGAGGTTTAACTCGCAACTTAATAAGGATGAATTGAGGATTACTTGCAACATTTCAAGGTGTAATAAAATATTTGAGAGTTGTAATGTATATTAGAAACAAATTATAGTAAATAAAAGACATTACCAAACAAGTTTTTCCATCTTAAACAAGAGCAACTAATATAACAAAATGCATGAGAGATATAAAAATAAGAAAGGAAATACTTCTCTATCCAGATGACGATGGCGACGGCGACTATCACGGACGTGCGAGCTGCTATATGGGAGAGGAACACCGCACAAAAAAATTGCTATCGCACAAGTGACGGGATGTTGTTGGTCGCTAGAAGATAACATGCTACAGTTGGTTGTGCGTATGCCAGTTGCTGGACGAACGCCGGTGCGTGGTGGCTGCAAGTTGGAGAGCATCCTCGCACCCGCGAGGAGGAGAACAGTGGCTGTTGTAGCTGGGCGCACCCGAGGAGGAGGACTGGTGCGCTAGAGGAGCCTATGTCTTCAAGAATGCAAGGGAGAGTTGTTGTACCTGCAAGAGAAAATAGATGAGAGAGAGTAGGAGGCAAGAGAAGAGTGCGTGCAAGAAAATAAACGAGAGAGAAGGGGGTTGTGCAAGCATGAAAATGGGATAGAGAGAGAGAGGGAGGGAGGGAGAGGGTGCGTGCATGAAGAGGAGTGTGAGAGAGAAGAGAATCAGGGAGAAGGGAATGGTGTGAGTTCCTCATTTTTATAGATGGAAATAAAGGGAGACATCCCATGCAAATAAAGACAAAAGATCATTATTAATGCATGAAGAATTAATTTTTGCATGGGAAAGGATGAGGTGTGGATGGCGAGTGTGCTTGAGAAGGGGAGAGATAAATTTAAGAGTGTGCATGAGCTGGGGCTCATGGCACGTGGGAATAATGAATGGAAGTTTTACATTAACCCCCCCTCCCCCATTTCTTTCCAACAAAATGTTAGAGATGTTTTTGTATAGCCAAGTCGATATGTTGATTAAATTAGTGATCTATGAGTGTAATCAGTTCCTTCTGATAAATCTGATTAATGATGATAATATTTTATCAGATGTTTCCTTCATTCATTAATGATTGTATACGCTTATGTGCATGGAATAATGTAGACATATATTATGTGAATTTTAGAGATTGTAACCTATGAATTGATATTGTATTCCACATAATTTGAGTCTATTATCACATCATATCATGTAATCATGAGGGGCCCAGATTAGATCTCTGAGGTCGACTCGGAGGTCATAGGGAAGAGCCACATGGCGATGGGAGATGCGGACGCTAGCGGGTGGATGGGATTTGATTTGGGTTTAATCGGATGGTTGATAATCCAGCGAAGAGGAGTGGTTGGAATGAAGGCATTGGGGATGGATCGGGTGGCTAAGATTTGGACACGTGGTGAGCTGAGAAGGAGGCGTTGATGGATGATGGAGATGTGGTGAGGGCATTGATCGAAGGGTTGAGATAAGGGCAGAAACGGATGGATGTGATTTGGAGGGAAGAAGGTCATCGGACGGCAGAGGGAGGAGGGTGCGTGGCATGCGCAGAGATGGGTCGTGTGGCGCAACCAGAAATGCCACGTGGCCCAATCAGATTATTGCGACAAAGAAATGAAGAAATGAGGGGAAAATGACCGAATTTGGAAAAACTCAAAACATGAAAGTTGTAGATCTCGATGAGATCTACAAGTTTCATGTCGACAAAAAATGGAGATGAGGTCAAACACAGATAGAAAATATTTTTTAAAGTGTTTTTAAAGTTAAAACACTATGATTTTTAATTTTCCCATTTTTTGTATTTTTTATTTATTCAATGACTCTGATAATTACAGGGATTTGTCTTGTTTTTATTGACACTTAGTCTAAGCTAGGGAGTTAATTTCAGCGAATTAAGAGCATGAAACAAGGTTTCATCAACCCACTATACTTAAACTATGCTCATCTCGAGCATTAAAAAATGAATGAGCTGGATTAACCCCCTGGTGCATGTGCGTACAGGATCTGATATGATCAAGTCTTCTCAATTTAGAGATCCAAAATCTCAGAGTTCAACCCAGCCTTAATCAAGAGGCCTCCAATTCCTCTACTTTTCCAGACTCTCTTTTGTATACATATCAACTAAGGATATGACATTTGTGTTGACTGTGTTCTTGAGAGTAGAGGCAAAACATCACCTAAGGTCCTGGTCCAAGAAATTCTCCTAAGGACCTAATCGTCAACTCTAGGGAATAAACCAAATATTATGTTCAATCCATTGTCTCTTTAGTTATCAGACTTAGAAGTGTAGGTGGTAGGCCAGATGATGGAGGGATTTACGATTGTGTCATTTCTTCTCTCCTTCTCATTGGAACAAGGATTCTCTCTAGTGCCTTATTACGCAACACGTATTTTTGGTGTTAATCAGTGTGTCCGTCAAGAGAAGTTGGAGTCGTTTGCACTTGTTTTTAGAGAATACACCGGGGTGTGTCTTTTTTGAGTACCTATAATACCTTCTACACCCAGACTTGTAGTGTTTACAATGCATAGCCCTTTTTTGGTGCAAGCCCGACTCATGGTCATAATAGCGGTGGTCCAAGTGGACGCTTTGAAAATGGTTGGGAGTGCTTGCCTTTGGTGGAAGCTCTTTGATGATTGACTTTGTGGAATGAGAGCTTTATTTTCAACATTGCTTGTAATATTATTGGCTAGGTCCAGTGATTTTAGTAAGAGTTGGTGCACGTTGATCAACACTTTTTATTTATTCCACACCCTGTCACTTAGGTCAATGTCAAGAGATTAGTATAAGAACCAAGTTCTCATACTGGCTAAAATGCTAACACTCAGGTTTCATGAAGCTTTCAAAGATTTTATCCCATCCTCGAGCACCATTAGATCAGGTCCAGACTCAAATCCCTCATCCCAGTTCCTCAAGTGAAATGTCAACTCATCTCATCGAAACCGTAGTCATGCATGTGATGTGCTGATCATATTCTTAAGGTAGGAGACTAAGCATGTGATATAGCAGGCAAATCTAGAAACCAAGGGAAATGTGGATGATTAAGTCTAAGACCCTGATGGCTAAGGCTGGTTAACCTAAAATCTCAAGACCTCATAAACCAAGTTTCCTTGAACATTTTTTATCCTGAGTGGATGTGAAAAGGTAGGGGAATTAATCCAACTTCTTCAACAACTTTTTTTATATTTTTTTGAAAACTTTAAGAGACATCAAGACTGCCTAAACTCAAATGAGTAGATACATCTTCATTCATCCAGTATAGGTGTAAGTACAGGCTGGAGTCCGTTGCTTGAGGACGGAGCCTTACGTGGTATCCTCTAAACCACCCACTCTGCTAAGGGCAAACCCTCACTGAACGACTACTAATTTGGGTTTAGTAGTCAATTTGACTCTTAAAGGGCTTTTGAATTTTTCATTTTTTATGGATTTTGATTAAAGGTTAGAACACAGGTTAGACTCAACTTTCCTTTAAATAAATAAAACAATTTTCCAAACCATGTCACATAAATAAAGGTTTTCCAAACATTTTCAGAAGATTTTTCAAAACAAGAAAATCATATTCAAAAAATTTTCTTGAAAATAATGTAACATAAGATAGAAATATCTTGAAAACAATTTTGTCCACTTAGTTCAAGAGATTATACTTTAGCCAAAAAGTTTTAAATTTTTAAAATTTTTCAAAATATAGCTAAAGTACGTATAATGTATATACGGTATACCCCCCATACTTAAACTTTGCTATGTCCACATAGCACTAGATGATATAAGGCCATAGGTCCATTTAAATATAGAAGAATATACGGGAACTAAGTGGGCCCCACTATACTTAGGTTAGAAATAACCTAAATATCAAGCAAGGAGAGATGAGTAGAAAAATCGCGGGGACTCAGGTCTCCCCTATACTTAGACTGAGAGTAGCCTAAGTATAAAAATGGAGAATTGATGTTGGGATAGACCTGAGGTTAATGAAGAAATCGGATGGATATACAGATGAGCAGAAATGATTGGAGTATCTAAGGTGTAGGGGAGGTTTTTGGAGCACTTATGGCTCAAACAAACAAGCAACACCCTTTTATTTACCAACTCACACGTGAATCCAACAGGTGTTGGTTAATTATCTTGTTGATTTTATTGGATTAAAACATTCTAATTTATGCGGGATAAAAAAATGTCAAGGAAAATCATGTTGCATATATAAGGGGGTTGCTCTCCCAAAATAAGGTTTTACTCCATTTTAGGTTGACTTGCAATTAACAATCCCAATTATTTGCTTAAGGTTATCACTGATTCTAAGGTGAGCACATAAATCAAGAAATCATCGTCTACTGCTCATTCTCATTTCCTATTAACCTAGGTGATCAAGCTAGGAGGGGGAGCCAATAAAAAGCCATGCAGTCGATAAAAACCATGATCTAGGCTAAGCAAGAAAACATGCAGTGCCTTAGCAAAATTTCGTGAAAATTCGAATCGAGTTGAAAACCAAAATTATATGTATGCAAGTTGGTAAAAATCCGCACCTAACATGTTTCTATTAGAGGGGAAGAACAACTTTAAAATTTGTTTAAGTGAAGCGATGTTGTGTGCGTCTTGAATTAAAGTGTGCCCTACCTACGATCAGACACGAAAGAATAAAAAGTGAAACAAGCTCAAAGAGTTGTGTGCCTGATCCAAGGTCGACACTCAAGTGGGGACTATCCCCACACAACCACAAAGAACTTCATTCATTTACATGCGCGAGTCTTCGAACGAAGATCATTGTAAAGACGATTATTAAAATGAAAGAAATAAAATGCAAAACAACACCCCTTTTTTTCCTTTCTTCGATTTTTTTCAAAAATTGCTAATGCGACTCCTCACAACGGGGAAACATCTGCTCCTCGCCTCCTTGAACATCAAGAGCATTGTCACAAAAGCCAACGTTAGATCAAAAAGAAAGAAATTTTTAATGATAAAATGCATGAAAAACACAAGACCTACAAAAAAGATTAATAGTTAATTAAATAAATAAAAATCTAAACACAAAAGATGAACCGTGTCCCCGAAAACAGCGCCATTGACAAACCCTATATTTAGCCCATTAATAGTGTCGAATTGACGCTTCTAATGTCATTGCAGTCGAACTAAATTGGATCGATCAAAGACCATTTAATTTAATTAACAATTAAATCAAACGATCGAATTATATTTTACTTTAACAAAAAACACTATGTTAATGACTTTAATCATCAAAAATCAGAGTGTATAATTAGAGGTCTAAAATTCCATTAAGAAAACAATGAAACTATCTTCGAAACGCAACTGAAATCAATTGAATCTGAGATACGATGCTCAAGATATTCATAAATGAAAATAAGGGCATAAATGAAAGAAAATATAAAAAATAAATAGCAAGCATGTTTGGGATGGACTAAAATTGAAATAAAATAAAGTTCAGGACCTTCCCTGTAAATAACCCATACGCACGGGGGTATTTTGCAATTATTGAAACTCGCAAGGGTATGAGTGCAAAATACCATAGGCGCACATGAGATATGGACCTATATGCAATTTGGAGGAGTTGGCGGGCCTCCCTGCAAGTTACCTAGAGTGTGTGTGACAAGCACGGGGGCTCTAGGTTTGGTTGACACGTCGGCTCGATCAAGGCTCGTCAAGGCTTGGCGTTAGAGTCGGTATCGGACGAGGCTCAACAGTCCCGAGCCCATGGGTCAGGTGTTGAGACTCAGAACTCCTTCGGTGGAGACACGTGGACGATCAAAGACCGCCAGATCTAGAGATCGGATGGTAGTTGTGGCATGTCAAAGGCGTCGTCGTGTCCTCTTATGGACCGTTGGATTGGCGTTGGGATAAAGCCATCCAACAGTTATTGTACTTCTTCCCTCTTCTCCTGCTGGCGGAGGGTTCAGACCTCCGACGAAGTGGCTGCAGCTCCTCCTCCATCTTCCTCCTGATCTGTTGTGCTGTGGAGCCATCTGAAGACGCATTAGTCATCATCGAAGCTTGGTGAAGACGCCTGAATCCCTGAAGAAGGTCATCGATGCTCACACGCCGAAGCAGGGTCTTGCGAAGTCAACTCCAATGGAGCTCCATTCATTGAGGGCATTCACATGCAGAGATTAGTCCTGATAGCCGAAGCATGCAGATGAGTAGTGCACATGAGTGTGAGTGAGGTGATCGGCCATCAATAGGCTGAAGAAAGCGGCGGTCGGAGGACTTCTCCGATGAACTCGGAGGAGGGGGTCGAAGTGGTCTGGGATCGTGGACGAAAGAGAAGGTGATCGAAGGGTAGCGCTTGAATGGTGGAAGTGAGGCGGAGCAAAAAGGATGGCTCATAGAAGGTGATGAAGTCAGAAATGGCCAAATTAATTAGAAGAAGTCAGGAAAAAATACAAAGAAGATTGAAGTAGCTTACCTGGTGAATTATGTAGCGGGGGCCTGGGTTTGAGCACCTTGTAGATGCTCGGGGGTCATCGTACGTCGAGGTCAACCGGCCTTGGAGCTTGTCGGCGCACGAAGGCGACCGCAACATGGTCGGTGGACCGTGCATCTCACCGGGGACGATGGTCTTCATCGCTCGATCCTAGCTCCTCCCCCTATCACAGGGAGGAGGAGGGTTGGACCTCTCCCCTCATGAAGGTGGATGGAGATGATTTGGGGTGGAGGCGAAGTATTTAAGGAATGAAGGTGGTGGTCCGATGATGGGGGGAGTGACTTACGTGGAGCTTATGGAGCGAGGGGCGGTTCTATGGTGACCCATGAGGCTCGCGAGGAAGGCAGGTGATGGGGCTACATAGTGGGGAAATGGGCATGATGAGCGAAATGCTGGAGAGATGGGGGAAAAGAAAGGGGACGACGGGTTTGCGATATGGGAGACGTGGGAGAGAGAAAGGCTGGAGGAAGAAGATGGGTTCCCTGTCGTTGGATCTCGCGATCCAACGACCGAAAGGGGAGTGTTGATAAGGGGCCCAGATTAGATCTCTAAGGTCGAATCAGAGGGCATAGGGAAGAGCCGCATGGCTACGGGAGATGCGAGTGCTAGAGGGTGGATGGGATTTGATCTGGGTTTGATCCAATGGTTGATAATCCAGCGGAGAGGAGCAGCTGGGATGAAGGCATTGGGGACGGATCGGGTGGCTAAGGTTTGGACACGTGGCGAGCTAAGAAGGAGGCGTTGATGGACGACGGAGATGCGGTGAGGGAACTGATCGGAGGGTTGGGCAGAAACGGATGGATGCGATCTGGAGGGAAGGAGGCCATCGAACGGCAGAGGGAGGAGGGCACGTGGCATCCGCGGAGATGGGCCGCGTGGCATAACCAGAAAGTGCCACGTGGCCCTATCAGATTATTGTGACAAAGAAATTAAGAAATGAGGGGGAAAATGATCGAATTTGGAAAAGCTCAAAACATGAAAGTTGTAGATCTCGATGAGATCTATAAGTTTTATGTTGACTAAAAATGGATATGAGGTCAAACATAGATAGAAAATATTTTTGAGAGCATTTTTAAAGTTAAAAACACTACGATTTTTAATTTTCCCATTTTTTGTATTTTTTATTTATTCAATGACTTTGATAATTACAGGAATTTGTCTGGTTTTTATTGACACGTAGTCTAAGATAGGGGATTAATTTTAGCGAATAAGAGCATGAAACAGGGTTTCATCAGTCAACTTCTATTATTATTGACTCAACTATATTTAGTACGAGCTATTTCTAGATTTCACTTTGTGCTATGAGGACATAACACATACTAAGTATAGGGTGGTGTTTGTACATTTTTTACATGCTTTGTCCATAGCTCGTACTTTAATTGTTTACATCTAACATCCGGGATGGGTAAAGGTGGTGTATATTATGTTTTTTATACTAAGTTCTTTCTATAAATAATACATGTTTTTGAAAAAAATAAAAAAACAAAAACAAAACAAAAAAATTCCGAAAAAGAATCTTTTTGCATATAAATTTCAATCATGGTCTCACATTTCATTAAACATCTCATGCATCAACGCATTCCTTGGTTGGATTATTCCTGAGACACTCACTATCACTCAAGGATTGAGGATTTTGAGGAAACTTGATTTATGAGATTATGAGAGTTTGAGTTAGCTAGTCTTAGTCATTAGTGTTTTGAAACTTAATAATCCACACTTCCCTAGTTAGAAAGATTTGAGCCCTATATTACACTTTTCATCTCTACCCTTCAAAGAATATGATTAGCACATCACTTTCACAACTGCTTGATTGATGAGATGAGTTGAGTTATCACTTGAGGAACTGGGACTGGAGATCTGAGCTTAGACATGATCTAATGATGCTTGAGGATGGGATAAAGTTAATGAAGGATTCAAGAAACCTTAGTGTCGGCAAACCCTAACTAGTATGTGAACAAGTTCATATGATATCGTTTGATATTTACCTATGTGACAGGGTGTAATGAAATCTAAAATAATTGTTGATCAGTGTGCACCAACTCTTAGTAAAAGTAGTAGAGCTAGCCAAAAAAAGAAAAGAAAGAAATGTTCAAAGAAAGCTCTATACTCCAAAAGTCAAACTACAAATGAGCTTCCACCAATGGCGTGTGCTCCCAACCATTTTCAAAGTGTCCACTTGGACCAAGCGTTAATAAGGACCAAGGAGTCGGGCAAGCGCCATAAAAGGGCTCTGCATCGTATAGTGATACAAGTCTGGGTGTTGAATGTATCTTAGATACTCAAAATAGAC
The DNA here is from genome assembly GCA_037367405.1 of Ottelia alismoides. Lineage (NCBI taxonomy): Eukaryota > Viridiplantae > Streptophyta > Magnoliopsida > Alismatales > Hydrocharitaceae > Ottelia > Ottelia alismoides. The sequence continues at coordinate 528,181 of JAZKJV010010615.1, read as the reverse complement.
ACATCCCGTTGTACTCCCAGAAAAACAAGTGCAGACGACTTCAAACTCTCTTGACAGACACATTCATCAACAAACTAAAAATACATGTGTTGAGTAATAAGGCACTCAAGAGACCCCGTATTCCGATGTGAGGGAGAGAAGAGTAGACACAAACCTATGCCCTCCATCATATGGACGTCCATCTGCATTTCAAGTCTGACAAACTAATGAGACGGTTTACTGAAGCAAGAACTGACTTATTCCCTAGTGTTGAGGATTAGATCTAGATGAGAGTCCCCTAGACTAGAACTTCGGATGATGTCTCGACTTGACTCTCATTAATGCAGTACACTAAAAGTCATATCCTTATATTATATGTACAAACAGAGAGTCTGATAAATAAAGAAGTTGGATTCATTTTGATTAAAGTATGGTTGGACCCAGAATTTTAGGATCACTCAAATTAAGGGTCTTATATGAATCTATCCTTGAAAATTGACACGCGCAGTCAGGGATTTATCCAATTAAGTCATTCATTTATTGATGCTCGGGGATGAGCATGATTTGAGTATAGGGGTCTGATGAATCTCTTATTCATCATGCTAAAATTGGTCAACTAGGCTCTATTTTCAAAAATTCATGTGCACTTAATAAATACTAGAAAATCATTAGCATTCATACGTGTATAAATAATATTCGCATTTCATCATGCATCTTTGCAAATTGTGTAAATCGGCCTAAAAAACTGCCAACTTCCCATATTTTTAATTAATTTATTTTAACTCCAATTGACCTAAAGCCACCTCTGTTGTGTATATATTACTAATAAGAGTAAGAATATATAAAAAAATACAAAAAAATTGCTAACTCGAATAAGTGTCAAATAAACCCAAAATCAAATTTCACATCTGATGGACTAAAACGCGCATATATCCCTCATACAATATCCGATTTCGGTCTACTCACTTTAAAGTAATTCATTTTTATTTACCTTTAAAACAAGACCAATTTCGTAAATTTCAGAGCTCATATGCGAAAGTTGGGTTTTGGGCCTCTTTTGTGCATTTTATCTTTTTGTTAATTTTGACCTGAGTTTTTATGTACATAATTAACCCTTTTAATTTTATTTCTTCTTCATTTGTGTTCTTTGATGAAAGTTTTATCAAGTGGCTTAAAAATCCAAATTTAGATTAAGACTGAAATCAAAGAAACTGACTTTGTTCGAGTATCTGTTGTAAGTATGTATAAAATTCTCGTATTTCGTACTTCTATTTTATTTCCATATTTTCTTATTTGTTAAAAATCCAAAAAAAATATTAGCGTGTAATTAATTTTCTTGTATTTTATAGTATTTTTATTTAATTTTTATCCTCTTTAAAGATCACAAAATAAAATACAAAACTCCAAAAAGTGGTTATCTATACACTTGGAGAACACCAAAAATACCACATCGCTAAGATGACCTCTTTCGCTCATGGGTCCTTCATGAAAGTTGTGGATCTCATCGAGATGATCGTGAAGGAAATTTTTTGATCTAAAGTCTCCTTCTATTTATTTTCTATTTTCTTCTCTCTTTTATTATTGATTTGTTTTGGGTGACACGTGGCAGCCTCTAGGCGTGCCACGTGGCACCTCCACCTCACCCCACTCTCTTTCTCCTCTCTCTCCTCCCCTAGGTCACGCCTAGCACGTGACCCATTTCCTCTTCCTCCAACACCCCTCCCGACATGCTTAGTCGTTTCTCCGCCACTTCTCTCCATGTAACGGTCGCCGCTCCCGCTCCTTCTCCGGTCGTTACGAGGTCGGCCCCTCCCTCGCATAACCATCATCGCCCCCGCTCCTTTAAATCCCCTTAGACGTACACTCCCATAGGTATCTTCCATTAGGAGAATTACCCCCGACCCTCGATCGACCTTAGTGACAACAAGGTCACCAGTGGTGCGTGAATCTCTAGTGTGGTCTGAAGGTCGTCTCCTTTGTCGTAGCTCATCACCGAGCCTGCCAAGCCTCTACAATCCCTCTTCGTTGGATTGAGTTGAGGCAACAATCAGAAGCGAGCTTCCACTCCTTCCACCTTCCTCACGATCTATCTGACCTCACACCTCAGATCCTTCACGCCTGACCTTGATTCGTTGCTTGTCTTCCTCGCCGTCATTGCTCAACCTTTACTCCATCTCATCTCTGTCGTGCACCCTCAACACCGCGCGTATAGCTCCTCCTTCTACGCTCGGACACAAGCCTTCGCCACTGAGCAATCGTTGCTTTTGTCATTCAACACCTCACCCTTGTCCCGCATGACGCTCCTTCCCAGGTGGCACGTCAACACCGACCTCCGCTTCGCGAGCCTCCAACGCCACCCTGCACCTTCACCTCCACCTCGCGCAACGGCCATCCAGCTTCGCAATCGCAGAGAACCAAGACCATGACCGTGCTCCCTCGGCTATTGCTGCGGTACGTGCAGGTGCTCTGCCTTGCGCCTGTGTCACCTCCAACCGTTTGGACATCCACAGCCAACAGCACCACTCCACCTCGAACTCCAGCATCTGTTGGATCAAGGGCCAACCCTTGATCTTGCGGCTCAATTCTCGCCACGTCTCCCCCAAACCTTGACCCTAGCCTCGAGGCTCGAGCCTTCCGAAGCACTCCATCATTGTCATGTGGAGCCTCAGGTGCCCTACCTCAACCAAGGACCTAAGGCTCCACCTGAGCCTCCCTGTCGTTGCCATGTAGCCTCAGATACTGAGCCTCAACCCTGCCTTTTCGAGCCTCAGCCTCATCACCCGAGGCTGCCCGAGCCTGCCGTCCGCCACTCGAACTCCAGGCCCACGTGCAACGTATGTCTGCAAGGGGTAAATTGCATAGACACCCTGGAAGGTTATAGATATTATAGAAAGGTCTCCGCCACCCATATCACGTGCCTCATCCTCATCCCTGATCTTTATTTTAGCCTATCTTTCTCATACGAACTCCTATTTCAGTGTATAATATGTCATTTTGAAGATATTTTCACGTCCTATAATTTGGCTACTTTTCGGACTGATGTAAGGCTATTTATTGAGGTTTATTAATTGAGGATCTATGTTGACAAATGCATACTGATTATTGACATTTTATGTTATATTTTCATTGAGAAATTAACTATTTATTTTGCAGGGATTGATTGAGGATCTGATAGTTTTGAATTAATATTTGAGTATTTAATCTTTGAAGGGGATAAATTGAGGAGGAATTCATTTAATCTCCCTATCAGTTTGTCCGATTAAAGATTAATTTTGAGGAATAAATTACAAGGAATCCTGACAGAATACTTAATTATCCTCCTTGTAGCTTGAATTTGATTGGAAATTTTTCTCTTGAATCTATTTCGATATGTGATTAATTTCAAGGATTAATTCATAGATTTATTTGAGGATTGAATCTTATAATTCACATATCAAATGATTTATTCTCTCCTTTAAATTCTTTACATCTTCATCATTGCATTGCATTTTAATTTTCTGACACAGAAATTAATCGAACATTTATTTAATTATTTTAATTAATTTAAAACCTCACAACTAAAAATCACAATTCCCTATGTTTGACCTTGGTAGACTTACCATTTAAAAATTCTGCACAACATTCAAAGATTGTAGTTTTTAATGAACCAAATTTGTCTCCTATACTACGACAATTATCAATTTTAAAGAGGCGAATTTCAAGTTCACCACCTTACTGACTAGTTTCTTGAAGCGGTGGAGACCTGAGACTCATACGTTTCACTTATGATTTGGGGAAGCCGCTATTACTTTATAGGACAAGGGATTGATTAGTGGGTTAAGAGTTGACGGTCAGCCTATCACTGGTCCAGATGCTCCGAGAGGTGGATGAGAAGCACTATGTTTGAGTTTTTTAGAAGTAATACCCACTCAAATAAAGAGTGGAAAAGTGAAGCAGTCATGGATACACGACGTCTTCTTTAGTCAGGAACATCCGTATCTGAGTATTGAAGATAAACAGGATGCAACTCGCATAGTTAGAGTACTTTTTTTATTATATAGGATGCATTATTCTTGTAGATAGCATCAAAGATATGGTTCCTCTAAGATATGCATTTGCAATTCAAACCTAGATTTCTGTTGTGTTTAATGTGTACTTAGAACTATCGCTTAATTTATTTTTATAGTACCTATTACATTTACGTGATTTAGAAGAATGCGCTCAACTTTCTTGGGGTGTTGCTGCTTTGGCGCATATGTATTCTGAGATGGATAGAGGTGCGAAGATCAGCACCTCAAGGATCTATGGCTTCGTATCAGTTTTACAAGTTCGTAGAGTATTCCATATGTCTCACGTTCTTGATTACATTGTTTTGATTTATGTCATTTAATATTTTTAAAATGCAGCCTTGGGCATGGAGCATGTTCATATAGCAACACCAGTGGTACGAGCTGGTACTGATGCATCTGTGATCCGCCACTCTAAAAGTCGAAAATAGAGCTTTGTTCCGGAGTAATTAGATGCATATTTCCATCTATTGTGCATTATTCACATTCATGTGTTTAGAGATAATGTTCACATTTTAGCATGCATGTTTGCATTAAATAAAGAGACAAATTCACATGTATATTAGTCAAAATCACCTATTTTTATATCTATTTTATACAAACTCCAAATCCAATAAAATCAACTCTATAGTGTATTATTATTAACACTAATAAAGAAAAAATATCAAAAAAATAGAACTTATAAAATTGTCTAATAAGACCCATATCCAAGGTTGAGATTGTGAACCTTAAAATGTACATATCTCTCTCATACAATATCCGATTTAGGTTTACTCACTTTAAAGTAATATACATTCAAAATACCTTCAAAATAAGACCAATTTTGTAAAAATCGGAGGTTGTATGCGAAACTTGGATTTTAGGCCCCTATTGTATATTGTACATATTGACTAAAATACCCTTCGTTTATCTTTTAATTTTCTTAATTAGTAAAAATAAAATAATATATTAAGTTGTAAATATTACTTTCATATTTTTCTATTTTTATTTTTATTTTTCTATAATTTAAAAATAACAAAAAATATGCAAAACATAAAAATGCAGTATTTTATACCTATGAGGTACCTCTAAAAATACACTTTGTACATATGACGTATTTCGCTCTTGGTCTCTTCGCAGAAGTTGTAAATCTCGTTGAGACGAACAACTTTTGTGAAGAAACTTTTTTGTTTTGAGGTAATTTGCAATTTTTTATTGATATTTCATTTGATTTTAACTTTGATTTTTCAAAGAGCGACACGTGGCAGCTCCTGGAGCCAGCATGTGTCACCTCCTCTTTTCCCCACTTACTCTCTTTGCCTCTTTTGATCTGGACCATTGGATGAAGGGTGCTTCACCTAAAGACTCAGATCATTTCATTTTTTTAATCTCTCTCTCTCTACTCTATCTTCGACCTCCCGTTTCTTGTGGGAGGATCTGCAACCGCCCTCTTGCGCACACCCCTATTTCTCCCTCTACGTGCAGGATCGTACCTAGAGATGCAATCGGATGCGGAGATATTTGTATCCGTCTGCTACCGTATGTGCTTTTAAGCAGATACGGATATACATTTTTAGATTTTAGCGGATACAGATACTACTTTTATTTTTTTGTTACGAATTCGGATACAGATAGCATTATAGATTTTTTTTGGATATGGATACGATCATGTTTATCTTATTAGTTGGTTACAATGTTACAATATTACCTATATTTCGGAAGCATTTCAATTGAAGAAGACAAAGGTATGTCATCGTACAATTTTATTATATGCTCTTCAATTTATTTTATTAAATATTGTAATTTATTTTCTTATTTATTTTGTAACATTTATTGAATTTAGGATTAGTCATCTATCAATTAAAAGTTCGTAAAGACTATCATTTCTAATTAAAAGTATGACGATGCACTTAATATTTATAGGATAATCCGTATCCATTTCTTAAATATCCATATCCGAATCACGATTATCTGATTCCGAATCCATATCTGTATTTAAGGATATGGTATTCAATTTTCGATATATGTATGATATTTGTTTCAGTATCCCTATCCATATTTTCAAACGGATAATGATATGGTAATACCTATATCTGTATTCGTATCCGTCCATTTGCATCCCTACCTGCGCTGCGCCCCTTGATCTCCCACTCCCCAGCATACCCGCTCCCTGCCTCTTGCGGTCCGTGCAACTCCCACCACTCGCCCACGCATCTCGGCCTTTAACCTCTCTCTTTCTCTCTCCACGATCTTCACCCCACGACACCCATCCCCTCCGCGTCCTCTGTGCGATCCAATTGCCTATAAGTGCAACTGCTCCACCCTTTGCAATCATCCGCCACTTCATCACTTTCCAAACAAGAGAGAGAGAGAGGTTATACATCTACAAGCCAGTTGCACGCGACAGCTCTGATCGACAGTATCGAGCGACGACACCCCAATGACGGTGAGATCCAATGACGTCCATCCACCGTTGCAGCTTCATCTCCTTGAGCAATCAGCTGCCTAGCTCCTCCCTCCTCCAAGGCGTCGAGAGACGATCGGAGCAAGCCCTCAGTCGCTCCATCCCCCAGGCGAACACCTCCAGCCCGAGCTCGAAGCTCAATTTATTCCTCTGCATACAGGTCCAATTAGTGTGGCGTACAACAAACACCGAAGTGGCTCCTCTCGCTCCATCTCTAGGATCCTCTTAATTGGCCTTGCACTTCGACACCACCACCTCACATCTAGAGTAGCTCCACCTTCGTGAGTTGCACCTCACCTTCGCACAGCAGTCGCCACACCCTCCTGCGCGGACCACCGCAGGCGACCACATCTACATTCGCCCGCTGGACACGTGCCTCGCCAACGCCAGCTGCTCCTCATTCCACAAGCAAACAACACCCAACAGCTCCAACTTCCACCACGACTAGTTCAAAGTCCACCTCCTTCGCTAGAGGGTCAAGCTTCGCCAGTGCGAACCACCGTGCCTCCCGCTCGTTGTCTCCACCACGACCTTGAAACAACTAGCGGACTCCTCACGAGCCCAGTTGCCCTCCTCGGATGAGCTCCTGCATGCTTGATACTCAACCTCACCTCACGTGCATGACACGTGAGGTCTGGGTTATTTATAAGGACGTCCTTGGATTTCCAGCAAATCAAGGTCGTACCCCTGCCATCTCATCTACGTACGGATCACGTGCTGCACGGGAAGATTTGCAACATGAGGTGTACGTGCAAAGGCGTGAAATTTCAGTCAGTCCCCCCCCGTGTTTAGGTAATTGCATCGAAGTCCCTTCAGCATATTTATTTTTATCAAATTCAGTCAGTCCCCACCAGTGTTTAGGTAATTGCAAAACATAATTGAAATCTTTTACTCTATATGCAAATGCAGATGATAAAATCCGCTCCTAGATAGGCAGTTCTATTAGCGAGTGAAGCACAGGTTCAATTTGACTAGATATACGGTCTAAGTGTGTCTTTTATGTGATGTGCGGTCCTAGAAACAACGAGCACAAGCAAACCCTAGAGTGGCTCGAGGAGCCGCTAGTGCAAGCCTATTCTAAAAATTCAATCCACACAGCAGACGAGGACACGGTTCCACTATGTTTACACACGCGAAAACCCAAACAGGAACCGCTGGAAATAATTCAAAAAAATCAATAAAATACAAGTCCTCTCAAATCACTCAAACAAATTAAAATGCAGGTTCTTCGAAGAGTCTTCGACTCCTCGTGTTCCTCGCACAAAAAATGAATTGAGGTCAGATCGAGAACGACACAAAAATACAAAATTAAAGGACAGCAAAATATTCAAAAAAATTGGGGGTCAGACTACCCGGGGATGGAAAATCAAGCACTCAAAAATTAACTAAAAATTAACCTAAATCGTGCCTCCCCGACAACGGCGCCATTTTGATGTGTGTGTTACTACCCTTGTTAATTTAATCAAATTAATGGTCAAATTAATCGTTGTGTTGTTCGTTCAGTCGGATAATAAGAGCAGACCAAAAACCACTTTTAATTAATGTCGAGTTAATCACGAGTGGCAAATTTATTTTACTTGGGCAAGCCCAAGGTCGAACTCAGGGAGGCAGCTGTCTCCTTGGATAGATTTTAAGCAAATTCCCAAGGTCGGATTTTCAAAAGATATTTTTGGTCTTTTGTCAATATATTTTATGTAAGAAAGAGAAGACACATGCAAAATCGGGCCAGTTTTATAAGTGAATTTAGAAAAAAGTGATCAAATCAAGTCTAAAAATGATGAAACTTGGTCATATGGTGGAATGCAATGAAATTAAGCTACACTAATTTTTTTAGAATTTTCTAACACTCGATGAATTTACTGTGAATTTAAAATGAACTCACAGTGATTTTGACTAAATTAATTTTAATAAATACCAAATCACAATATTTTCAGATATCAAAATTATCCTAGATAGATCTACATGTAAAGAATCCAGGAAAATTAAAATTTTCTATGTGAAATGGACTTATTACAAATTAATTAAGTAAATCACTAAATGATTTATTCAGGCCTCGGGGTGTGTGCAAATGAGATGATTTTTGGATACAATGTAAACTTACTTATCCTATGTCTAATGTGAATTTTTGGTAATTTTTAGAGTCACAGAGAGATCACTGGGCATAATATGACAAAATTTCACCAATTAATTAGTAATGAAATCCACTACTTTCACAAAAATATGCCAAGTGTCACCTATGAAAGAGGACAAATTAAGCTACACAATGCAATTTTCAAACTTGAAAAATGAAATAAAATGAATGCCTAAATATGTATGCAAAGACAGGGGCCTATTTGTAATTATAGGAAATAAGATTGATAAAAAGTAAACATGCTGACAGGGACTGATAGGCAATTACCTATAACGAGGGGGTTTGTGGGCAAAATACCCACAGAACACGTGCACCTCACGTGGGGGCTCCTAGCAGGTTCTGGAATGCAAATATGAAAACCTCCAGGGCCTCGCTGCAAAATACCCAAGCTGTACGTGCAAATCACATGGGGGTCTCAGGTTCGGTGGACTTCAAAGGCTCGGACTCCAGCTCGGGGGATTTGGGAGGTTTGGACTAGGCTCGGATGGAGGCTCGGCTAGCTTCGGGAGCTCCGAGCCTGAAGGTCGGGGTAGAGGCTCGGAGTAAGCGACGTGGCTCGCTGTGGACCACTGATCAGGTGCAGATCCAACGCCTGCTATTCGCTGGCGCGTGGTGTGTGTCGACCTATTAGATCCAGATCGATCCAACGGTCCCTTAAGCTCGATGAAGATGACCACGTGGAAGATCTAGCCCCGCTGGATCAGTATGAATCCAACGGCCCTCTGAAGCTCTGGCGAATGGCAACGTGGCGTGATCAGGTGCGTAGGATCCTCCTGATCCTACGGCTGCGGAATGAAGGCTACATGGTGTCCTCCTGACCGTCCGATCAAGAAGATCAGACGATTGCTTCTCTTCGTCTTCAACTAGTCTGCCGCCTCCTGCGGTGGCGATGGCTGAACTCCAGTGAAGAAGCTCGGGCTCCTCCTCCTTCGTTTGGGGTCGGTGAAGCTCACTGGTGGATCCCAAGTGGATGGAAAGGATCGTGGAGATGTCAGGTAGCCGCTGGAGGTCTGAGCTGAGGGGGAAATGGTCTGGAGAGCGGCGTCGGAGAAGCTCGAATGGAGCTCCGATGAGGTTCCGGCCAGTCGGAGTAGAAGTACCTGCAAAGGGATTAATGGATAGCCGAGACATGCAGCTGTGCTCGTGGGGTGTCCGTGCGTGCGGCTTGAGGCCTGAGAAGCGACGGGGTGGTCTGGTGATCGAGCTTTGCCAAGGTGGCGGAGCTTGCATCGTCAGGAGATGAAGTGTGTCGTCAGAGCAGAAGAAGGGGTGCGTGAGGATGCCAGCTTCGAGGAGAAGCTCGGAGGATGGCCGGCGGAGCGTGAGATGGTGTGTGGACGTCGAATAAATTCGGAGAAAAATCGAGAAAAAGAAGAAGAAGATCGGGAAGCTATGGAGGAGTCTACCTGGGGTCAGAAGCTCATATGAGAGCTTCCAGGTCTTCACTCAAGGGTCGGTAGTGTCCCGAGATCATGCAGTGTCGTAGAGGAGCTGCGACACGGTGGCGGTGTGCCACGGATCTTGCCGGAGGTCGTCGACCGTCTTCGCTCGATGTCGTGCCCAATTGTTGTCACCAATGAGGAGAATGGAGCTCAGGGAAGCCTCCTGTACTGGCGGATGGGGATGAAGGTGACCGGAGGCGGAGTATTTATAGGTTGGAGATGGCGGCGTAGGTGGCGGAGTGGTGAAGTTAGTGGGCATCGTGGAGCGAGGGGGAACGCGTTCATGGTGATCGAGGGGGTTGGCGAGGATGAGGGAAGAATGGGGTGCGTTGTGGAGGTGAAGGAAGGCGAAGAGGGTGGCCGGAGTGGTGCCCAAAATAGAAAGGGGCGGCCCTCACGCACGGTAGACGACGTGGGGCGTGAGGCTTGCGGAAGGTGGAAGACAACGCTTTGGCCGTTATATCAGATGATCCAACGGCCAGGAGAAGGGCGGAATGATGCGGCTGAGATTGGATCAGCGGGGGACGAGATCAAGGGTACAAGGAACACCACGTGGCGGGCATGGATGCAAGGCACCAGCGAACGATCCAGATTGCATCTATATTTGATCGAAGGGTGGTGATGTGTTGCGATATGAATGGTCAGGATGGGGTGCTTCTGGCAAAGATCGGAGGGCATGGAGGCAACCATGTGGTGCATAGATAACGCGGCGCTGGCTAATGGTCCAGATGAAGTCCAAGGCCTGAGAAGCGTTGTGGTTTGGATGGACCAGATCAAGAGAGAGGAATGGCAATCAGATGGTGGAAATGGAAGGATGCGTGGCGCGCAACGGAGCGGGCCGCGTGGCGCAATCAGAGAGCGTGACGTGGCCTGCTCTGAGTGGCTGAGAAAAAAATGAATTTAGAGAGAGAAGAAGGCCGAATTTGGAAAAACTCAAAACATGAAAGTTGTAGATCTAGATGAGATCTACAAGTTTCATGTTGACCAAAAATGGAGATGAGGTCAAATGTGATACAAAAATACAAGAGTACAAACATACATACATATAGTATACAACGGGGCCAAAAAACCCAAATTTTGCATATGAGCTCCGAATTGAATGAAACTAGTCTCATTTTAAATGTCTCTGGATGTGTATTAATCTGAAGGTGAGTAGACCTAATTCGGAGGTTGTGTGAGAGAGATATTGGCATTCTAAGGTCTAGGGTGTTTGGGGTTGTATTGGGGAATTTACAGGATAGGGATTTTTGGCCTTCTTCCTTGTATTATTAACTAGTAATGTATACAGTGTAAGGAAGGTGTTATTTGATTTTAGAGGTGATATAATTAGGTGATTTATCGGGAGTCTTTTTACACATGGATTTTACAAATGAATTGGCTTCTTATTTTAATGCAATTATGAATGCTAAAATGCATGTATTGTGAATGCATGCCTGAATGTTATTTATGCAAGATAAAGGGAAATATGCTGCTAAATAGTCAGGAACAAGGCTCTATTTTCAACTTTAAGAGTGATGAATCACAAATCCATCAACCCCCTATACTTGAACCTTTTTCATCCCCGAGCAACTAAAATTAAATGCAAAAGTGAAATGACATTGGTTCCATACCAAGGTCATGAATAAAAGTTGAAAATGGAGCTTGACTTGACCTTTGGATTAATTGGGTGGTGGAACCTTATTGAGATCTGAACTTAAGACCTAACAGACTTCAAGTTCCACAAGTCTTATATTCAAGTCGTCTCAACAGTCAGGTCAGAACAAATCCTCAAACGCAAATTTTTGATGACTATGACTCTTACTTGTACTGTGTAAGTGCAAAATAGCTCTCCACATCAGAAATGGCTCGGAAGCAGCCTCCTCTAACAAGGTAACTCTAATTCCCGATCTAGTAACTCTTTCCTCGAGGAGCGGGGTATTCCCTTCTAAGTTCAAGTGCGACCAGCTCAAGAGGAGGGGTAGAGAAAAGAATGGACGGTAGCCAGTGTAGCTACCTATCCCGGGATGCCTGACCACTGTAGCCAAGTCATCCAGCTGCAGATTTCTTGCTAATATACATACTCCGACAGGTATTTTATTTTCTTTCTGGCCTATCTACTTTTTTGGAGTTCTTGCATTTTTTTCTTTTTTTCTTTTTCCTTTTTTTTGTTTTGGAACTATATACAAGGTGCAGCATGTACATCAGGAGTTTTTCCTCTTGATCCAGTAGACTATCCCTCTTTTGAAGCATTATTGCAACCCACAGCATCCCGTCCTCAGACGTCAACACCACCAGACTAGGTTGAGATGCACTACCCTCCCTAGAGGAGGCGGATGTTTCCACCTGTGTGCTACCCCAAGCTAAAGGATTCTACCTCCTCACCACCTCATCAATGAAGAGCTATGTGCATTGTGCTTGTCCAAGTTCGGTCACTGTCTAAAAGAATCATGCGTGTGCACGAGATATTCTACTTAGACTAATCAAGATGACATGTGAACATAGACTTGTGGACTCAAAGAATTAAGTCACTTGACCAGAGAAATCTTAACTCCAGTTCCTATAAGGTTCCTCTGAAATTAGGTGGATTAACTTCAAATCAAGTCCATCCTCAATATCTACTCATAACTTGGTTCTGAACCCACTAGCTTTTCACCTTGCATATGCAAGATATGCAGATGAGATGTAGATGTCATGCTATGTAGATGAATGAAATGCAAGACTCTTGTTCTTTCTTTTCTTTTCGGATGCAGAGATGATATGCAAGAGTAAAATAAAAAGCCTTTGATTTTTCCATTTTTTGACACTTTGGCATACCTCCTAAGTGTTTTATTTATACAGATCATACAAGTGTAAATTTTTTTTCAATTTTACCCCTCCCCGTAATTATTGCATAATATATGCAAAAATACGTGAAAATACGAGCTATGGGTAAAGTATATATGTAATATATACACGCCCCCCATACTTAGCATGTGCTATGTCCTCAGAGCACAGAAGGCGAGGAAAAAGACATAGCTCGTGCTAAGCGTAAGAGAGCCAAAATTACAAAATGTATAGAAATCGCTCCGCCCCCCTATACCTAGGCTCTGGCAGCCTAAGTGTAGAAGAAGATCAAAATAATGGGGCAGACGAGGGCAAGAGGGGAAATGGATGAGTATATACATGGCGGGCATCGCCCCCCCCCCATACTTAGGTTCTGGTCGGCCTAAGTATAGGACAGGAGTGAGTATGAGGATCGATGTGATCTGGAGGATGTACAGTGAACAGACTCAATCGACTCACCCCCCCCCCCTATACTAAGGATCTGGTTATCCTAAGTATAGTCGTAGATGGAGATAGATGAAGTTGGGGTGAGTTACTAGAGTCGCGGGAGGGAGGTACAGAATGTACAGAAATGATGGATATATACAAGGGTATTGGTCTGAATCTTTCCAGATGCTGTTGACGGCGAGAGCTCACTGCTGTAAGGTCTCATGCGCGGCTCGATGTGTATCTGCTGAAACTGTCTCGCGCATGAATACGATCTCCTCAACATGTACTAATTGTTCATTGGATTCGACAAAATGCTTCAACAGTTGTCCATTCACTAGGAATGTCGGTGCGTCATCTGTGAGATCTGAGATCTGGACACATCCACTATTATGCACCGCCCAGACAATGAATGGCCCGTCCACTTGGATTTCAACTTACCTTGGAAGACTTTCAGTCTTGCATTGAACAACCATACTTTCTATCTAGGAACAAAGGTCTTTCGTCTGATATATCTATCATGCCAACGCTTTACCTTGTCCTTGTACACCAAACTGTTGTCGTATGCTCAGTTTCTGACTTCCACTAATTCATTCAAATCCATTTCTCGTTGCTTTTGTCGAAGGTGTGTGTTTCAATTGACCTTCTTGATTGCCCATTCTAATTTATGCACTAACTCTGCAGGCAAATGGCACGGCTTTCCGAATACCATCTGGAATGGGGAGGTTCCTAAAGGTATCTTGTAATCTGTCTTATAAGCCCATAGGACTTGATCCAGGATCTGGGACCAGTCCTTCCTGTCTGGGTGGACAAGCTTCTGCAATATAGTTTTCACCTCCCTATTCGACACCTCAGTCATACCATTAGTCTGTGGGTGGTAAGGACTAGCGACACGGTGTTCGATGTCGTAGTCTTTCAAGAGTTTCTTCACATCTCAATTTATAAAGTGTCTACCCCCATCTAATATCAACATTTTAGGGATCCCCAACCTTGAGATGATATGTTCTCTGATGAATTTACAGACAGTCCTGTTGTCTGCAGCTCGGGTCGGATAGCCTCCACCCACCTGGATAGGTAGTCTACCGCAAGAAGGATGTACTCAAATCCATGGCTAACAGGGAATGGGCCCATGAAGTCGATGCCACAGGCGTCAAAGACATCACAAATGATGATAGGCTGCATCGACATCTCATCCTTGGAACCAATGGTTCCTCCCATTCTCTGGCGTACTGGGCACGACTTCGCAAAGGTGATGCCATCACGAAATAGAGTCGGCCAGTAAAAGCCACATTAAAGTACCTTCCATGCGGTCTTCTTCCCGGAGTGGTGTCCTCCTGCCTCCAAGCTGTGGCATAAAGAAAGGACACTCTGGTATTCCTCCTGAGGAATACACCGTCTCCAGACACAATCCGATCCTTCAAAGAAAAGGATCGGATCCTCCCAATGGTAATGTCTAGCATCGGCCAATCCTCGGGAACCTTCTTGGAGACAAGATAGTTCACGATATTGGCATACCATGGGAGTGAGTCGACAAAAAAAATCGACTCGTCAGGGAAGGAGTCTCAAATTGGTGAATCCTCGAAAATATTAAGATCTTCGAGACATGAGAGATGTTCAGCTACTACGTTCTTCTTTCCAGGTTTATCACGAATATCCAAATCAAACTCCTGGATAAGCAAAATCTACCAAAAAAGACGCGCCTTCGCGTCTTTCTTTTCCATCAAGTACCGTAGTGTCGTGTGGTCAGTGAACACAATTACAATGGTTCCAATTAAATGGGATCTGAACTTGTCCAAGGCAAACACTACCGCAAGCATCTCCTTTTTTGTAACCATATAGTTACGCTGAGCAGTATCAAGCACTTTGCTTGCGTAGTGGATTGCAAACGGACGTCATCCCTCCTCTATCCTAACACAGCCCCAATAGCAAAATCTGATGCGTCCATCATGATCTCAAAAGATGGAGACCAATCTGGGGCTTGTAAGATAGGGGCATCCATGACCATTCCTTGCAATGGCTTAAAGGCCTCAAGACATTTGTGATCAACAATAAACTCCATGCCCTTGCCTAAAAGCTCAGTTAGCGGTAGGGCGATCTTGGAAAAATCCTTGATAAATCTCCGATAGAATCCGACATGCCCGAGGAAATACCACAATTGTTTAATGTTGGTTGGTGGCTGGAGTCGTCTGATCACATCCACCTTGGCAGGGTCAACCTCCATTCCTCTCTTGGAGATGACATGCCCCAACACAATGCCCTCAGTCACCATGAACTGACTTTTCTCCCAGGAGAGCACCAGATTAACCTCACAACATCTTTTGAGGACTCGGTCCAGATTCCTAAAACAGGAATCGAAAGAATCATCGTAGACCGAGAAGTCATCCATGAAGACTTCTAGGAATTCGCCGACCATTTCGGTGAATACAGCAATCATGCACCTTTGAAAAGTACCTGGAGCATTGCATAACCCAAAGGGCATGCACCTGAAAGCATAGGTACCAAAGGGGCATGTGAACGTGGTCTTTTCCTGGTCCTCTGGAGCTATGGATACTTGATTGTAGCCCGAGAACCCATCCAAAAAGCAGAAGAATTCTTTCCTAGCTAGTCTCTTTAGGATCTGATCAATGAATGGTAAGGGGAAATGATCCTTCTTCTTCACAGCAATCAGGCGTCTGTAATCCACACAGATGCGCCACAGAGTGGATACTCGCGTCACGATCTCCTCTCCGTCCTCGTTGGTGGTCGTTTGAATTCCCAACTTTTTCAGGACAACATGGATAGGGGCCACCCATTTAGAGTCGAAGATGGAATAAATGAAACCTGCGTTGCACCATTTCTCTATCTCCTTCTTCACTACCTCCCGTAAATTTGGATTCAAATGACGTTGGAATTCACAAGAGGGTTTAGCTTCATTCTCTAAGTAGATATGGTGCAAACACAGAGCGGGATTATGGAGATCAGAAATGCTCCATCCTATCGCCCTACGGTTTTTCTCCAAGATCTCTAGCAAGCGAGATTCCTGCTCCTCGGTCAATCGCGAACTGATGATGACCAGATATTTCTTCTCCTGACCCGTAAGGAAGGCATACTTGAGTGTTGTGGGTAAAGGTTTGAGATTAGGTAATGTGTGATCGTCTGGGAAGTCTGGGTCAACCGAATCTGGTTTAGTGTTGGAAGTGGCTGGATCTGTCTCTGAAATTGTTGCCTCCAAGTCATTCGGCTCTGGAGTCGGATCGTCAAAGGTTCCCATGTAATCGGCAGAAGCCACGTCTGACTTGTCATCCTCATCTTCTGATTGTCCTAAAAAGGAAAGGACTGACAGGTCCAGCTGGGCCTCTAAGTCATCGAAGATGTAGGGGTGCAGGTTGTGAGATGTACTCGTTTCTAAAGACCTCGTAAACTGACTCACGCACTAGATCTTCTCCGGAGGGGAGGGACTCATTGGTGTTGGCTGGGTTCTGTCTCCATGGCCCAACTGCGTCTACATGGTCGCAGTCTGCTTCGGATGAAGAGTACTCGGTGCTTGATTCAGAATACGGTCTCTGCCATCTGGTTTGCTTCATCTCAAGTTCCTCATCTCCGCCTGGAGTTTAGAACTGGATTTTCCCGATCTTGTAATCAAACAAGGCCCTTGCTGTTCTGAGGAAGGGCCTGCCTAGGATGATCTGGGAATCTCTCCAATTACGAGGGGTTTCCATATCTAGGACAGTAAATTCCACCATGTATTCTTGACCCTCGACTTTGATAACAACATTCCTCAATTCTCCTTGGGACCTCTTAGTTGATTTATCAGCGAACTGAATGAGGGCTCTAGATTTCCTAAGAGGTCCGAGATTAAGATTCTCATAGAGGGTTGTAGGCATTAAGTTGATTGAGGAGTCGTTGTCTAGGAGAGTGCGTGCAAACGCAATGTCATCGACATGACTCACCACATAATGTGCACCCATGTCTCTTCGTTTCCTTGGAAACGACTTCTTTATTGCACAAGTCGTGGCCACTGACAGGATGTGTTTCTCAACATGGCTTTTGGTCTTCCTGCTAACCCTAGTAGGTGTGCATCTCACCTTAAGGTATTTCTGAAATGCAGGTGTCATCTCCACGTATTTGTCAAAAGGAATTGTGACCTTGATATGTTTATTACAAAACTCTGCCATCTCAAGGTCATCTTTTTAGATTTTTTTTTGTTTTCTTCTTTCCACCCTTAAGAGCTCGGGGGAAAGGGATTATTGACTCCAACTCAGATTCTGAAACTGAAATATTTTCATTCAAAGCGGGAACGGAGTTTTGTACAGGACTCGGACTCTGAAACTGACTCAGACTCTAACTATAACGAAAAGGAAAATGCTGCTGCGAAACGGGTGATGCTTTCTCCGTGACTGCTGGACTGTCCTCCTCAGATGGAGGTACGGGCTCTTCACCGGTTTCAGTGGACTCCCTACCGGTGCGGTTCCCTTGCTTCCTTGAGGACTCAGAAGTCCTCTTCTTCTGCTAGTGATGGTGGTGGTGGTGATGTTGCTCCTCAGCCTCCAAGTTCTCCTCAGGTAGAGACTTGGTGGCTTCCTCCTCTGGTGCCCGTGCCCGATTAGTACGATCACGGTCCTTCCGCTCCTGAGGGACATATGGTTTACATTATCATACGAAAGGATCTCATGTTCAGATAAAGAATTATCTGAATAGTATACCTGATCTCGTGGTCGGTTCTGGCCTGGGTTTAGGCTGTTCGGGTTGGCCTGAACTTTTGCGGGAATTGGGGTCTTTGGCGCCATCTGTTGGTCCTGGGTACGAGAAACACGATTCAGATCGGTTATCATATCCAGATAGTCATTCTAGATCTGTTGGACCCTATCAGTCAGGGTCTGGATCGCCAAGGTGAGGGACTCCAATTCGGTGGGCTGGGCTGGTTGATGCTGACCTGAAGATGAGGTCCTATACTGTCCCTGCTGGCCATGCCGATACTACTGTTGCTGATGGGACGGTGACGGGCCCTGCTGGCCTGAGTGGAATGTGTGTTGTTGCTGCTTGTGTTGTTGCTGCTGGTACCCTCGCTCGGGCCTGGACTAAACAAAGCCTGGTGCGGGAATGGAGCTGTTTACTTAGTAAGACAGGGAAGGTCGGTATGGTTGTCCCCGACTGTCTGCCGACGGGATCATGGTTGTACCACAGCCCGTTGATCTCGAACACCAACAGAGGCTCCTCGTATCTTGTCTCCACTTGTGGGGGTGAATGTTGGTCTTGTTGGTTGTAAGTATCCTCCACTCCTCTGCTACTCTGAAGCCCCGGTGCATGTTCCGTTACAACATGGACTCGGTGTACAGGTACAGATGGTGTAGAAGGGGCAGGTAGCTTTATCTTAGCTACCTTCTCAGTAAGATCCTCCACTTGCTTCGGCAATTTCGAAAGAGACTCAAGGTCAGTGACCCTCTTGTGAATCTGTTCGGCCATGGTTAACTTGTCCACGATTATCCCCATGCTAGGGATAAGGTCGTCCGTCAGATTCGTTACAGTCCGCCGGGATGTCTCGTTGATGAGGCTCGAAGGAGACAACTGATAGGCCCTGGTAGCTTGCGACTTGCCTGTTTCTGCCATCTACTCCAAGATTTTCCATACGGCATTTTCATTCTTGTTCAGATAACTTCCTCCACATGCGGCACTGACAAATCCTTGCATCTCGGGGGTCATGCCATAGAACAAGGTCTGGACCAAGATCACCTTTGAAATTCCATGGCAAGGGCACTTCTGAATTAAGTCATTAAACCTATCCCAGGCTTTTCACGGAATGGTTCAATGGGTCCCTGGGAGAAACTAGCGATCTTGGTTCTTACTTGATTAGTCCTACTGAGTGGATAGAACTTCTTCAGAAAAAGGTCCTTAAACTGCATCCAGGTCATGCATGCCACCCCTAAGTTCTTTAGCCAATGTGCTGCCTTGTCTCCTAAGGCAAATGGGGTGGCCTTTACCTTAAAATAATCATGTCCAACCCTAGGATGACTAAGGTTGTTGCAGACCAGCTCGAAGTCTCTGAGGAAGATGTATGGCTCTTCGTTCACATTCCCAGTGAACTTCGACAGCAAACTCAGGAAGTGAGGCTTCAGCTCGAATGCTTTCAGGGGGCCTCAAGTACTAGCTAGTTATGCATCTCGTTCTCTGCCGGATTATAAGCATCAACCATTGGTCGGTCGATTCCTCCTGCTGCAATGATCCGTCCCATCCTTGCTGTGAGATAAGCATTCTTTTGTTCGGTTGTGGAGAGGCGAGTAAGGATTTGCTGAAGTTGGTCATCTCTGGGTTCTTCCTTATCCGGATGTTTCTTAGGTGGCATCTTGTCCTCTGGTCCTGGGAAATGGAAATGGTCTGGGTTAGAGGACAAATCAAGGAAGGGATTCTTACCGAGGCGATGGTCTTCCTCGGTAAGCTCAGAGGAGAGGAAAGGGTTGGTTTGAGAATAACCATCCTGGGTGTGAGGGATCCAGAACTCAAGAGGGTCATGAGCTCTGGGTGGTCCAAGTTCCGCTTGGGTCGGTGAAGATGAGTTTCGTGAGGGGCTTAAAGAAAGATTAGCGGGTAATGAGTTGATATCCCCCTAGTCCCACATCTTGGATTGGCAAGAAGAATTGGGAGTTCTAAGTAAAGATAGGATTTTACTCCTACCTAAAGCAAGCAATTCAATCCAAACCCTGTTTTTTCACACTCAACATGATGAAGGACCCGAAATCGAGTCCAATTAATCTGGTTGATTTTAAATGTGATTTCCAAGCAAATAGCAAAGGTTATGTGGCCTAGAGGGAAGTCGGCTCAAAGCTGGATGTGTCTTCCCTGTTTAACCTGCCGCCTAAGATACCTGCGTCCTTCCTTTCTTCGCTCATATCCCAAGTTGATGGATTCAAAGACCATTCCACTATCTACCTGCAAGCAGGCGGAGGCTTACAAGGCTGGAACTTCTCCCTGAAGGGTTACTTGCAACTTATCACAAAGTACCGTTGATTCACCCCTGACTACTTGTGAATAGGCGGAGGCTAATTGGTACTAGTCAATGAATCTAAAAGTATTCAACTCGTGATATTTTCTAGGATCAGTTGGTACGTGATATGGAAGGCGGGGATTTGGGCTCCGCCTTAAGGTGTTCACACACTCAAGTACCCTCACTCATCCTGAAAACAAGGTCAGGGTTAATATCCCGCAAGCAGAATTTCTAATTTTATTGAATTTTTTTGTCAATAATGTTAGCAGTCCCGATTTTAAGTTTAAGTTACCACTCGTTTATTCCAATCCACACAGCACGCCTATCGTCCAGTCCCGATTTCCTTTTACTTAAGTTGGAAAACCAAGAGAGAAATCGAGAAAAGACGATGCACGAAAAATAATGATGCTTATGCTGAGTGAAGAATACTTACAGTGATCCCTTCGCTTTTATGCGGGATGCAAAACAGAATTGAAATCATTTACTCTATATGCAAATGCAGACGACAAAATCCACTCCTAGACAGGCAGCTCTATTAGCGGGTAAAGCATAGGTTCAATTTGACTAGATCTGCGGTCTAAGTGCGTCTTTTATGTGATGTGTGGTCCTAGAAATTACGAGCACAAGCAAACCCTAGAGTGGCTCGAGGAGCCGCTAGTGCAAGCCTATTCTAAAAATTCAATCCACACAGCAGACGGGGACATGGTTCCACTATGTTTACACACGTGAGAACCCAAACGGGAACAGCTGCAAATAATGCGGAAAAATCAATAAAATACAAGTCCTCTCAAATCACTCAAACAAATAAAAATGCAGGTTCTTCGAAGTGTCTTCGACTCCTCGTGTTCCTCGCACAAAAAATGAATTGAGGTCAGATGGAGAACGACGTAAAAATACAAAATTAAAGGACAGCAAAATATTCACAAGAAAACTGGGGGTCAGACTACCCGGGGATGGAAAATCAAGCACTCAGAAATTAACTACAAATTAACCTAAGGCGTGCCTCCCCAGCAACGGCGCCATTTTGACGCGTGTCTTACTACCCTTATTAATTTAATCAAGTCGGATAATAAGAGCATATCAAAAACCACTTTTAATTAACGTCGAGTTAATCATGAGTGGCAAATTTATTTTACTTGGGCAAGCCTAAGGTCGAACTCAGGGAGGCAGCTGTCACTTTAGGTAGATTTTAAGCAAATTTCCAAGGTCGAATTTTCAGAAGATATGTTTGTTCTTTTGTCAATATATTTTATGCAAAAAAGAGAAGACACATGCAAAATCGGGCCAGTTTTATAAGTGAATTTAAAAGTGATCAAATCAATTCCAAAAATTGTGAAACTTGGCCAGATGGTGGATCGCAATGAAATTAAGCTACACTAATTTTTTTAGAATTTTTTGACACTAGATGAATTTACTGTGAATTTAAAATGAATTCAAAGTGATTTTGACTAAATTAATTTTAATAAATACCAATCACAATATTTTCAGATATCAAAATTGTCCTAGATAGATCTACATGTGAAGAATCAAGGAAAAATAATAAACCTAAAATACTATGTGAAATGGACTTATTACAAATTAATTAAGTAAATCACTAAATGATTTATTCAGGCCTCGGGCTGCGTGCAAATGAGATGATTTTTTTGGATGCAATGTAAAATTACTTATCCTAAGTCTAATGTAATTTTTTGGTGATTTTTGGAGTCACAGAGAGATCACTACAAATTAAAAGGCATAAATGGGCAAAATATGACAAAATTCCACCAATTAATTAGTAATGAAATCCACTACTTTCACAAAAATATTCCATGTCATATATGAAAGAGGACAAATTAAGCTACACAATGCAATTTTCAAACTTGAAAAAAGAAGTAAAATGAATGCCTAAATATGTGTGCAAAGACAGGGGCCTATTTGTAATTACAGGAAATAAAATTCATAAAAAGTAAACATGCTGACAGGGACTGATATGCAATTACCCATAACGAGGGGGTATGTGTGCAAAAAACCCACAAAACACGTGCGCCTCACGTGGGGGCTCCTGGCAGGGACTAGAATGCAAATATGAAAACCTTCAGGGTCCTCGCTGCAAAATGCGCAAGCCACACGTGCAAATCACGTGGGGGTCTCAGGTTCGGTGGACTTCGGAGGCTCGGACTCCGGTTCGGGGGATTTGGGAGGTTCGGACTAGGCTCGGATGGAGGCTCGGCTAGCTTCAGGAGGTTCGGACACCTTGCAATTGCTAAATCACGTATAATATAAATATATAAAGCAACAAAACCATCATAGTATTTTTTAACTCCTAAAAAATCATCCCATTTACACGCATATAGAGGTCAGAATAAATTCATTGGAGTTTTGAGTAATTAATTTTTAATATGTCATAGATCAACTATTTTTAAAATCTAATAATTTTTCTAATTCCTCTCATATAGAATAAGATGGGATAATTTTATTTATGCAAAATAAATTGGGTTTATACTAATGAAAATTAATTGCGAAAAATCACTCTACATGCATATTTTATTCATAATTAATTCATTTTCTATCCAAAAATTCTAAAAAAATTACAGTAGCTTAATTTCATCATTTTTTACATTCTGAAAAAATCGAGAATTTTTAGATATTGTTTGAACGTAATTTATATTAACCCTTAAACTAGCCCGAATTCATATTTGCATTTTTAATTGCTTAAAAAATGCCAAAAAAGTTTTCTCCAAAAATATAATCTCCAGATTAACTTTAAATAAACCTAATGAGACAGTAACCTCCCTGAGTTCGACCTTGGGCTTTACCAAGTACAAAAAATTCAATAGCTTGCTTGTCATTGAAAATTTAAATTATGTTGTTTTTTATCGATTCGAAATTCCAGCATTTATTTATTTATTTATTTTTATTCGGTGTCTATCTCTCTAACCATCATCTTATTTTTTGTGTGATTAATTGCTCATTATTCGATGTCTAGGTTTTTAATTTCTGCAAACCTAGGCTATTAATCACATTTACACATGTGACGAGTCCAATTTTCGCTATATTAAAGATGTGTAAATGTGATTAGTAGCCTCGGACTCGTCAGATGTGTAAGCGTGGGCTCATTATTCGGTGTCTAGGTTTGTCACATCTTTAATTTTCAAAACACAAAACTAAGCCATTTGCCTCCCCGGCAACGGCGCCATCTGACGAGTCCGATTTTTGCTGTATTAAAGATGTGTAAATATGTATTTATCGTTCGTGCTAAAAAAATATGATTTGTCATTTCATTGTAGGCGGCAGTCGGAATCGGTCAAGAAAATAACCACAACTTTTTATTCAGTTTTTAATCTTGTGGTTTTATGTTTATTTTACTTGGACAAGTCCCAAGGTCGAACACAAGGACGAAAAGGAACAACCTAGAATTATGTCTATCAAAATTCGTACGCGGTTTTCGAGGCGGTCTTTTTTTGTAATTTGTTGATGCGATTTTATGCAGTTTAAAAAGTTGTTTTTATCACATCGTTGTTTTCCCACGCAAAACCGCAATCAAACAAATAATATTACAACTACAAGCACATTGGAGACATATAAAATGCATATGGCAAGTAGAGGTTCGAATCCACATGGACCAAGTAAATTTGCAATTTTTAGTTCGACATCTTACACATAAAATGCTAAATGAGATATAGAGATAGAATTTGGAAAAGATTTCTTTTAAAGATGTGCAATCTAATTGATGAAGAAATTAAGGATTGTGCTTGGAAAATTTAACATAAAGGAGAGTTCAAGGGCTGCAATGAAAATAACATATAAATAAAGAAAGAGAGAGAGGGAGTAATTCTCATGCACGCATGGAGAGTTGTTGATTGTTGTTGGTGCACGGGGGAGAATGCCGCAGGTGCTGCACAAGAGAGATGGTTGGACGCACAGACGGTGGCGCGGGCTAGAGTAAACCAGAATGAGGAGGAGAGTGGTCGGCAGCGGGTAGGAGGAGCACTGCGAGGAGGAGGAGAGTGGTCGGCAATCGTCGGGGTCGAGGAAGAGAAGAACGTCGGGGGCAGGGAGTTGTTGATGCCTATGCCTTTATCTTCATCTGCATGAGACCAAAGAGAGAGAGAGAGAGAGAGAGATAGAATAAAGAGAGAAGAGGGGGAGTATGAGGGGAGGATCCTTCATGTGTCATGCCTCCTTTTATAGATGAATATTGCTTTGGAATGAAGGGACATATCCATGCACATGAAGACAAAACAATAAATTCATTCGTGCATGGGAAAGGGAGAAGAATGTTACTTGTATTCAAGGGAAGCACCCCATGCATATAAAGATAAAAATAATAAATTCATTCATTCATGGGGGATGGTCTCTTTTTATAATAGTCATGCACCTTTTCAAAGTGAAATGAAAAGTCAAATGCATGTATGACAAAAACAATAACTTCATGTAAGACAAAAACAATAAAGACTCTCATGCATGGAAAGGATATGGTCATCTATAATTTGTGGGAAATGGGAGAGAGAAAGAGAGAATGAATAAAGGTGGTAGACATGCATGTATGATATTAAAGAGTGGGAATTTTTTTACTCTTAACCCTCCCATTTTCTTTCCAACAAATTATAAGAGTTATTTTGTAGAGCCAAGTTAATATGTTGGATGTTGATTAATTTAGTGCTCTATGAGTGTACCCAATTTCTCTCTGATAAATCTGATTAATGATTATAATCAATGAGAATATTTTATCAAATTTTTTCTTGATTTTATGATGATTTTATACGCTTATGTGCATGGAATAATTTAGACATATATTATGTGAACTTAGAGTTTGTAACACAGGAATTGATATTGTATTCCACATAATTTGAGCTTATTATCTCAGCATATCATGTAATCATCACACCCCCATACTTAAATCTTGCTAGTCCCGAGCAAGAATAAGATAAGTAATAATGAAAGATAGGGTATATAGCCAAGATAAGTTTGGTGAGGGTTTGCAGCAGACATACCCATAAAGTCTTGAGTTTTCAAATCCTAACCACACAAATACACAAACTTCAGTAGAGTCGACCCATGGATTAATGATTTGTTCGAATTGTCAACTTGACTTGAGTTTTGTAGTTTCAATAGTCTCTCAGTTCCAACAAAATCAGACATGATTTCAGAAGGTTGATCAGGTTAGTTCATCCCTAAGAAACATATATTCTCTTTGACTTTGAATGGATATAAACAGTGTTAGTGATAGTTTAGTTTTCGTGAGTCAAGAGAACGAGCTAACGACACTATCTATCGAGGTACCGAATGATTCCCTACACATATAGCCTCAGTCCTCACCTGAATTCAGGCATATTCTCTTTTCACCCAAGTATGTCAGCATAGAAAAAATAGGTCATATTCTTTGGAGAATGGGACTTAACTTTCGGGGTTTTCCGTAGACCGCTTTGGTCCGTTGCTCTCATTCTTTTCCTTTTGCAGAGCATAACCCTGTGCCTCTTTGGGCCTCTTTTAAAAATTTAGGTAACATCATTGGGCTGCTACCATGGCTTTTTGTGGAGAAGGGTTATTTGGTGGTCTTCTTTCATTGATTTTGCTTCGCACATATTTGCATGATTGGTGGTTTTTGGCATTTGTATTGTGATATGCCTTTTTGTGGTGTTTTTGTTTTGGGTTTGGCATCAAAAGTTAGTATCAATTTAATATTGACTTTGGAGGCACGATACTGGCTTATTTGCTGACATACTTAGACTACGGAGATCATCTTGCTCCTGAGTCAAGTTCCTTCATTAGCTATAGCTAAGGTTCAGGCATTGGCACAACCAAGAGGACAACTCCTCACCTCAACTAGATTGTAATTACATCTCGTAAAATAAACTCAATCAAGCTAAGTGCAATGTGCAGTTGCTTAATATCCACTGAAGAGTTTAAGAGTGCTACTAGTTTCTCAGGTGATCTAGTTAGATACAGAAGTTCATTCACTAGTAGAGTTAGTGGAACTGAGAGAATAAAGTCCATATGAACCTGAAGAAAGCTTAAAAACTCATGCCTAGTGAAATTCTGATGAAGTTAAGTGGATTAGGGTCAACTCAACCTCAATCTATGATCTATGCAATGAAAAGCTGATTTCTCAAAAGATAGGATAAAACTAGGAAGGACATATTTTTGATGGTTTTCTTGCTTTTTGAAAATATATTTTTTTAGGGGAAATTTTTGAAGTTTTTTTTGATGTTTTGAAAAGTATGCAATTTTTAAAATTATGCAGATATACCCCCATGCTTATCAGAAACCATGTCCTCATGGTGAAAACAAGGCATAAAAGGAGGATTAGAAGGGGTGAGTGATTGTGAAAGTATTTTTGTTTTTTTTGTTTTGTTTTTTTTAAGTGTGGAGGTGGACCCCCATATTTATCTAGTGCAATGCAGAAAAGAGAAGGATACAAAGAAAGGAAAAGATATCTATGGGTGTGGACCCACAAAATGTTGTTGGTTTAACGTCCCAACTCGACGATTCGGCTTATCAAGAGTATCCAGTGTTGCGTGTGAGTGCATAAGTTGTATTCAGAAAACCCAAATGAAACTCTTGATATGATACGAATATCATGACCCAGATGTGAGAGTGTGGTTGATGAATTTGATAAATGTGTGCTCTGATTAATACGATGAAGACATTAATTGGTTGATTAATCAGAATGGAGATGAATTAGCTTGATCTTGGATTGGAAGTGATGGGAGGGAAATGGGTGGACTGGTGAAGGGATCATGGACCAGATATGAAGTATTGAAATCGAGCTCTACATGATCAAGAATTGATTCCTCCATGAGGTCCTCTGTATATTGTGATAAATCATCATTTTCCCTCAAATAAGCATCATGGCTATCCTCGGTGGCATCTATTGTGAATTTCATTTCAATTCTCTTCTTGAGCAACAAAGATGATTCTTTCCAAGACATATGATTAGGAGATTCCAAGGACAGGAGCGGGGGAATATTGGCTAATGGATGATTTTCTTTGATTGTTTTGAGTAGTTCCTTGGTATCATCCCAAAAAGGATCAGAGAATAGAAAATCACTCTGATCAGACTCGGTAGTAGAAGATGTATTCATATAATCATCGACTGAATTGATTTGATATTCTTTCCTTGTGGTGGGGGTAATGGAATTGGAAATTTCATCTTTGAACGAGTCATCGCAAAAAATCTTCAGCATATCATCATGTGTTGGATGGAAGGGAGTTTTGGTGCATGAAGACATCAACTCATTGTCTGATATGTCCTCAGATTTCAACTCTAAATCTGTACTTTCCATGATTGAAAAATCACATCGGGAGTCAACATCAAATGGTATATCTCCTTTTGTTTCTTCTTCCCATTCAACATAAGTGCCATCCTCAATTTCAACTTTTGTTTCAGACCAATCGATATAATTAATACACCGAGGTTCATAATTTTCAAAATCATCTGAGGAAGGATCAATGTTATCATCAAAACATATCTTCATATTTGGCATACCTAGGGCTGAAGTTAATTTGAGATCAGTATTTAGTGTTTCCCAGGCTTCATCTAATTCAAAAATTTTCCGATCAATGAGAGGACATGGTGGGACTTCAAGTGCAGAGTCTAGATGAGACATGTCCTTATGAGTGAGTTGTGAGGTGTTCAGACTAACCTCCAGAGGATCTTTGCTGAGATGGATGGGGGTAAAATCATCAAGAATAACACAGTTCTCTATCCATTCACATTCCTCAATTTCAATGTCTCCAGAAGTAGCGGTGACATGATCCACATGAATATTTTCATCATTGATTTTCAATTCCACTTTCTCATCTTCACAGTCAAAATGTGCCTTGGCAGTGACCAAGAATGCTCGTTCAAGTATGTTGGGTCTCTCACTTGATGTATTGGCTTGATTGGACTTTTGTTGTGTTGCACCCAATTGCTGAATGGCCTGGGTCAAAGCATCAAAATCCATAGCCGAGGTTGGTTGTGTTAATAAGGGCTTAATCAGTTGTTTGGGCTGGGTGTGATTTTGGACCCAATGGACTGGGTCCTCTGCTGCAGAGAAATAATACGTGCTGATGGGTGGTGGTCGGATGAGAGGAGCTATGGTATGTCGGATTGTCGCATTCTCTTCTCTCAAAAGTTGTAGCTGTTGGAAGATGAGGTCCATGATGTTCGGTTTCTCTGCTCCCATGTCTCCTAGATTAGGTGAATTCTCAGTTGAAGGAGATGGGTTGGATTTTCTTCTATAAATCGGGTCGTATTCTAATGGTGGTTGCACTAGATTTTTCAGAGATCTACGACCTAGCATACACAACACAATACGCCAGACAATTTGTTGATTCACCAACTCACACAAAAATTGCCGCGGAAGCGGTTATCTTTTCGATTTTAGTTTAGTGATTCAATAAAAGTTTTCAGAGAAATTAGAGTCCTTAAGATGAGGTGGGTGTGGAAGATTGTGAGAAATCGATGTCCTAATCCGGCTGGGGGATCCAGGGTTGGTACTTAGATCGTTAGATCTGCTCTTCCCACAAGAACCTGTGTCCAACGCGTCGAGGAGTTACGATTTCTCTCTGCAATCCCACGTAGCACTAGGGATTTTTTTGTCACTATCCAAGGGTTCTATGTGCTCGTGATTTTTGTGTCATACACGTGCATCAAATCAAGCAATCAGAATTTTCCTGCTTTCTGCTCGGGCCACTGCGGTGGCCTTTCAAGCTTATCTTCTTAAATGATCAGTACACGATTTGGTGGTTTTTGAATTAGATTATCAGAGGGAGAAGACCACAGAGATGATGCAATCAAGAACTCTTTTTTTAATCTTTTTCGGTTTAATTCGATGCGCAAACAAGTGCAAGAAATGTAAATACTTAGATGCCTAAGAGAAAGAAAAGCTCACAGTGCCTGCACTTCTGGCCTAATCCGTAATATTTTGTCCTCCTGATGGCGAGCTTTTCCAAGAAGGAGGGGAGAGAATTTTTTTTTAAAATTACAAGTTTGCTAAAACAAAATGCATAGAAAGACAAGTATTTTTTTCTTTTTGAAGCCTAAGTACCTGCAAAACAAAAAAATGCACGGATTAGAAACTTGAAATTAAGTTAGTAAGAAGAAGAAAAAAATGCAAATGTTGCTTAGTCCCCGGCAACGGCGCCAAAATGTTGACACTATTTTCTGCGGTTTAAGAAAAATCATTTAACCACGTCGTTGTTGTTCCACGAAAAATCGCAATAAAACAAATAATATTACAACTACAAGCACAATGGAGACATATAAAATGCATATGGCAAGTAGAAGTTCGAATCCACAGGGACCAAGTAAATTTGCAATTTTTAGTTCGACATCTTACACATAAAATGCTAAATGAGATATAGAGATAGAATTTGGAAAAGATTTCTTTTAAAGATGTGCAATCTAATTGATGAAGAAATTAAGGACTGTGCTTGGAAAATTTAACATAAAGGAGAGTTCAAGGGCTGCAATGAAAATAACATATAAATAAAGAAAGAGAGAGAGAGGGAGTAATTATCATGCACGCATGGAGAGTTGATGATTGTTGTTGGTGCACGGGGGAGAATGTCGCATGTGCTGCACGAGAGAGATGGCCGGACGCACGGACGGTGGCGCGGGCTAGAGTAAACCGCAAGGAGGAGGAGAGTGGCCGGCAGCAGGCTGGAGGAGCACCGCGAGGAGGAGGAGAGTGGTCGGCAATCGTCGGGGTCGAGGAAGAGAAGAACGTCGGGGGCAGGGAGCTGTTGATGCCTCTGCCTTCATCTTTATCTGCATGAGACCAAAGAGAGAGAGAGAGAGAGAGATAGAATAAAGAGAGAAGAGGGGGAGTATGAGGGGAGGATCCTTCATGTGTCATGCCTCCTTTTATAGATGAATATTGCTTTGGAATGAAGGGACACATCCATGCACATGAAGACAAAACAATAAATTCATTCATGCATGGGAAAGGGAGAAGAATGTTACTTGTATTCAAGGGAAGCACCCCATGCATATAAAGATAAAAATAATAAATTCATTCATTCATGGGGGATGGTCTCTTTTTATAATAGCCATATGCACCTTTTCAAAGTGAAGTGAAAAGTCACATGCATGTATGACAAAAACAATAACTTCATGTAAGACAAAAACAATAAAGACTCTCATGCATGGGAAGGATATGGTCATCTATAATTTGTAGGAAATGGGAGAGAGAAAGAGAGAATGAATGAAGGTGGTAGACATGCATGCATGATATTAAAGAGTGGGAATTTTTTTACTCTTAAGCCTCCCATTTTCTTTCCAACAAATTGTAAGAGATATTTTGTAGAGCCAAGTTAATATGTTGGATGTTGATTAATTTAGTGCTCTATGAGTGTACCCAATTTCTCTCTGATAAATCTGATTAGTGATTATAATCAATGAGAATATTTTATCAAATGTTTTTTTTTATTTTATGATGATTTTATACGCTTATGCGCATGGAATAATGTAGACATATATTATGTGAACTTAGAATTTGTAACACAGGAATTTATATTGTATTCCACATAGTTTGAGCTTATTATCTCAGCATATCATGTAATCATCACAATTTTTAATGCAATAATGGATGCGAAATGCAATTTTGACTTATTTTTGGGACTAAAATGTAAATTACGCTCATACAATGTCCGAAAAATATGAAACTTGGCCGAGATGACAATTATAACAAAATGAATGTATTATAATTTTTTTGGAATTTTTGGATGCAATACGAATCTTTTATGAATTTTTAAATGCAAACAAAATGAATTTCAATTTTTAATTATAATAAATTTTAAAACCCAATTTTTTTCAAGGAACAAAATTATGTAAGATCTATCACTAGACGATTGATCTCAGAAAAATCCTAAATCTTGAAAATGCGAGATTTAATACCTATTAAAAATCAAACATCGAAATATGCAAAATGAAATTTACAGGGCAAACTAGGCATGCAAATGCAGAATTTTTTGGGCACAATGTCCCCACAACTATTTCTACGATCAACGATTTTTCAGGAATTTTTAGAGCAATGGTTAATCAATTATAAATTTTAGAGCACCAAATGGGCAAAATATGTAATTTTCCACAAAACAATTATTTATTAATTAACCAATGATCATGAAAATGCCCACAATATGTCAAAATGTAGAGAATAAAATGGGAATGAGAATGCCTATTTTTGATAAATAAAATAATGTAATAGAGATGTCTAAAATAGAGGGGGACTACAGGGGTAGATGCAATAACTAAAAATAAAATAAAATGCAGAGAAGGGGGGCCTAAGATTAATTACCAAGAAGGAAGGGGTTTTTTGCAATTTTTCCAAGGGGTCACGTGCCTTGGGTTGACCGGTCTGTTCTGCAATTCGGAGGAGGACCGGGGCATATTTGCAATTTACCCTGCGTCACGTGATGTGCGCGTGCCGTGACAGGCTCGGGTGGAGATTCGGCTTGGTGCTCCACGTGTTGATGTCGCGTGCTTCGGGCGGCCTGAGGCTCCTGATGCGGCGTTATCAAACTGTTGAGATCGGGGCTCTCCTCAATCGGATGGCGAGGAGTGTGGCCGACACACGACCAGCGGTCGTCGATGGAGAAGCGAGATAGTGGAGCTCTGGTGCGGTTGGTCGATGGTCGGAGCAGCAGCTGGTGATGGCGAAGTTTGTCGAAGTCATAAGTTGTCGGAGGTTGATGAATAGTTGCAGAAGATAACGTTGGCTCGACGGAGATAATGGATGGAGCTGGAGCAGTTCGCTTGGGAGTGGCGCTCCAATGAGCTCTTTGAAGCTCGGACCTCGTCGCGTCGTCAGGGCTGGAGCTGTCACTTCCGGCGGTGTCCCTTCGAGCGTTAGTCGGCAGATGGACTGCGATGGAGGGCCGGCGGGGTTTAAATAGGTGGAGGTGATTCGGTCGGAGAAGGAAGGAGGGGGGTGTCAGTGATTCGATTGGAAGGTGATGGGATTCGAAGATCGGTGATTGGAGGGGATCTGGGACATGACGAGGAGAAGGGATCGCGGAGATGGAGATGGAAGGCGGTCGGCGGCGGTGAAATCCCAGGGAAGGTGGAGCTTCCATAGGAGGGAGGAGGACGATGGACGGTGGTCGTCCAATCGGCCGAGATCGGACGGCCATGGCAGCGACACGTGGCATCAAAAGGCGGTGCAGGTGGTGCACGTGCGTGGCACGTGCGCGGGAGGCACGTGCGACGTACGTGTGTGGCTTTTAAATTTTTTATAAATTTTTTTTAATTTTTTAATTTTTTTTATAAAAACGAATATAAAAACTCGAAAAATGGCAAACACGTGCCAGCACCAGGGGCTGCCACGTGTCAACACCACAAAAATAAGAAAATAAATACTTTGTAAAATCTAAAATAAATAGCAAACGGCTCGGATCGAAAAAGTTCCTTCACGAAAATTGTTCGTCTCGATGAGATCTACAAGTTCATGGAGACATCAAAACCAAAATCGATTAATTGCACAAAGTGATATTTTTGGGGTATCCCATGTACATAAAATACACTGAGTTTTGGGTTTTTGTAATTTTTTTGTCATTTTTAAACCAGATAAAAATCCGGAAAAAAAATATGATAAAATCAAAGATAAATATTTACACATTAATCTATTTTTTTGGATTTTATTGATTAAGAAAAAGAAGGAATAAAATAAATCACTTTTATTGTTATAAAGTTCAGGAAATATTTTATAACGTGTATTCTTTTTGGTAAAATTTCAAAGTAGCCCTCGGGTTTTTGTTAATTGCTTTTAAGTCCCTTTGAGGCACTTGTTCACCACGTGTGTTTGTTGGAAAATTGCACGCATACCCCTAGGTTCTTGGATATTTGTGATTGGTCCTGATATTTTGTTAATTAGGTATAACTTTCTGGATAAATTGCACTTTGGCTCTGGATGTTTTGGATATTTGCAAATATACCCTTGCTAGTGGTGTCGTTTCTCTTTGCTATCTTTAATTATTTCATGCATCTATAAAACCCTAAAAAATCCTAAAAAAAATATCATTGTGTGCTTGTTGCATTGCTCTACCATGCTATATTGATAATTTGCATTTTTATTGCATTTTTTATTTTTAAAAATTCAAAACATGCATTTTCTTCACTGTTTGCACTAGAAAATACACAAAATTATAAAAAGTTTTTGAAAAATTCCAAAAAAAATTATATTTTGTGTATCATTGCATCTTTTACCTTTAGATCAAAAATCACTAAAAAATACAAAACAAAACTCCTAAAAATTAGAAAACCCCTAAAATCTTCATAAAAATCTTAAAATTCCTAAAAAATCATAAAAATCTTATTTCTGTTTCTAAATCTTCCTTATTGCATTATATTCAGTTAAAAATTAATTTGGAGAATTTTTGACACTTTGATATTTTTCATCTCCATTCTAATTTCAGTCATCAATTTTGTTCATTGTTTTCAGCATTTTTGACTTTAAAAATACCAAAAAATTAGGAAAAATTAGAAAATCACAAAAAATAGAAAAATATAAAAAGCCCAAAAACATTTTATTTACTGTAATTTGGATATCTTCAACTATTTATATATATATATATATATATCTTGTATATATATCTACTATATAGTCTTAAATCTCTCTATTAAAAGAAAAAGAAAATATAGAAATATAAAATATAAAAAGAAAATACAAGATCAGTAAATTAAAAACCAAAATATAAAAATATAAAATCAAAATTTAAAAAAATTTAAAATTTAAAAACCCACAAAAATAGCACTTGCAAAGGCATTTGATCACATTCAGTCTTGAGCATTTATTTTGTCAGTCTACCTGCTTGTTCCCTGTGTTCGACCTCTACATACTTGCTTCTATACACATCTTTTATGTAAAGTTATAATAAATTTTAACTCCACATCTTGCTCTACATTATTTAATGTGATCAATTCAATGATTGAGTCCCCACCTTGTGTGGAACTTAAGACCATCGATTTTTGGGCTAATCAGTAACATTAAACATCCTAATGTTAGATAGGATTATATCCTGCTCATAACCCTTCCATTTGTCTTGAGTTGCAAGGCTGGCTACTGGGTGAAGAATTTAGGAGTTATGATCAATACCTATGCCGAGTTCAAAGAACTGATTCAGAAGAAGTTCTAACCCCTAAGTAAAACTAATATGATGAGGACACGCATCACTAGCTTTTCCCAATTACCCCATGAAGATGATGCTTGGGAGAGGTATAAGGACATCCCACAGAAATGTCCTTGTCATGCTCTAATTGACAACATCTTGGTCCAGTCATTCTTCACCGATCTGAACCCTGAGATGTAGGATTTAGTGAGCACTGCCTGTGGAGGCAGTTACACTTCACGCGGAGCGGATACCGTCTGGAATGTATTCGAGCAGATGGATGAGACTAAACGCTCACAAACCGCTAGCAGGGCGTATACACAGTCCCCCAGTTCACTCTTATTTGGAGGGGGAAAGTCAACTGTAGTTGATCTCTCTGAGGACGTGATCCCTAGCAAGAGACTCCTTGCCGACAAGCTCACTGTAATTGAGAGGATCGATAGGAGGATCGATGAATTGGACCAGAGCGTCTCCAAATTTCCCAAAAAGATGGAGGAGTTGACTGAAAAGGTATCTAAGATAAAGATACCTGCCATGACTGCACCCTCTACTGATGTATATCGAG
This sequence comes from Ottelia alismoides, assembly GCA_037367405.1. Taxonomy (NCBI): domain Eukaryota; kingdom Viridiplantae; phylum Streptophyta; class Magnoliopsida; order Alismatales; family Hydrocharitaceae; genus Ottelia; species Ottelia alismoides. The sequence goes on along the minus strand of JAZKJV010010615.1, from coordinate 493,316 downwards.
TTGACCATGTTCAGGAGCAACTGGTGTCAGGGCAACCCCAACCGTGGGAGCAGGACCAGTCCAACACCCACTCGTCCCAACAGTATCCCCTATCCATAGAGATTGTTCAAGAGGAGCCTCCGTAGGTTTGGGAGGTGAATAGAGTATGGTATACTCTAGACCCTGCAAGGCAGGGAAGTATGGGGGACCAACAAACTTACGAAAGTCCCCTGACCTTTCACAACACCGCACTCATCTCTACACCCCCTCCTTCACAACAGAGCCGTGGATTTCAACCACCCTAGCAGCAGAGGCAACGGTACCATCAGTACAACCGATTGGGCCAGTAACAGGTGGGCCAGCAGTTCCAACATCAGTAGAGGTAGTATCCTGGCTAGCAGGGCTAGTCTTCCTGTTCTTCTCAGTCTTTCCCTCTTCCTTCTTTGTTTGGTCCCATAGACTCACAATTTCAGCAGATACTTGATACCCTTCGTTCTTGTCAGAACGAAATGCTATCCCTATACGGAGAAGATTTAGAAAGATTTTATAGATTTAGCTTTATTTACTTTATTGCCTCTATTTCTGTAATTTAAGTGAGAGAGTGACTCATTAACTTGTAATATTCAGGACTTGGACACTTCAGCACTTCACGAGGTCCATTGCCTGAGGGATTGTTTCCTTGGGGGCCTCATCGGGTTTTTCGCAGTTTTTCTTGTCGTTTTATCGATTTTACTATCTACTTGATTCACGTGGATTTAGCCCCTAGATCTAGGAGTTTTTATTGATTGTGACGTAATTAGCTAGGTCCCTACACCTAATATCTTGCTTGTACCTATAGATCATAATTTGACTTAGCTAATAATTCATTGAAAAGGCTATTTGACTTGGATTAGAGACCAATCTTGTTTGCTCAGAGTTGTGTAGGTGAATTCGGGGTTTGATTGCCAATCTTGTTTGCATTCCAGATCTCATCCACTTTTATATCCATATCAAGATGATGGGAAGGAGATCCCTTAGGCCACATCTGGTGGCACCGCTATCGAGCACTCCTCCCTATTCATCTAGGTTAGCTTCAGGTAGTTTAAACCCACTCTTCGAGCCTGAGTTCACGTCCACCCTGTTCCCCCTTGATCACCCTTCTTCTACTATCAGTCCTGCGGTGTCAAAGTATAGTGCAACAGAGATTTCTGGACATTTGACGGCACCTGAGATGGGTACCTTTGCCTTTGTAGAGACCCAAGACATGGCCAGCAGTGAGGGACGCCCAGATGAGCAAGGACAACCTTCGTATGTTTATGCTCAGACTGCCATCAACAATTCATTGTTAGCTTCCCTGGAGACTATGGAGAGACAGATCAGAGATCAAGGAGCCTTCATGGGTGATATCATGAGAGAGCTGGCGCAGATGCGAGTGGATAGAGAAGATAGATCTGAGGGCGGTGGAGAGATACCTAAAGAGAGACTTGAAGCAAGAGATGGAGCAAGAGAAGACCAACAACAGGCGGATCAACCACCGAGGACCATGAGACAGTTGCACAACCCTGGTGCAACCCTCACTCACCGATGGATTCAGCTTCCTCCCAATGTTGGGAACTTTGAGCTTCGCCCCCAGACCATCCAGTTGTTGCCCAAGTTTCATGGGCTGGCCACCGAGGAGCGTCATCTCCATCTGCAGGAGTTTGAGATGATTTGCAGCATTGTCCATGATAGACTGGTGGAAGGGGACACAATAAAGATGATCGCCTTCCCATTCTCATTGGTTGATAGAGTAGACTATTGGCTGAAGCATCTAGGAAGGTATGTCGCATCTTGGGAGCAGCTCTGGACCGAGTACTTGAACAAGTACTATCCACTCGGTCGGACCAACGCAGCACGGGCTATGATCAACAACTTTTCTATGATCTCGAATGAGCAATTCCATGAGGCTTGGGATCTATTTAGAGAGCTCATTGGTCGGTGTCCACATCATGATATATCAAAGCCCAACCTTGTTTAGAGTTTCTTTTGAGGGCTGACATCGGAGCTGCAGGGGCTAGTGAATGCCTCTTGTAGAGGGTTATATTTCTCCAAGGGTGAAGACGAGGTATGGGCCATCTATGAGGAGATGGCAGAGAATTCGACAGTGATGTCCCAAGCTTGGGTCTACACATAGCAAAGGGCCCCCCAAGGGGCAGGTTCATATCAGAGAATTGCACGCATCGATGCCAGTCCCCACACTCCGTCAGCAGCAGTGGCTCAGGTTGAATCCGCCGCAGCCGACATGGGGATCATAAGAGAGAAGCTGGAACGCATCGAGATCCTTGAGAAGAAGTAGAGCCAGGGGCTTGCCCAAATGGACCAGTTGACGAAGATCATGAGTGACATGAAGACACAGATCTTGTGTATTCAGGAAGCACAGACGTCCACGTAGCCCCCCAGGACACGTGCTGATCCAAGCAGTAGTAGCTCCACCCAGCCCTCTATCACACACCTTCAGGTTCACCACATCCAAGCAGAGCCGTGATGAAACCCGATTTCATCATCTTAATTCTCTATTTTTAACCCCCTTGCTTTAATATGTGTTAATAAAAACCAGATAAAGTCCCGTAATTATCAGAATCTTGAATAAGTTAAAAATCACAAAAAATGGCAAAATTAAAATTTGTGGTATTTTTAGCCTTAAAAATACCCTCAAAAGTATTTTGTGACTTCAAATGACCTCATTCCCGTTTTTGGTCAACATCAAACTTGTAGATCTCATCGAGATCTACAACTTTCATGTTTTGAGTTTTTCCAAATTCGGCCATTAGCCCCTCAAAAATCAAAATCTTTAATGCAATAATCTGATTGGGCCACATGGCTCTTTCTGGTTGAGCCACGTGGCACGGCCTCTTTGTACTGTCCGCTTGCGACTCTGGCCGTTGGATCTCTTCTTGATCCAACGGCTCTAATCACTCTGCGCATCCTCTTATTTTCAGCCATTCGATCAGCACTAGCATCTCATCACAACTGCACGCCAGCGCCGAGTCCTTCATCCGCCACATGTCACTTTATGCACCGTCCGATCATCTCCTGGATCTGAAATCTTCACCATCCAAACTCGCAATCATCCTCGACCCTCTAATTGTTCTCCAAATGCGATCTGGACAGCCCGTTGGTGCTTCATTCTTAGCACGCCACATGGCACCCCATTTACCCTTCGATTTCGCCCAATCGATTCTATCCTGACAATCAGTCACCGCCTGCTTCATAGCCGTTGGATCAAAGATCCAACGGCCACGAGGTTGTCCCCTACCTCCGGTCGTCCTTCATCCCCACGATCTCCACCTCGCAGGACACCTTCACCCTTCTATTTTTTCCCATCCCCACGATCTCCACCTCCAAACTCCAACCACTCCACGACTTAGTCCGATCGTCCCTCATCCTCGCGATTCATCCTTTAACCCACGAGGGCCTCTCAGTCGTTCCATCTCGCCCACTCAAGTCATGTCACCCACCTCCGGAGCTACCACCTTCAAACGTTAAATACTCCGTCGTCGCCACCAAATCAGATTGTCCACCTTTACGCGGGGCGAGGCCCAGCCCTCCTCCACCTCCCTGTGATAGGGGGAGGTAACGGGATCGACGACGATGACCTACTCCTCTGGTGTCGACCCGCCGCCCTCTGTGGCGGTGTCGCGGTGCTCACAGCCTGCTCGAGCTGCCTCCATTGGCTGAGGAGGTCCAGCGACGACCCGGGGCTCGAATCGAGCCCCAGCCCAAGCCTCCGACCGTCATCTTCGATCAGGTAATATCCCTCTTCTTCCTTTGAAATTCTTTATTTCTTTGCTTAATTAATTAGGTCGACATTCCTAGTATCGTCGTTCATTGACCATCCCCTTAGATTCGCACCAGAACCCTCATCTTCGCGCTCGCCCCAGATCCTTCTCTCTCCCTTCACAACCTCAGATTGCATCCGACCCATCTCCTCCGCCCTCCACAGCGGAGGAGCTCCGAGCTGCTTCTTTCTTCATTCACAGTAGCTCTCGCCTCACTCCATCTCGTACAAACACCTTGCACTATATGCTTTGGCTAGGCACTTAACCCTGCAGGTACTTGCATTCTCAATGGTTGGAGGTCTCGCCGTCGATATCTTGAGCAGCTTAGTCTCATCCGACCAGACATGTTTGACCATATCTGGATCTCGCTACGGATTCCCACGAGCTTCAGCTATTAAAAGGGTAACTCAGGGGTTTTTCATATGGCGACGTTGTCAGGGAGGCATGAATTAGGTTTATTTTTAGAAAATTCAGATTTTAGGTTTTCCATACTTGGGTACTTTGATCTTTGGTTTTTCTTATAAATATTTCTCCATTTATTTTCCAGCATTTATTTATTTATTTTTATTCGGTGTCTGTCTCTCTGACCATCATCTTATTTTTTGTGCGATTAATTGCTCGTTATTCGGTGTCTAGGTTTTTAATTTCTGCAAACCTAGGCTATTAATCACATTTACACATGTGACGAGTCCGATTTTCGCTATATTAAAGATGTGTAAATGTGATTAGTAGCCTCGGACTCGTCAGATGTGTAATTATTATTCGGTGTCTAGGTTTGTCACATCTTTAATTTTCAAAACACAAAACTAAGTTGTTTGCCTCCCCGGCAACGGCGCTATCTGACGATTCCGATTTTCACTATATTAAAGATGCGTAAATGTGTATTTATTGTTCATGCTAAAAAATATGATTTGTCATTTCATTGAAGGCGGCAATCGGAATCGGTCAAGAAAATAACCACAACTTTTTATTCAAATTTTAATCTCGTGGTTTTATGTTTATTTTACTTGGGCAAGTCCGAAGGTCGAACATAAGGACAAAAAGGAACAACTTAGAATTATGTCTATAAAAATTCGTGCGCGGTTTTCGAGGCGGTCTTTTTTGTAATTTTTAATGCAATAATGGATGTGAAATGCAATTTTGGCTTATTTTTTGGACTAAAATGTAAATTACGCTCAAACAATGTCTGAAAAATATGAAACTTGGCCGAGATGACAATTATAACAAAATGAATGTACTATAATTTTTTGGAATTTTTGGATGCAATATGAATCTTTTATGAATTTTAAATGCAAACAAAATGAATTTCAATATTTAATTATAATAAATATTAAACCCAATTATTTTCAAGAAACAAAATTACGTAAGATCTATCACTAGATTATTGATCTCAGAAAAATCCTAAACCTTGAAAATGCAATATTTAATACCTACTGAAAATCAAACATCGAAATATGCAAAATGAAATTTACAGGGCAAACTATGCATGCAAATGCAGAATTTTTTGGGCACAATGTCCCCACAATTAATTCTACAATCAACGATTTTTTTAGGAATTTTTAGATCAATGGTTAATCAATTATAAATTTTAGAGCACCAAATGGGCAAAATATGTAATTTTCCACAAAACAATTATTTATTAATTAACCAATGATCATGAAAATGCCCACAATATGTCAAAATGTAGAGAATTAAATGGAAATAGAATGCCTATTTTTTATAAATAAAATAGTGTGATAGAGATGTCTAAAATAGAGGGGGACTACAGGGGTATCGATGTAATAATTAAAAATAAAATAAAATGCAGAGAAGGGGGCCTAAGATTAATTACCAAGAAGGAAGGGGTTTTTTTGCAATTTTTCCAAGGGGTCACATGCCTTGGGTTGACTGGTCTGTTCTGCAATTCGGAGGAGGATCGGGTCGTATTTGCAATTTACCCCGCGTCACGTGATGTGTGCGTGCGGTGACAAGCTCGGGTGGAGATTCGGCTTAGTGCTCCACGTGTTGATATCGCACGCTTCGGGCGGCCTGAGGCTCCTGATGCGGCGTTATCGAACGGTTGAGATCGGGGCTCTCCTCGATCGAACGGCGAGGACTGTGGCCGACACACGGCCAGCGGTCGTCGATGGAGACGCGGGACAGCGGAGCTCCGGTGCGGTTGGTCGATGGTCGGAGGAGCAGCTGGTGATGGCGAAGTTTGTCGAAGTCGTAGGTTGTCGGAGGTTGATGAATAGTTGTGTAAGATAACGTTGGCTCGACGGAGATAATGGCCGGAGCTGGAGCAGTTCGCCTGGGAGTGGCGCTCCAACGAGCTCTTTGAAGCTCGGACCTCGTCGCGTCGTCAGGCTGGAGCTGTCACTTCCGGTCGTGTCCCTTCGAGCGTTAGTCGGCAGATGGACTGCGATGGATGGCCGGCGGGGTTTAAATAGGTGGAGGTGATTCGGTCAGAGAAGGAAGGAGGGGGCTGTCAGTGATTCAATTGGAAGGTGATGGGATTCGAAGATCGGTGATTGGAGGGGATCTGGGACATGACGAGGAGAAGGGATCGCGGAGATGGAGGAGATGGAAGGCGGTCGATGGTGGTGAAATCCCAGGGAAGGTGGAGCTTCCAAAGGAGGGAGGAAGACGATGGACGGTGGTCGTCCGATCGGCCGAGATCGGACGGCCATAGCAGTGACACGTGGCATCAAAAGGTGGTGCAGGTGGTGCACGTATGTGGCACGTGCGCGGGAGGCACGTGCGTGGCTTTTAAATTTTTTAATTTTTTTTAATTTTTTAAATTTTTTTATAAAAACGAATATAAAAACTCGAAAAATGGCTAACACGTGTCAGCACCAGGGGTTGCCACGTGTCAGCACCACAAAATTAAGAAAATAAATACTTTGTAAAATCCAAAATAAATAGCAAACGGCTTGGATCGAAAAAGTTTCTTCACAAAAATTGTTCGTCAGGATGAGATCTACAAGTTCATAGAGACATCAAAACCAAAATCGATCAATTGCACAAAGTGATATTTTTGGGGTATCCCATGTACATAGAATACCCTGAGTTTTAGGTTTTTCTAATTTTTTGTCATTTTTAAACCAGATAAAAATCCAGAAAAAATATGATAAAATCAAAGATAAATATTTACACATTAATCCATTTTTTGGATTTTATTGATTAAGAAAAAGAAGGAATAAAATAAATCACGAAAAAGATCAATTTTGTAGTAAGTGAAGACTCGGACTCGATTTGTTTCTTTGATTTCAAGCTCAATTTGGATTTGGATTTTTGTGCATTTTAATAAAACTTTTATAAAAAAGACAAATGAAAAAGAAATCAACAAAATAGGTTAATTATATGCATAAAATATCAGGTCAAAAACTTGCTAAAATACAAAATGTACAAAAGAGGCCCAGAACCCAACTTTCACATACGAGCTCTGATTCACTTGAACTTGGTCTTGTTTTGAAGGTAATTGAATGTACATTAGTTCAAAAGTGAGTAGGATTAAAACGGACACTGGATGAGGAAGATATGAGGTTTTTAGTTCTGGAATCCAGAAACTAGGGATTGGGTTTTTAGTCCACTTATTTAGGTTAGTTATTTTTTTATTTTTCATTTATTCTTGTTAGTGATCTGTACACAGTGGAGGTGGTTTTGGTTTATTCGGAGTTAGCATGAACTAGTTAAAAATCAGGGAAGTTAGGCTATTTACAGGTCAATTTTGGCTGTGATTTTTGGCTTCTTATTTTGTGCAGAAATAATGGATAAAAGCAATTCTTTTGAAAACATGCATGAATGCTAATTATGCAGAATAGATACAGAAATGCTGATGATTTTGAGGTATTTGAGCTTAATAAATGAGATTTAGAGTGATGAATCCGAGATTCATCATCTACTCAACACAAAGGAGCGACCGCTTATTTGAACAACTCAAGAGCTTCGGAGGCTGACACTTTCTGGGAAAATAGCCGACTGAAGGAACCACATAAATTTAAGATCAAGTTGAGTTAGGAGAGAGTGTAGAGTCCTAGGGATTTTATTTTCTGCATTTTATTTTATTGTAAAAATTTCCGTCAGATTCCGTTCGGAATATCACGTGTGTAACCGGACACTTGGACATTCTTTTTGTGGGATGTCGAACCTTTTTCACTCTTCAGTGAGGGTGGGGTCTGACTTGAGTGGTGACATTAGGATAGGCACCTGATTATTTAATTGTAATTTGTATGTGCCAATCGTAGTTTAGGCTACACATCTTGGAAGAATGACATCTTCTGAGATTCTAACGATACACACATAGGAATGTACAACTTATCCAAATCAAAATCTTTTCTTCCCACCAATAGTATATTGCTTAGGTGCAGTTTTCTCGATATGCATGCATTTAGTGTAAATTTTTAAAAAATTCAGTTCTGTATAATGCATGGTGAGTGCTGGGAGTCACTGTCAGTATACCTTCTTCTGAGCATGCATCATCATCTTACATTTGCATTCTCAATTCCGACTCCTCCCTCATTTTATAATTTAGGATTTAAAAAGAAAATTGGGAGTTAACGGTATACATGTTCGTGTATTCAGATTAAACTTCAAGTGACAACCTAATTTAAAATTGGGACTGAATTGAGCAAATCGATTAAATGAAATTGGAATAAAAAGTACCTCGTTTTACGGGTGCATAAAGCCCTCAATGTATGATTTACTTGAAGTGTGAGAGAGAGAGAGAGACGACACTAGGATAGAGTCAAAGCTAGGATTTTCTATAGACTATTAGTTAAAATGATCAGCCTTCCTTTCAATGAGGATCTACAGATAGCCGGTAAATAGTCAGGATTTCCTTAGCATAGTGGGAGGTTTAGAGGATGTCTTATAAGGTTTTGTCCGCAAGAAATGGATAGCCATATTTATATGATCTGCACTTACTCCTATATGGCCGAAAGTGGGTTTTTTTGTGAGAATCGGGTCAATCTGTAGGGAAATACATGCACTCAATAGCTCGTCAATCTTTCAATACTTGCATTTATCACCAACTAAAATGGACATGATAATTCAGCCAACCTTTACGGCCATCACCTATTTATTTGGTGAATTTGAGGGTTTTGTATTGTGTTTGTATTGTGTGAGTTTACTCTGCACATTTGTGTGCACTGTAGAACTAGTACCTCCTTGAATACCTTTTTCTTATTGGTTCTTTTTGCCATTGAAGATGACTGACTGGGGGGTATTTATTTGGGCTTTGTGAATCTCTCATTGAACCCTTCAAGAAGTATATCTTCAAAGGTCCAAGCATAACTTGGGCCAACCTAGACTCATGATCGTCTTGAGTTTGAGTCTCTCACTCTCAGGATGGTCACTCTCAAAACATTCCCTTTCTCTCCTCCCACCTTACCGAGGAAGACCTTCACCTCAGTGAGAATATTTTCATTCACGAATCCTTTTCTAATCAAGACCGCATTTTTGATCCAAGACCTCAAGAATATTCAAGCACAATGCCTCCGAAAAATAAAGAAGAATAAGAAGAACACCTCGAGGATCCTATGAGGATGATACTAGCCAGACTCAGTTGCATCTGAGCAGCAACACGCTTTACTCCGAGCTCAATTAGGAAAACTGAATGTTGGGGTGGAACCAGCAATGGATGCAGTATACAACTTCGGATAGTATAGAATTCAGAATTATCTGAGTCCGGCTGAACCAGAAAAAAATTCTGAGTTGAAACCATAGTTCCTGAACCTGCTGCCACACTTTGATGGGAATGCTTCTGAGGAACCTATGCATTCCTAAGGCACTTCTAGCTCATTTGCGGTAACTGATGAACCTCCATTTCATCATCTTTATTCTATCATTTTGGCCTCAAAAACCCTAGCAAATGCATGTAAATACCTCTAATTCAGGCATTTTAGCATTCATGCATGTGTGTGTAAATAGTGTACAAAATACGGTTTTTAAAGCCAAAATTATAGAGTAAATAAAAGAAAATAAAAAGAATAAAATATTGTAAATATTTTATGACCCAAAACCCCGAGACCTAGGCATCTCGATGACTAGGTCGACAAGGAATAAAGTAGGGGGAGATAAGGGCCAAAATACAATAAAAATACATTTTATTCACTTCATTCTTTATTCATTTTGGGGCCTATTTTTTGTTCCACTTTTTATACCTCAAATAAAGAGACTTTGTATATTAAAGTTGTAGATAATTAAATATAGAAAAATACAAAATTTATTTCATACAAAAATAATGTACAGATAAAAAGTTATGATCTGAATAAGTTTCCAGAATCCCAACTTCCCAGACCTTTATCTCTCAAATAAAAACTCAAAATATATCAAAATCACTTTAATTGTATATAATTTTTGATAAGCTATTTAATGAAGGTGGTTTCGTATTTTGTAGAGCTCGGTTTGAAAGTTAGGTTTTGGACCCCTATTGTATACTTGTACGGATTAAAATATTTATTTTATTTATTATTCATTATTTTTATAATTTTATATTTTTATAATTTTGTAAATATTATTTATAATATATGTGTATAATAAAACAGAAATAAAAAACAAAGAAAATACAAAAATTAAATAGTTGCATACAATACATAAAACAAATACCTATGTAGATTATACATCTATTTATTTACTTGTACAAATTACATCAGAAAAATAATATATATATGTGTGTGTGTGTGTGTGTGTTAATAAAGAAAGTTATAAATTTATAAAATGATAAACAAAAATAATAAAATCGAATGTACAAAATAAAAATAAAATATTAAAATATATAGATAAATATACCTGTATATAAGCTATAAAAGGAAACTTGTAATTTTTAATCCCAAAAAAATAAATAAAAATCATAATAAAATAGTTTATAAAATAATAAACATTTTTTATTTAATAATCTAAAATTAATTAAATCATTTACTATTTTTAAATGAATTTACAAATAATATTTCCAGGGCTTTTTCCTGGTTGGTCGACGTGGACCAACCAGGAGTGGCATGCTCCTTGTCAGACCTCTTTTCTCGCCATTTTTGTCGAGTTTTGCAGCTCGATTCTTGCACCATTTCGCCTAAGTCCCTTCACGACTTTTGTTCCTAGTAGGTTGAGCATGCACGCCCAGGTGAAACCTTTGCCTTTGAATCACTGCCGCGCCCGCTAGCCCTTGTTCTTTGAGCCTCCTCGTCAAACCATTCTTATACACCTCCGAGTTTCGATTAAAACTTGAACCCCTTTTGACCGCTTTCTTATTCTCCTGTTGTGTTCCAGAGCGAGAGGGAGGTGACAACTTCCTTTACCGACCTTCAGGAGGATCGAGGAAGGGTTGACGCGGCTCCACCACCTCCGACGAAGTCCCGCCGTCGAGGTTTCCACCTCAGGTGATCCCACCTTCGAGTGTACCCTTTTCTCTATTCCTTTTGCGTTTTCTTTGTTCGGCGTAGTCCTCGGATAAAAATCCAATCTCCCTCTCCGAGTTCCACCCATTCGATTACCAAATCACACCCCTACGTCGGAGTTGGCTCCGGCCGACCTCCACTTTGTTGTTCCCCGCATCCATTTGCTCCGCCCCTTTTTACAAGTACAAAGATATCAAGAAGAGCCTAGGGGCTCGTTTTGACCTCTCCTCTGAGTACCCGGGGCCTCCCAGCTTTGCCGCCTCCTCGTGAGAGCTCCGGTCGACGCCAGAGCCTTTTGGAGTGCCCTGCACGTGGAGGACCATCGCAGGAAGCTTACCGGCCATTTTAGGAGCTCGAAGCAACGTCGGAGGCAGAGATCGAGGGTGGGGAAAGTCACCCAGCCGGTGACTCTTCCATATTCTTCGTCCTAGATCTCCACCGACGGATCAAGGCCGAAGCCCAGATCGTACAGCCATCGTTCTATCTCCCGCACCCCCACCGTTTGATAAAACGCCGGAGATCTAATCGTGGCCATCGAAGCTGAACCGTCATCAACCGTCTAGATCGTGACACGTGGCAAGTGGAAGCGCATCAGCCGTTGGATCTGCAGGCGTTGAGTATTTTGCATGCTTACCCTCACCCTTTTGTATATTTAGTTATTAGTTCAGAAACTTTCATTTGGAGTTTAATTATTTTGTAATTTTTGCAAAAACACCCTTGTAATTCCTATAATTGCACTTAGGTCCTTGTCCACGTCACCTCACGTGACTCGTGCACGTGGGGTAGAGGAATTTTGCACTGGGGCCCTCGTTACTTCTGTTATTGTTGTTAAGTCCAGGAAATATTTTATAACGTGTATTCTTTTTGGTAAAATTGCAAAGTAGCCCTCGGGTTTTTGTTAATTGCTTTTAAGTCCTTGTGAGGCACTTGTTCGCCACGTGTGTTTATTGGAAAATTGCACGCATACCCCTAGGCTCTTGGATATTTGTGATTGGTCCTGATATTTTGTTAATTAGTTATAACTTTCTGGATAAATTGCACTTTGGCTCTGGATGTTTTGGATATTTGCAAATATACCCTTGCAAGTGGTGTAGTTTCTCTTTGTTGTCTTTAATTATTCCATGCATCTATAAAACCCTAAAAATCCTAAAAAAATATCATTGTGTGCATGTTCCATTGCTCTACCATGCTATATTTATATCTTGCATTTTTGTTGCATTTTTTTATTTATAAAAATTCAAAACATGCATTTTCTTCACTGTTTGCACTAGAAAATACATAAAATTATAAAACGTTTTCGAAAAATTCCAAAAAAATTATATTTTGTGTGTCTTTGCATCTTTTACCTTTAGACCAAAAATCACTAAAAAAATACAAAACAAAAGTCCTAAAAATTAGAAAACCCCTAAAATCTTCATAAAAATCTTAAAATTACTAAAAAATCATTAAAATCTTATTTTTGTTTCTAAATCTTCCTTATTGCATTATATTCAGTTTAAAATTAATTGGGATAATTTTTGACACTTTGATATTTTTCATCTCCATTCTAATTTCAGTCATCAATTTTGTTTATTGTTTTCAGCATTTTTGACTTTAAAAATACCAAAAAAATAGGAAAAATTAGAAAAATCACAAAAAAATATAAAAATATAAAAAGCCCAAAAACATTTTATTTACTGTAATTTGGATATCTTCAACTATTTATATATATATATATATATCTCATCTCTCTTGTATATATATCTACTATATAGTCTTAAATCTCTCTATTAAAAGAAAAAGAAAATATAAAAATATAAAATATAAAAAGACAATACAAAATCATTAAATTAAAAACCAAAATATAAAAATATAAAATCAAAAATTAAAAAAATTAAAATTTAAAAAGCCACAAAAATAGCACTTGCAAAGGCATTTGATCACATTCAGTGTTGAGCATTTATTTTGTCAGTCTACCTGCTTGTTCCCTGTGTTCGACCTCTACATACTTGCTTCTATACACATCTTTTATGTAGAGTTATAATAAATTTTAACTCCACATCTTGCTTTACATTATTTAATGTGGTCAATTTAACGATTGAGTTCCTACCTTGTGTGGAACTTAAGACCATCGATTTTTAAGTTAATCAGTAACATTAAACATCCTAATGTTAGCTAGGATTATATCCTTCTCACAACCCTTCCATTTGTCTTGAGTTGCAAGGCTGACTACTGGGTGAAGAATTTAGGAGTTATGATCAATACCTATGCCGAGTTCAAGGAACTGTTTCAGAAGAAGTTCTAACCCCTAAGTAAAACTAATATGATGAGGACACGCATCACTAGCTTTTCCCAGTTACCCCATGAAGATGATGCTTGGGAGAGGTATAAGGACATCCCACAAAAATGTCCTTGTCATTCTCTAATTGACAACATCTTGGTACAGTCATTCTTCACCGATCTCAACCCTGAGATGTAGGATTTAGTGAGCGCTGCCTGTGGAGACAGTTACACTTCACGCGGAGCGGATACCGTCTGGAGTGTATTCGAGCAGATGGGCGAGACTAAACGCTCACAGACCGCTAGCAGGGCGTATACACAGTCCCCCAGTTCACTCTTATCTGGAGGGGGAAAGTCAACTGTAGTTGATCTCTCTGAGGATGTGATCCCTAGCAAGAGACTCCTTGCCGACAAGCTCACTGTAATTGAGAGGATCGATAGGAGGATCGATGAATTGGACCAGAGCGTCTCCAAATTTCCCAAAAAGATGGAGGAGTTGACTAAAAAGGTATCTAAGATAAAGATACTTGCCATGACTGCACCCTCTACTCATGTATATCGAGTTCACCATGTTCAGGAGCATTTGGTGTCAGGGCAACCCCAACCATGGGAGCAGGACCAGTCCCACACCCACTCATCCCAACAGTAGCCCCTATCCATAGAGATTGTTCAAGAGGAGCCTCCGTAGGTTTGGGAGGTGAATAGAGTATGGTATACTCTAGACCCTGCAAGGCAGGGAAGTATGGGGGACCAACAGACTTACGAAAGTCCCCCGACCTTTCACAACACCGCACTCATCTCTACACCCCCTCCTTTACAACAGAGCCGTGGATTTCAACCACCCTAGCAGCAGAGGCAACGGTACCAGCAGTACGACCGATTGGGACAGTAACAAGTGGGCCAGCGGTTCCAACATCAGTAGAGGTTGTATCCTGGCTAGCAGGGCCAGTCTTCTTGTTCTTCTCAGTCTTTCCCACTTCCTTCTTCGTTTGGTCCCATAGACTCAAAATTTCAGCAGATACTTGATACCCTTCGTTCTTGTCAGAACGAAATGCTATCCCTACACGGAGAAGATTTAGAAAGATTTTATAGATTTAGCTCTATTTACTTTATTGCCTCTATTTCTGTAATTTAAGTGAGAGAGTGACTCATTAATTTGTAATATTCAGGACTTGGACACTTCAGCACTTCACGAGGTCCATTTCCAGAGGGATTGTTTCCTTGGTGGCCTCATTGGTTTTTCGCAGTTTTTCTCGTCGTTTTATCGATTTTACTATCTGCTTGATTCACGTGGATTTGGCCCCTAGATCTAGGAGTTTTTATTGATTTTGACGTAATTAGCTAAGTCCCCGCACCGAATATCTTGCTTGTACCTATAGATCATAATTTGACTTAGCTAATAATTCATTGAAAAAGCTATTTGACTTGGATTAGAGACCAATCTTGTTTGCTCAGAGTTGTGTAGGTGAATTCGAGGTTTGATTGCCAATCTTGTTTGCATTCGAGATCTCATCCGCCTTTATCTCCATATCAAGATGATGGGAAGGATATCCTTAGGCCACATCTGGTCGCACTGCTATCGAGCACTCCTCCCTATTCATCTAGGTTAGCTTCAGGTAGTTTAGACCCACTCTCAGAGCCTGAGTTCATGTCCACCTTGTTCCCCTTGATCACCCTTCTTCTACTATCAGTCCTGCGGTGTCAAAGTATAGTGCAACAGAGATTTCTAGACATTTGACGGCACATGAGATGGGTACCTTTGCCTTTGTAGAGACCCAAGACATGGCCAGCAGCGAGGGACGCCCAGATGAGCAAGGACAACCTTCGTATGTTTATGATCTGACTGCCATCAACAATTCATTGTTTGCTAGAGACTATGCAGAGACAGATCAGAGATCAAGGAGCCTTCATGGGCGATATCATGAGAGAGATGGCGCAGATGCGAGTGGAAAGAGAAGATAGATCTAAGGGCGGTGGAGAGATACTTGAAGAGAGACTTGAAGCAAGAGGTGGAGCAGGAGGAGACCAACAACGGGCGGATCAACCACCGAGGACCATGAGACAGTTGCACAACCCTGGTGTAACCCTCACTCACCGATGGATTCAGCTTTCTCCCAATGTTGGGAACTTTGAGCTTCGCCCCCAGACCATCCAGTTGTTGCCCAAGTTTCATGGGCTGGCCACCGAGGAGCGTCATCTCCATCTGTAGGAGTTTGAGATGATTTGCAGCACTGTCCACGATAGACTGGTGGAAGGGGACACAATAAAGATGATCGCCTTCCCATTCTCATTGGTTGATAGAGCAGACTATTGGCTAAAGCATCTAGGAAGGTATGTCGCATCTTGGGAGCAACTCTGGATCGAGTACTTGAACAAGTACTATCCACTCGGTCGGATCAAGTCAGCACGAGCTATGATAAACAACTTTACTATGATCTCGAATGAGCAGTTCCATGAAGCTTGGGATCGATTTAGAGAGCTCATTGATCGGTGTCCACATCATGATATATCAAAGCCCAACCTTGTTTAGAGTTTTTTTGTGGGCTGACACCGGAGCTGCAGTGCTAGTGAATGCCTCTTGTAGAGGGTTATATTTCTCCAAGGGTGAAGACCAGTTATGGGACATCTATGAGGAGATGGCAGAGAATTCGACAGTAATGTACCAAGCATGGGTCTACACACATCAAAAGGCACCCCAAGGGGCAGGTTCATATCAGAGAATTGCACGCATCGATGCCGGTCCCCACACTCCGTCAGCAGCAGCGGCTCAGGCTGAATCCGCCGCAGCAGACATGGGGATCATAAGAGAGAAGCTGGAACGCATCGAGATCCTTGAGAAGAAGTAGAGCCAGGGGCTTACCCAGATGGACCAGTTGACGAAGACCATGAGTGATCTGAAGACACAGATCTTGTGTATTCAGGAAGCACAGACGTCCACGTAGCCCCCCAGGACACGTGCTAATTCCAGCAGTAGTAGCTCCACCCAGCCCTCTGCCACACACCTTCAGGTTCACCACATCCAAGCAGAGCCGTGATGAAACCCGATTTCATCATCTTAATTCTCTATTTTTAACCCCCTTGCTCAAATATGTGTTAATAAAAACCAGATAAAGTCCTGTAATTATCAGAGTCTTGAATAAGTTAAAAATCACAAAAATGGCAAAATTAAAATTCGTGGTATTTTTAGCCTTAAAAATACCCTCAAAAGTATTTTATGACTACAAATAACCTCATTCCTGTTTTTGGTCAACATCAAACTTGTAGATCTTATTGAGATCTACAACTTTCATGTTTTGAGTTTTTCCAAATTCGGCCATTTAACCCCTCAAAAATCAAAATCTTTGATGCAATAATCTGATTGGGCCACATGGCTCTTTCTGGTTGAGCCACGTGGCCCGGCCTCTTTGTACTGTCCGCTTGCGACTCTAGCCGTTGGATCTCTTCTTGATCCAACGGCTCTAATCACTCCAGGCATCCTCTTATTTTCAGCCATTCGATCAGCACTGGCGTCTTATCACAACCGCACGCCAGCGCCGAGTCCTTCCTCCGCCACATGTCACTTTATGCGTCGTCCGATCATCTCCTGGATCTGAAATCTTCACCATCCAAACTCACAATTATCCTCGACCCTCTAATTGTTCTCTAGATGAGATCTGGACCACCTGCTGGCGCTGCGTTCATAGCATGCCACGTGGTGCCCCATTTACCCTTCGATTTCGCCCAATCGATTCTATCCTGACCATCACTCATCGCCTACTTCATAGCCGTTGGATCAAAGATCCAACGGCCACGAGGTTGTCCCCTACCTCCGGTCGTCCTTCATCCCCACGATCTCCACCTCGCAGGACACCTTCGCCCTTCTATTTTTTCCCATCCCCACGATCTCCACCTCCAAACTCCAACCGCTCCACGACTTAGTCCGATCGTCCCTCATCCTTGCGAGTCATCCTTTAACCCACGAGGGCCTCTCAATCGTTCCATCTCGCCCACTCAAGTCACGTCACCCACCTCCGGAGCTACCACCTTCAAACCTTAAATACTCCGTCGTCGCCACCAAATCAGATTGTCCACCTTTACGCGGGGCGAGGCCCAGCCCTCCTCCACCTCTCTGTGACAGGGGGAGGTGGCGGGATCGAGCGACGATGACCTACTCCTCTGGTGTCGACCCACCTCCCTCCGTGGCGGTGTCACGGTGCTCACAGCCCGCTCGAGCTGCCTCCATTGGCTGAGGAGGTCCAGCGACGACCCGGGGCTCGAATCGAGCCCCAGCCCAAGCCTCCGACCGTCATCTCCGATCAGGTAAGATCCCTCTTCTTCCTTTGCAATTCTTTATTTCTTTGCTTAATTAATTAGGTCGCCATTCCTAGTATCGTCGTTGATTGACCATCCCCTTAGATTCGCACCAGAACCCTCATCTTCGCGCTCGCCCCAGATCCTTCTCTCTCCCTTCACAACCTCAGATCGCATCCGACCCATCTCCTCCGCCCTCCACGACGGAGGGGCTCCGAGCTGCTTCTTTCTTCATTCACAGTAGCTCTCGCCTCACTCCATCTCGCACAAACACCTTGCACTATATGCTTTGGCTAGGCACTTAACCCAGCAGGTACTTGCATTCTCAATGGTCGGAGGTCTCGCCGTCGATATCTTGAGAAGCTTGGTCTCATCCGACCAGACATGTTTGACCATATCTAGATCTCGCTACGGATTCCCACGAGCTTCAGCTACATCGCCCATCTTCAAAGGAGCTTCGGGGAGAAGTAGTGTGGCCGGGAAAGGGAGGTGGAGCTCGGAGCCGTTCGCCGGAGGCCAGAACCCACCGCCACTCAACGGAGGAGGAAGAAGGAACAGTTGCCGTTGGATGTCCCTTTCAAGCGATCATCCAACGACGTAGAAATGCCCACGTCGCCAACTACCATATCTTCCTGATACCGTTGGATCATCGCAATCTGATGGCTCACAGTCATCTGCGTGGCATCTCCAGAGCTTCTCCAATCCTGAGCGTCTGACCCTTTAGGCTCGGAGCTTCCGAGCCTTTTCTGAACCTGCATCGAGCCTGAACCAGCGCCCGAGCCTAGCCGAAGCAATCCCGAGCCTCCCCCGAGCCTTAGAAGCATCCGAGCCTGGATTGCGCGTGCTAGTCACGTATGACATGGGAAAATTGTAGGGAGGCCCCGCCGATTTCTCCATTTTGCAGACAGGTCCTGATATCACGTGTTGGACACGCGCACTTGGGGAATTTTGCAGTTATGCCCTCGCGGGTTTTCATAATTGCATAAATACCCCTGTACGTGTGGAAAAATTACAGGGAAGGTCCCGAACTTTCTCGTATTTACGTTTTAGTCCCTCCCAGGGACATGTTTGTAATTATCATCCATGTTTTCTTTCAATTAAGCCATTGTCTTCTTTCATGCATATCTTGAGCATCATATTTCCGATTGAGTTGATTTCAGTTTCATTTTAAAGCTTGTTTGATGAACTTTCTAATGGCATGATCATTTCTTATTGTGGACACATTAATTTTGATGTATTATTTTGATAGCCATGTGTCGCTTATTACTTAACCCATGCCTTGTTCAATTTGTCAATCAAGTTTGTCATCTAAAGTAAACCAAAAATTGACTCATTGTTAAATTTACTCATCATTCTGGTCTAGGGCATATTATTTATGTTGCATTTCATCGCATTTATTTGCATGATTAAAATAAAATTAAAAAAATGCATGTTTCATATTCATTTGATGCATTGTCTTGTCTTCTTGCATATATTGACCTACGGTTCTTAAACTCAACACTTAAGTAGATGGATAAAAGTCTGAATAATCACGAGAGAGGCTCGTGTCCCTGAGTTAGACCTTGGTTTCTTACCAAGTAAAATAAAAATACGACCATCTTATTCTATTGATATATCCTAGTTAGATGGTTTTTGATAGACCCAATTCAGCCCGACTGCAATGACATCTTAAGTCTTAATTCAACATTATTAAAGGGCTGAATTTGCGGTTTATCAAGTCAGTCCCGCAGCTACAGTATTACCCGTCGCAGCCACTATCTCAGGACACTCAGATGGTGTTTTACCAGCCGGATTAGCCACTGGCAGTTCTACCTCCACCATCCTTCGAGCAGGAGCCATTGATGGAAGTCAATGGGATATGGTACGACCGGTACCCACAGCAGGCTGGGATTCATCGCGATCATCCCGGATTCTGTTGGACCACCGGAGGCACCTCATCCCAACAACAGCCTCCCACTCAAGGTAGCCAGAACGGCCAGCAGCAGCAGCCCTATCACTCCCACCAGCAATACCAACAGAGTCCATGTCCCTCTTATCAGGGACAGTAGTGGAGGAAGTGTCAACAGCCTTACCAGTCATACTCCCAGCCTCCCCCTCACTATTCACAGCAGCAACAGCCTCATTCCCAGCATGGGAACACTTCCGGTTCTCCGGCACCTACCTTCGAGAACCCATCTCTTGACGACCTCACCCGCTTGCTCTCCGAACAGCAGGAATCCTTCCAGCGAGAAATGGATGAGTTCCGACATGAGATGAGGGATATCATCAAGGGCAAGGCCGCCAACACCAGCTCAGATCGAACCCAACCCGAACATCTTAAAGAGAAAATCTGAGCAAGTACAGTATATAGAGGATACCACTCCTAGTGACTCTTTGCATGACATGTCTTCTTCTATGTTTGATGCTGATTTCATGACTACTAGGAGTGGTAGGATGCCAACCAACGGCACCTCGTCTGAGCGACAACCACCCGAGGAACCAGGAGCGCCAGATGAGGAGAGTGGCGGTGTTGATGCCGCTAATGATGTTGATGACGATGGTGTTGAAGCCACCAAGGATAGAGATCCAGTTGACGGTACTAAGGCCGTCATAACTCCATATGCAGACGGTGGTAGTGAGGCCACCATTTTGTTTGATGCTGAGCCAGAGCGCGGTGCTGATGCCGCGAAGACAGACACCGTGAGTGTACTGGTGTCACCACTTCGGCTCCAGTTGTATTTCCTTCTATTGTATTGCCACCTTTTGTATCTCAGAACTGTGGTAACAAGAAAAAGACCAAAAATATGAATAAAGGAAAGGTTTCTTCATCTTCTCAGAGTCCATATGTGTTGCATGATGATCTTTGTATGGAGTCCATTCCTTCACAGGCACGAGAACCTCTTCCTGGCCCTCCATCTGAGGAGGGCCCAGCCATCCCATTCCCTCAAGAACTCCACTTGGAAAAAGGGAATAAAAAGAAAATCCAAAAAAGACACAATAGTTAGAGTTAAACCAGCAGATCATTGACAGATTTCAAATTCGGCTGACTCTACAGGAGGCACTAGAGCACATCCCCTTTTTTCTAAAAGAACTTGAGAGAGAAGACTACCATACGTAGGAAGAGGAGGAACCATAGAGGAGAGATCCATGTGCTTACCCATGCCACATGCTTTGCCATTCAGACCCGACTGCTAGCCAAGAGACCTGATGCAGGAGCTCCCTATGTCAGATGCGAGATCCTAGAGCAGCGGTTCGATCGTACTCTATTAGACAGTAGTTCTTCAATCAAGCTCCTTCCGGCAGCCTTACTTGATCGATTCGAGTTTGGCCCTCTCCATCGGAGTAGGACAGTCCTTCAATTTGTTGATCAATCGATTAAGAGGCCGAAGGGGTTGTTGAGAGACGTGGTCGTTATCATTCAGGGCATGATATTCCCCGTGGACTTTTTTGTACAAGACATGGAGATCCCTGAGTCGGTAATAGATACCCCCATCATACTTGGATGCCCATTCTTGGCCACTGCTAAGGCGGTGACCGACCATGATAGTGGGAAGGTGTACTTTTGCATAGAGGGCGAAAGTATACAAATAGAGACGATCGACGAAACCAGAGCGTGAGATCCAGCCTGCTCTGAGCAGTTCAGTGACAGAGAGCATATGACAGAGGCTTAGCGAGACGTCCACCAGGAATGCGACTTTGTGATGACCGATGATGAAGCAATTTGGATATATCCAGTAGCACAAGCCCTCTCCTTGCCCAAGATTCAACATACTTACAGTTTATGGCAATCGAGAGCTTGGAGAGCACACCCCTGATCGAGGACACATTAGAGGCCGACAGTTGCGGGATGTGTGGTGAAGCAGAGTTTCATTCATGTTCTTCTGATTCAGATCCTTCGGATTCAGACATTGATTGGGATGATTTTACTGATTATTTTCCATGTCTGATTCCTTCTGAGCTGACAGCTAGGACGGAGAGCGAGACAGCACAGTTTACATATGTTCCATCAGGGTTCCCTTCATTAGATTTTCATGCACAACAAGAGTTCTCACATGTAGATCCGGTAGCCTTCACTCAGACTTATCAGAAGCTAGATTTGCCATCTCCCAATTGTCCAAAACTGAAGCCCTTGGCGCAATCGCTGAAGTATAGATTCCTTGTGGGTGAGCCAGATATGCACCCGGTCATTATCTCAGCAGATTTAACTAGAGAGCAAGAATCTCGTTTGATGGAGGTTCTTGAAAGAAACCATAAGGAAATAGGATGGAGTATAGCTGATCTCCAGGGGATTAGTCTATCTCTGTGCTCCCACCATATCTACCTCGAAGAGGACGCTAAACCCTCACGTGAGTTCCAGCGGCGGCTGAACCCGAATCTTTGAGATGTGGTCATGAAGGAAATATCTAAATGGTGGAGCATCGATTTTATCTACCCCATCTCCGAATCCAAGTGGGTTAGTCCATTACATGTGGTACCCAAGAAGACGGGTACCACAACAGTTGTGAGTGAGTCTAGAGAGGAGATAGCTACCCGGGTGCCCACTTCTTGGAGGGTTTGTGTGGACTACAGACGGTTGAATCAGGCCACCAAGAAGGATCATTTCCCACTACCATTTATTGATCAGATTATCGAGAGGCTAGCAGGGAAGAGTCACTATTATTTTCTTAACGGATACTCCGACCATAACCAAGTGGTCATTAGGCCCGAAGACCAGGACTAGACGACATTTACCTGTCCATTTGGGGCATATGCTTTCATACGGATGCCCTTTGGTCTATGTAACGCCCCGGCGACATTCCAAACGTGCATGTTGTCCATCTTCTCGGACATGGTGGGTGACTGTTTATAGGCCTTCATGGATGACTTCTTGGTCTATGGCGATGGGTTTGATGCTTGTCTTGATTGCCTAGATCGTGTTCTTCAACGTCGCATAGAGGTCAACCTTGTCTTATCTTGGGAGAAGAGTCACTTCATGGTGACTCAAGGGACGGTCCTTGGCCATATCATCTCCAACAAGGGCATGGAGGTTGATCCGTCCAAGGTGGATATCATTAGAAAAGTCAATCCACCATCCAATCTGCGACAGTTGCGGTCTTTTCTGGGGCATGTCGCATTCAGGACTTCAGTCGTATTGCCCGATCGTTCACTGATTTGCTAACAAAAGACACCGAGTTCATTGTCGATGATAAGTATCTTGCGTCCTTTGAGACTCTCAAAAATCTAGTTGTTGATGCACCTGGCCTTCAGCCACCCGATTGGTCTCTCCCATTCAAGATCATGACGGATGCTTCTGATTTTGCCGTAGGGGTTGTGCTTGGACAGAGGAGGGATGGATTGTCATATGCCATTCACTACTCTAGCCGGACTTTGGATGCCGCTCAACGGAATTACACTATGACTGAGAAGGAGATGCTAGCCATAGTCTTTGCTTTGGATAAGTACAGATCATATATTCTGGGATCAAGAGTGACTATCTATACATATCACGCCGCCATCCGATACCTCATGGCAAAGAAGGATGCCAAAGCTTGACTTACCAGATGGATCATTCTGCTCCAGGAGTTTGATATTGAGATTAAGGATAAACCTGGAGTTAAAAATGTGGTGGCGGATCACCTTTCCTTATTAGAGGACCTTGAGGAATCTGAGCCCATTGCACCTATTACTAAGACATTTCCAAATGAGGTGATCCTTGCCATTGCCTCGCTTCCATGGTACGCCGAGATTGTGAACTATCTTGTCGCCAAGATGTTTCCACAAGGTTGGCCCATGTAGCGACTTGAGACTTTCCTTGCGAAGGCCAAGTCATACCATTGGGAGGATCCCGTCCTTTGCCATGAAGGAGGGGATAGCATCTGGAGGAGGTGTATTCCTCAAGAAGAACAGCATAGCATCTTCACCTACTGCCACAAGCTTGAGGCAGGAGGACATCATTCTCGGAGACAGACATCACATAAGGTGCTCCAATCTGGTCTTTGATGGCCTACTCTCTTCAAGGATTCTGATGAATTCATGAAGATAAGTACTTACTGTCATAAGATGGGTACTTGCGGACAGAGAGACATGCAGCCCATTCAATTTTGTGAGGTTTTTGATGCATGGGGTGTTGATTTCATGGGCCCATTTCCTAAGAGTCAGGGGTTTGAGTACATTCTGCTTGTTGTAGATTATGTGAGTCATTGGGTTGAGGCCATTCCCGTCTGAGCTGCAGATGCTAAGACCGTGTGCCGATTTTTGAGGAAAGATATCATTTCACGGTTCGGGGTACCTAGAGTTCTGATTTCAGGGGGGGACTCACTTTATCAACGACAAGGTAAGGGCCCTTGCGGATGAGTTCAGCATTGACCATCATCTTGCCACTCCATATCACCCTCAGACTAATGGTCTTGCTGAAGTATCGAACAGGGAGATCAAGACTATTTTACATAAGGTAGTCCGCCCAGACCGAAAGGATTGGTCACAGGTTTTGGACTTGGTCTTGTGGGCCTATCGGACTTCCTTCAAGACACCACTAGGGACATATCCCTTTCATCTCGTCTATGGCAAGTCGTGCCATTTGCCAGTGGAAATCAAGCACAAGTCACTAATAAATTGCACTTTGGCCCTGGATGTTTTGGATCTTTGGAAATATGTCCTTGCTAGCAGTGTAGTTTCTCTTTGTTGTCTTTAATTATTTCATGCATCTATAAAACCTAAAAAATCCTAACAAACTATCATTGTGTGCATGTTTCATTGCTCTACCACGCTATATTTTTTATTTGCATTTTTTGTTGCATTTTATTATTTATAAAAATTCAAAAACATGCATTTTCTTCGCTGTTTGCACTAGTAAATACATAAAATTATAAAAAGATTTTTAAAAATTCCAAAAAAATTATATTTTGTGTGTCTTTGCATCTTTTACCTTCTGACCAAAAATCACTAAAAAATACAAAAGAAAACTCCTAAAAATTAGTAAACACCTGAAATCTTCATAAAAATCTTTAAAATTCCTAAACAAATCATAAAAAATCTTATTTCTATTTCTGATCTTCCTTATTGAATTATATTTATTTTAAAATTAATTTGGAGAATTTCCACACTGTTTGATATTTTTCATCTCCTTTCTAATTTCAGCCATCAATGTTGTTCACTGTTTTCAGCATTTTTTACTTTAAAAATACCAAAAAATAGGAAAAATTTAGAAAAATCATAAAAACCTTAGAAAAATATAAAAATCCCAAAAACATTTTATTTATTGTAATTTGGATATCTTCACGTATTTATATATCTCTCTCATCTCTCTAGTATATATATCTACTATATAGTCTTATATCTCTCTATTAAAAGAAAAGGAAATATAAAAATATAAAATATAAAAAGAAAATACAAAATCAATAAATTAAAAATCAAAATATAAAAATATAAATCAAAATTTAAACAAAAAAATATAAAATTTAGAAACCCATAAAAATATCACTTGCATGGGCATTTGATCACATTCAGTCTTGAGCATTTATTTTGACGATCTACCTGCTTGTTCCCTGTGTTCGATCTCTACATACTTGCTTCTATACATATCTTTTATGTAAAGTTATAATAAATTTTAACTCCGCATCTTGCTTTACATTGTTTAATCATTGTTGTGGGTTAATTGTTGACTTAATCTGGATTTTGTGTGGTTAATTCAGTGACTGAGTTCCTGCCTTGTGTGGAACTTAAGACCATCGATTTTTGGGTGAATTAGTAACATTAAACATCCTATTGTTAGCTAGGATTATATCCTGCTCACAATCCTTCCATTTGTCTTGAGTGGCAAGGATGACTACTGGGTGAAGAATTTAGGAGTTATGATCAATACCTATGCCGAGTTCAAGGAACTGTTTCAGAAGAAGTTCTACCCCCTAAGTAAAACTAATATGATGAGGACACGCATCACTAGCTTTTCCCAGCTACCCCATGAAGATGATGCATGGGAGAGGTATAAGGACATCCTACAGAAATGTCCTTGTCATGCTCTAAATGACAACATCTTGGTCCAGTCATTCTTCACCGATCTCAACCATGAGATGCAGGGTTTAGTGAGCGCTGCCTGTGGAGGCAGTTACACTTCACGCGGAGCGGATACCGTCTGGAATGTATTCGAGCAGGTAACTGATCAGCGTCTTACTACCCTTGTTAATTTAGTCAAATTAATGATCCAAATTAATTCCTTATCTTCGTTGTAGCCAGGTAATGAGGACTAATCAAAAACCACTTTTAATTATGGATGCGTTAATCGCGAGTGGCAAATTTATTTTACTTGGGCAAGCCCAAGGTCGAACTCAGGGAGGCAACTGTCTCCTTAGGTAGATTTTAAGCAAATTTCCAATGTCGGATTTTCAGGTGATATTTTTTGTCTTTTTAAACAATTTTTATGCAATTTAAGGGAAAGACAATGCAATTTTCAGGTCAGTTTACAAGTTAATTCAGAAATATGGTCAAATGGATTCCAAAAATTATGAAACTTGGCCAGATGGTGAAATGCAATGAAATTAAGCTACTCTAATTTTTTAGAATTTTCTACCACTATATGAATTTATTGTGAATTAAAATTGAATGCAAGGTGATTTTGACTGAATTAATTTTTATAAATACCAAAACACAATATTTTTAGATATAATAACTATCCTAGATAGATCTAAGTGTGAAGAATCCAGGAAAATTTATAAACCTAAATTTCTATGAAATGGACCTATTAAAAATCAATTAAGGAAATCACAAAACGATTTATTCAGACCTCGGAATGCGTGCAAATGAAATGATTTTTGGATGCAATGTAAACTCAATTGTCCTAAGTCTAACGTGAATTTGTGAGGATTTTTGGAGCCACCGAGAATTTACTACAAATTAAAAGGCATAAATGGGCAAAATATGACAAAATTCCACCAATTAATTAATAATAAAATCCACTGCTATCACAAAAATATGAAAAGTGTCACATATGAGAGAGGACAAATTAAGCTCCACAATGCAATTTTCAAACTAAAAAATGAGTTAAAATGAATCCTAAAGATGTGTGCAAAGACAGGGGCCTAACTGCAATTACAAAAAATAAAAATTGCTAAAACTTAAACATGCTGACAGGGACTAATATGCAATTACCGATAATGAGGGGGGCATGTATGCAAATTGCCCACAGAACACGTGTGCCTCACGTGGGAATCCTGGCAGGGACTGGAATGTAATTTCCAAAACCTTCAGGGGCCTCACTGCAAAGTACCCAGGCCGTACGTGAAAACCACGTGGGGGTCCCAAGCTCGGATGACTTTAGAGGCTCGGGCTGAGGGTCGGGAATCAAGAGGCTCGGACTCGGTTCAGATAAAGGTGCACGGTTAGCTTCGGGAGCTCCGAGCCTAATGGTCGGGGAAGAGGCTCGGAGGTGCTTCATGGCGCGCTATGGACCGTAGATCAAGTGATGATCCAAAGGTCGTAGATGGTTGGTGACATGGCGTGCTGCAACCCGTTGGATCAAGGTCAATCCAAAGGTTACTGGAGCTCAATGCAGATGAAGTCGTAGACGATCAAGAGCCGTTGGATAAGAATGAATCCAATGGCCCTCTGAAGCTCGGGGCGAGTGGCGACGTGGCGTGATCAGGTGGATAGGATCCTCCTGATCCTACGGCTGCGGAACCAAGCTGACGTGGCGTGCTGCGGACCGTCCGATCAAGGGGATCGGACGACTACTGCTCTTCATCCTCAACCGGTCCGCCGCCTCCTGCGGCGGAGGTGGCTGCACTCCGATGAAGGGGCTCTAGCTCTGCCTCCTCTTCTGGCCGTCGATGAAGGTCGATGGTGGTCCCCAAGTGGCTGGGAAGAACTGTGGAGGCGTCGGGGATCCGTCGAAGGTCTCAGGAGCGGTTGGAATGAGCTGGAGAGCTGTAGCAAAGAAGCTTGAAGGAGCTCCGATGAAGTTCCGGGTAGTCAAAGATAAAGTACCTGCAGGGGTTAATTGAATAGCTGAGGCATGCGAATGTGTTCGTGGGATGACCGTGAGTGTGGGGAAAGGCATGAGGTGGTCCAGTGATGGTGCTCTGCCCAGGTGGCGTAGCTCACGTCGGCGGGAAGTGTAGGGTGTCGTCGGAGAAGATGAAGGCATGCGCGAAGATGCCAGCTCTGAGGTGAAGCTCAAAGGGTGGTCAGTAGGGGGTAAAGTCGGTTGTGGACGGCGAATAAAATTGGAGAAAAAGCTTGAAAAAGAAGAAGAAGATCAGGAAGGAGATGGAGGCGTCTACCTGGGGATTGGAACTCGAAGTCGTACTCCTGGTCGTCACTCGAATGATGGTAGATGGTCCTGAGCTCTTGCAGCTCACGGGGAAGATGCAGCACGGCGGGGGGGTCGTGGATCTCGCCGGAGATGATCTCGGTCGTCACTCAATGTCACTCCAAATTGTTGTCACCAAGATGAAGGTCGGAGCTCGAGTATTCTCTCCATGATGGCGGATGGGGTTGAAGGTTGAAGATGGTGGAGTATTTAAAGGTGGGGGTGACGGCGTAGATGACAAAGTGGTGGAGTGGATGGAGGTCGTGGGGCGTCATAGGTGGAGGTCATGGCGTTCGAGGGTTTCGACGAGGATGAGGGACGAGTAAGGTATGCAACGGTGGTGACATGAGGCGGATAGGGTGGCCGGAGTGGCTCCTGAAATAGGAAGGGTGTGGCACGTGCACGAGGTGGGCGACGTGGGGCGCGGGCCAATTGGGAGGTAGGAGACGATGTCTTGACCGTTGGATCGAGTAATCCAACGGCCAGGAGAAGGGTGGAAGAGGAGGGTTAGGATTAGATCGGCGAAGGGTGATATCAAGGGCGCAGGGCGCACCACGTGGTGGGCGTGGGTCAAGGCGCTAGCGTGCGGTGGAGATGAAGCCCTGGGGTTTGATCGAATGGTGGAGATCCAAAGCGAGGTGAATGGCCAGGATTGGGAGCTTCTGGAGAAGATCGGAGGGCGTAGATGTCGCCACGTGGCACAAGGAGGGCGCGGCGCTGGAGAATGGTCTAGATTGAATCCAAGGTTCGATCGAGTGGCTAAGAAGCTTTACGGTTTGGACGGTCCAGATCAGGAGAGAAAGAGCGCGATCGGATGGCGATGGAGAAGGGATGCGTAGCGCGTGATGAGGCGGGCCGCGTGGCGCAATCAGAGGATGCCACGTGGCCTGCTCTTAATGGCTGGAAAAAGAAAATGGATTTAGAGAGAGATGGAGATCGAATTTGGGAAAACTCAAAACATGAAAGTTGTATATCTTGAAGAGATCTACAAGTTTCATGTTGATCAAAAACGGTGATGAGGTCAAATATGATACAAAACAATACAAGAGTACATATAGTTTACAAAAAGGGCCCAAAAACCCAAGTTTTGCATACGAACTCCGATTTGAATGAAATTGGTCTTATTTTGAAGGTCTCAGGATATGTATTAATCTGAAAGTGAGTAGATCTAATTCGGAGGTTGTATGAGAGGGATATGTGCATTCTAAGGTCTAGGTTCTCCAACTGGGTTTGGGGCTTTATTAGGCAATTTATATGATAGGAAATTTTTTTGGCCTTCTTCCTTATATTATTAACTAGTAATATACACAGTATAAGGAAGGTGTTATTTGATTTTAGAGGGTATATAAAATATAGATAATTATGTGAATTATTGGGAGTATTTTACAAGTGACTTTTACAAATGAATTGGCTTCTTATTTAATGCAATTATGAATGCTAAAATGCATGTATTGTGGATTTATGCATGAATGCTATTTATGCAAAATAAAGGGAAATATGTTGCTAAACACTCAGGAACAAGGCTCTATTTTAAACTTTGATAGTGATGAATCACAGATTCATCAACGACCGAGACTAAACACTCACAGACCGCTAGCGGAGCGTACACACAGTCCCCCAGTTCACTCTTATCTAGAGGGGGAAAGTTAAATGTAGTTGATCTCTCTGAGGACATGATCCCTAGCATGAGACTCCTTGCCGACAAGCTTACTGTAATCAAGAGGATCGACATGATGATTGATAAATTGGACCAAAGCGTCTCCAAATTTCCCAAAATATGGAGGAGTTGACTGAAAAGTTATCTAAGATAAAGATACCTGCCATGACTGCACCCTCTGCTCATGTATATCGAGTTCACCATGTTCAGGAGCAACTGGTGTCAGGGCAACCCCAACCGTGGGAGCAGGACCAGTCCCACACCCACTCTTCCCAACAGTAGACCCTATCCATAGAGATTGTTCAGGAGGAGCCTCCATAGGTTTGGGAGGTGAATGGAGTATGGTATACTCTAGACCCTGCAAGGCAGGGAAGTATGGGGGACCAACAGACTTACAAAAGTCCCCCGACCTTTCACAACACTGCACTCATCTCTGCACTCCCTCCTTCACAGCAGAGCCGTAGATTTCAACCACCCCGGCAGTAGAGGCAGTGGTACCAACAGTACGACCGATTGGACCAGTAACAAGTGGGCCAGTAGTTCCAGCATTAGTAGAGGTAGTATCCCGGCCAGCAGGGTCAGTCTTCCTGTTCTTCTCAACCTTTCCCACTTCCTTCTTCGTTTGGTCCCACAGACTCAAAATTTCACCAGATACTTGATACCCTTCATTCTTATCAGAACGAAATGCAGAATGAAATTCATGATTTGTGAGTGGATGTAAACCGCCTATCTAGATGAGAGATGAGCAATATGCACCCTCTACCTTGATTCCAACCCAAGTTCAACCCTAATAGTCTAAATTGTTATAGTTCTCAACAGCATCTTGGTCAGGTATGTTATTCAGCATCTCGTAGATCTGAACGTAAGATTCTTTCGTGTGATGAGGCTAACCATATATCACTGAGGAGTGGAAGGATTGTGATTGTACCTGATCGGGTAAGGGATGCAAGGAGGGACCTCTCTGGAGCTCTATCCGAGGAGTCTTCAAAGGACGAGGAGGAGAGGCAACACATTCAGAGGTCCCGTCAGTAACATTTAAGGATCCTTTCTCAGTGAGTCGAGAAGTAAAGGAGATAGCAAATGTAGGATCAACAATACAGAGATATCTCAGATGCTATGGAGGACCTTGCACCTCAGGTTATGGCAGATACCACTGCAGCTTCTTTCCCATAACCTTTAGTGGATAATTTTGATTTCGATCCCATGTTGCATCAAAAATATTCATGTATGAAGAACTCTGTTTCAATTAATTCCAAAATGATCTTTCAGTTCTGGATTCATATTCTTCATCTTCTATTTCCCTTCCTCCCATCCCTTTCTCCATGGTCTTATGGGAGGAAAGCGCAACAGAAAGATTCAAAAGGATGACCCCGATATGGCACGGTTTTGCAAGGAGAATATCACAGTCAAAGTGTCATTCGATGAGTATGTGGTTAACCATCCTGCCACAACCTATTGTCTCAAGAATCAACAATTACCAAGGAAGAAAAGAGACATAGGTGCTCACTACATGGAGAGTCATATCGACGACATTGCATTTGCACATACTCTCTTAGATAACTGGTCTCCAATCAACTTGCTTCCCTTAGCACTATATCAAAAATTGGAGTTAGAACCACTTCGCAAATCTAGAGATCTACTCCAATTTGCAGATCGCTCAATGAAAAGACATAAGGGAGAAGTGAAGAACGTTGTTATCTCGATTGAGGGGCAGGACTATAAGGTTGCCTTCACGGTCTTAGACATGGAGACCCCCAACCATTGGAGAGAATATCATATCATTCTCGGGTGCCCTTTCCTTAGGACCGCAGGCGCAACTTTCGACTATGGTACGGGAATGATGAAGTTTTGTTCTCCGGATGGAGAGGTGAATCTTGAGATGAAGCAGACAAAATGGCAGCGACCAAATTCAGAGAGCAGTACTGAGTACTCATCTTCAGAGATAGATTGCAGAATGCTCAGCGCTGTTGGGATTTGGAGACAGGTTCCTTCAGGACAGAGCGAGACCCTTTCATCTGGAAAGGATATAGTGCATGATGCAGTTTGCCAAGTGATGCCAGATCACATGAGAGATGTATCTACCTATTCCCATGATGACATAGAGATCCATCAAGATTTGTCTATTCCAATTCCATCGGAACAATCACGGGACATAGGTGATGAGTCGGACGCGGCTTTGGACGAATTACCATTCTTCTTTAGCGATTCGACTCCTGACACTTTTGAGTTGATGGCAAGTACTACGTAGCTTAGACCACCTCTATACAACACCCAGCATAATTCAGACTCAGTTCAGCCTGATATGCTTGATGATACCACACTACCAGAACTGAAGTCCATTCCTCCCACACTGAAGTATGCCTTTCTTGCGGGACCCAAAGATATCCTAATATCATTAGCTCAGACTTGACCTTAGAACAGGATTTTAGGTTGTTGGAAGTCTTAGAGAGGAACCGCACCACAATAGGCTAGATAGTATCGGATCTCGTGGGGATTAACCCCGCTCTCTGCTCACACTACATTTTATTGAGGATAATGTGAGACCTTCCCGTGAGTTTCAGAGGAGGCTTAACCCCAATCTATGGGAACTAGTAAAGAATGAGATAGAGAAATGGTGCAAAGTAGGATTTATATACCTTATTTCTAACTCCAAGTGGGTGGCTCCACTTCATGGTGTCCCGAAGAAGTTGGGAATTCAGATGGTCACTAACGAGGAGGGGGCAGAGATCGTGACACAAGTACCCATGTCATGACGTATCTGTGTCGACTGCAGGCGCTTGAATGCCACGACCAAGAAAGATCACTTTCCCTTGCATTCACCGATCAGATCTTAGAGAGACTCGCAGGGAAAGCATTCTTCTATTTCCTTGACATGTACTCATGCTACAACAATATGGCCATAGCCCTTGAGGACCAGGAAAAGACCACATTCACATGTCCAATCAGCACTTACACATTCAGGCACAAGCCATTCGGGCTTTGCAATGCCCCAGGCACTTTTCAGCGGTGCATGATCATCGTATTTGCCAAGATGGTGGGAGATTTCCTGGAAGTATTCATAGATGACTTCTCGGTTCATGATGATTCCTTTGATACATGTTAGCGCACTTGGACCGAGTCCCTAAGCGGTGTAGGGAGGTGAATCTGGTACTCTTATGGGAAAAGAGTCGGTTTATGGTGACGGAGGGTATTGTGTTGGGGCATGTCATCTCCAAAAGAAGAATGAAGGTTGACCCTGCCAAGGTGGAAGTGATCAAGAAACTCGATCCACAGACCAAAGTCAGTGCGGTCATTCCTTGGGCATGTTGGATTTTATAGAAGATTTATTCAGAATTTTTCGAAGATTGCCCGCCCACTAATTGAGCTTTTAGGGGAAGACATAGAGTTCATTGTAGATCACAATTCTATGGAGGCCTTTGAGCTCTTGAAGATGAAGATTTGTGCCTTGCCTATCCTACAAGCTCCTGACCGATCTCTCCCTTTTGAGATCATGACTGACGCTTCGAATTTCGTTATAGGAGCTACATTAGGACAATAATGAGATGGGATCCCTTTTATGATCCACTACACAAGCAAAGTATTAGACCCTACACATAAGAATTATACCGTGACTAAAAAGGAAATGCTCGTTGTAGGCCCTCGAGAAGTTCAGGTCGCATGTTTTGGGCCCTAAGGTGACAATCTACACTGATCACACAACCATTCAATATTTAATGGAAAAGAAGGACGTAGAGGCACATCTTCTTAGGTGTATTTTTGTGTCTCTGGGAGTTTGATTTGGAGATAAAAGATAAACCTAAAGTGAAGAATGTTGTGGCTTATCATCTTTCTTTGGATTGGACTTAAGGATTCTCCTGATTTTGAGCATATTAGAGAGACCTTTCCAGACGAGTCGATTTGTGTTATTGACTCACTCCCGTGGTATGCCAACATGGTGAACTTCCTTATCTCCAAGCAAGTCCCCCAACATTGGAGTAGGAGCAGCATTGACCGACTGAAGTCGGATTCGAGAAGATACCACTGGGACGATCTGTTCCTTTTCTTTGAAGGTCCGGATTGCATTTGGAGAAGGTGTATTCCTCAGGAGGAATACTAGAGTGTCCTCATGTACTATCATTCTCTTGAGGCGGGAGGACACCATTCGGGGAAGATAATTACCCACATGGTACTCCAATGCGGATTATATTGATTGACCCTATTCAGAGATGCTTTTGATTTACCCGATCGTGCCCGATTTGTCAGAGGATGGGAGGGACAATTGCTCTGAGAGATGAGATTCCCATGCAAACCTTGATATTTGTGATGCCTTTGATGCATGGGGCATAGATTTTATGGGTCCCTTTCCCCATAGCCAAGGATATGAATACATCGCCTTAGCAGTTGACTATCTATCTAGGTGGGAGGAGGCTATCCCAATTCGAACCGCTGACAGCAAGACTGTATGTAAGTTTTTGAAAGATCATGTTGTTTCTAGGTTTGGGGTGCCAAAAGTTTTGATATCAGATGGGGGTAGCCACTTCGTGAATCGAGATGTAAGATCTTTAGCTAAGGACTATGGGTTTGAGCACATTGTCACTGTTCCTTACCACCTACTGACCAATGGCATGGTAGAGGTTTCGAATAGAGAGGTGAAGAGTATTTTGCAGAAGTTGGTTTGTGATGAATCTGCTATTCATCACTCTAAAAGTTAAAAAATAGAGCTTTGTTCCCGAGTAATTAGCTGCATATTTCTACTTATATTGCATAATTAGCATTCATGCATGCATTGATAACATTTGCATTTTAGCATTCATATTTGCATAAAATAAGAAGCCAATTTCAATTGTAAATATTCACCATTATATTAGATAAAATACCTTATTTGTATATATTTTATACTAATTCCGAATCCAATAAAACCAACTCCATAGTGTATATATAACTGACACTAATAAAAAATATCAAAAAATACTAACTTGTAAAATTGACCAATAAAACCCCAATCCAAGTTTGAAACCATGAACCTTAAAATGCATATATCTCTCTCATACAGTGTCCGATTGAAGTCTACTCACTTTTAAAGTAATATACATTCAAAGACCTTCGAAACAAGACCATTTCATTAAAATCAGAGCTCGTATACAAAACTTGGGTTTTGGTCCCCTTTTGTATATTGTACATATTGATCGTTTTGCCCCTCATTTCATCCTTTTATTTTCGTCATTATTAAAAATCCAAAAAAATTAGATTAATGTGTAAATATTCTTTTCATATTTTATCTAACTTTATTTTGATTTTTCTCATTTAAAAATGATAAAAAAAATTACAAAAGATAAAATGTGGTATTTTATATCTATAAGGTACCGCCCAAAAACACATTTTTGTACAGATGATTTCTTTTGATTTTTGGCCCTTTACGAAAGTAGATCTCGTCGAGACGAGCAACTTTTGTGTTGACCACTTTTTGATTTAATCCCTTTTGTTATTTCTTTTTAATTTTCTTTACATTAAATTTTCGAATTTTTCTAGGAGCGACATGTGGCAGCTCCTGGAGCCGCCACGTGTCACCCCCATTTTTTATTATTTTATTAATTTCGGATTTATCTTATTATTTTCGGATTTATTATTTATTATTATTTTACTATTGATATTTTAATTATTTTTAGTAGCCTACTATATTATTTTATTATTTTATTTATTTTACTCCCTTTTACTCCTTCCTCCTTACTTGTCTTCCACTCCAAGTAAATAACTTCCCATTTTCTCCACTACTCCATTCCCTCCACCCCTTCTCCAACTTCCTCCTCCTCCTCTTTATATTCTCCTCTCCTCCTTCATTCATCCCCATCCGCCGTTTTCGAAAGAAGTGAGGTCGAGCCCCTTTAACCTTCAGGTGACAACTGCAGGAGACGAGTCGAGCAACGACAACCTCAAGGCGAGATCCGCGGTTAATCTCCACGTAGTGAGATGCCGGCCAAGCTCACGGAGCTTCTCCAATTTTCGATCGCCAAATCAGATCGAGGCCACGACCACAACGGAAGCCGCACGACGCAGCTCCGCTTTCGGCGATTCAAAGGTAATTTCTCTATCTTCGCTTTGTCAAATTTTTTATCTAACGTTGTTTGTTTATCTTGTTTATCAAACCAAAAATCCACATCATCTACCATCATCACCACCACTATCATCATCACATTCACATACTTTCTTCATTGCATTTACCCCATTACCACCAATCATCTCAAATCCCATCAAATTCTTTATCCCAAAAAACCTGCATCAACACTCATTCATCATCTCATATTTTATTTCATGTTTACAAGAAGAAAAATACAAAAAAATCGTAAAAGAAAAAAATAAAAAAAATAAAAAATCACAGGAACTGCAGCCTTGGCCGGCACTCCTCCAAGCCTTCGCCGTCCCCACTCCCCGCTGTGAGCGCGTCGCTGACCTCATACAGCGGCCACCCATTGACCGGCCCTCTGCCCCGCCCCTCGGCGTCGAGCTCCGCGCAGCAGCGCCCTAACCGCCCGCTGTACTCGCAAGGCACCGCCGGCCCCAGCCCGCGCGCCACCGCGCCTTGCCCGCCAACCACTAGTGTGTCGCCCACGCGCAGCAGCGCGCGGTCGCGAGCCGCTCCACGAGACCGCCGCCTGTGAGCACGCACCACCACCCTGCCCCTCCCCCCTCGCGGGCACGCCGCCCGCACAGCCGCCCTCCTCAGCCCTCGACGCGTCGCCCCGCACACAACAGCTGTGCGCCACCCCACCACGTGCGCACGGCCCGCCAGCGCCCCGAGATCCTCGCCACCCAGATCGTGCCTCTCCGCCATCGCGCGGCCGCGCGCCGCTCCTTGCGGCCGCCCGCCGTCCCGCCATCCGCCTTGCCTGAGCTGCCCTCACCTGGGCCCGCCGCCACGGTCTCTTGGTGCCCTAGCTTGGGTTCCAACGAAGGTCCCTTTATTTTCATTTTCATATTATATTGTGAAAATTGCATTTGGTCCCTTTCAAGTTTTTGTAATTACAAAAGTGCCCTTAGGCACAGTTTCAGTTGACTTTTTTCATTTCAATTTTGCAAAGATACCCCTAACTTTAAACATTAATTTGGACATTAGATTCATATCAATTTTTAATCAAAAAATAGCACGTTGTAGAGAAACTCATTATTTATCTTGTGGCTATTTATTTACATTTTTGTGAGCATCCTATTATATATTAAAAATCAGAGATTGAAATTGAGTGATATTTTGCTCATTTAAGCTATGAAATTTGCATAGCCATATTTCTTGCTCCAAAAATTGTAAAATAATTGTAGATGATGTATCTAATTGTGCTTTAATTACTTTCCAAATTTCGTCCAATTAGGAATTATCTTGTGCATAAAATAAATTCTAGGGTGATTTCCGTAATTGATTTTTAATTAATTCCACGAAGAAGATTTTTGAGAAATTTCAAAGCTCATGGATTTCTTACTGAAATATCTATTAGATATAAATCAATCTCTCTATAATTTAACTTCGTGGATTTATTAGGAATTAAATACCCACAGTCGCTCTATTTTCAGTAAAAATTCATAAAAAAATCAAATAGTGTCAGAAAATTCTAAAAAATTAGTGTAGCTTAATTTCATCATATTTAACTTCCAGTAAATTTTTTATAATTTTTGCATAACATTTGCACGAAAAATTGCATAAAACCCTCATAAAGTTTGCATTTTTCATTTGTGCATTTTAAATCCAAAAATTCCAAAAAAAATATATTTTGCATTCATTGTTGGATTAGGTTTACAGGAAAAATATCACTTGGTTGATTTGAATTAATTTGACATTAAAATTAAATTTGGCTAAGTCAATTCTTTTCGTGTTAACTTAATCCAATTTGTATTTGGCATTTGGCAATTTTACTGCATAAAAAAATACCAAAAAAACCCTTGGAAAAACACAATCTAATCCCTGTAACTTGATCCCGACTTGTTCCTTTGCCTCCTTGAGTCGACCTTGGGGCTTGCCCAGGCTAAATAAACATAAAACTGCGCGTTAATTCATTCGACGATTAATCGAGTCGTGCGGCTAATTTTTGATCGACGCGGATCTATCCGATTGCAATGAAACTCGTTAATATGAATTAAAAAGGGTAGATCATCTGTGCCCGTCAGTTTGTCCCGATAGGAAGAATTGGTCCCAACTCTTAGACCAAGTTCTGTGGGCCTATGCGATAGCCTACCATTGGGCACTTCACCATTCAGAATGATCTACGGCAAGCCATACCATTTGCCCTTAGAGCTGATTCACAAATCTGAATGTGCAATCAAGAAAATTAATTGCAGTTATCACCTAGGGAAGCTTTATCAAGACTTGAACTTGAACGAGCTCATGGAGATTCGAAACAGGGCATATGACAACAATTTGATTTATAAGGATAAAGTAAAGAGATGGCATGATCAACACATTAGGTGCAAAGACTTTATCCCTGAGCAAAACATATGGTTGTTTAATGCCCGGTTAAAGATGTTCCACGAGAAGCTCAAATCTAAGTGGATGGGTCTCTTTATTATCAAGAAAGTGTACAGGAATGGAAGTGTAGAGATAGCCAATCTCACAGATGGTGCACAATCTCACGTGGTAAATGGACAACTGGTGAAGCATTTTGTAGATTCCAAGGAGCAGTTAGTCCGGGTCGAGGTCATCAACTTCATGTAGGGTGAGCACAGAGCAGATAAATCAGATTACTTTTCAAAAAAATGCAGCATCAAGATTCAGTCACGCATGTACATCCCTCACTATCTGCATAATCTCTAGATATCCTCTGTTCTTACACTTACTTCTGTCCTAGACTTTGGCTGACCATAGCCTAAGTATAGGAAAACCGATGCCCACTTTGTATATATATACTCATCATTTCCCCTCTAGCCCTCGCCCGTCCTATTTTTGATCTTCTTCTATACTTAGGCTGCCAGAGCCTAAGTATAGGGGACGGGTCGACTTCTTTACCTTTTATTATTTTAGCTCTCCTACACTTAATACGAGCTATGTCTTTTCCTCACTTCTTGTGCTCTAAGGACATAGCACAAGCTAAGTATAGGGGGCATGTATATATTACCTATATACTTTACCCATAGCTCGTACTTTCGCATATTTTTGTATATATTATGCAATAATTACAGGGTGGGTAAAATTTTGAAAAAATAATTAAATACTTGTATAGTATGTATATTGTATAATTTGTATAATACTTATATAATTTTGTTAAAATATATGTAGATAACAATCTTTTGAAATTTATTGTAAAATAGGAGGTATACCAGTTTTTTGAAAAAAAATAATAAAACAAAATAAAAAAGGCTTCTTATTTACTCTTGCATATTGTCCTTGCATTTAAAAAAAATGACTTGCACTTCATTCATCTATAGCATGTCATCTGCATCTCATCTGCATATCTAGCATATGCAAAGTGAAAAGTTACTGGGCTCTATACCAAGTTATGAATAGAAGTTGAGGATGGATTTTATTTGACCTTAGTCTACCTAATTTCAGAGGAACCTTATAGGAACTGGAGTTAAGATATTTCAAGTCGAGTGACTTAATTCTTTGAGTCCACATGTCTATGTTCACAAGTCATCTTGATAGGTCTAAGTAGAATATTCCATACACATGCACAATTCTCTTTAGACAATGACCTAACTTGGACAAGCACCATGCATGTAGCTTCTTCATTGATGAGGTGTGACGGCTTAATAAATACGTGATATAATTTGTACTGTTGTAATACGAGTACTTAACAAATCGTTCAAAACCAAATCAAATATCTCTGTGAAGAGGACTCGACTTAAATTTATATCATGGGTATGTCCGGGGTCGAACATAGGGGCAAAGCAACAACTTTGGGTTAATTCAAAAAATTAGGTCTAGGTTTCCAATGCAGCATTTTTATTTTTTAATGCAAAAATAAATGAAATGCAATATGCGGGTGAATTAAGATACTAAGAAAACATACAACTTAGCACAATTAATTCGAATGTGAAATTAGTCCAATTTAGACAAATTACATTTTTCTTAGAAACTTAATTTATTGATGAAGTCAAACATTTTTTTTTATAATTTTACGGGTTAAATGCAACAATGAAAAATACTCATTTTTATGGGTTTTTACACAATTTCTCACACAAACAGAACGTAAAAAATATGAATGTTTTACTGGAATTAAAACATGATGCAATGAGACTACAATATTTTTTGGAACTTTATGACAATGTATGAATTTTTTTATGGATTTTTAATGAAAACAGAGTGACAGTGAGTGTTTAATTCCTAATAAATCCACAATGTCAATATATCGAGAATACAATTTATCTCAAGGAGGTATTTATATATGCAATCCACAAATTGGTATTTCGCAAAAATATTATGTATGGATTTAATTAAAAATCAATCAATAAAATCACTCTAGAACTTATTTAAGGCACATGATAACTCCAATTAATGTGAAATTTGGATGGTAATTAAATCATCTTTCAAGACATCATTCTTGATTTATTCTAAGAATTTTTGGAGTAATTGTGAGTTAGATATGAAATTAAGAGCCTACATTGGGTAAACTATACAATTTTTCACTTAAAGAATTTTAATTAATTACCATAAACTCACAAAAATCCAAATAAATATTCAAATGTTAAAGACTTAGTTGCTCAACAACATAACTTTTTTTATTAAATAAAATGATGTTAAAAAGATGTCCAAATGATCATGCAAACATAGGAGTATCCATGCAATTTCAGAAAACAAAACTTCAAACAAAACATGTACATGGACTACTTTGCATATAAAGAAAACTAATAAATAGAAATGTAATTTTTACA
This sequence comes from Ottelia alismoides, assembly GCA_037367405.1. Lineage (NCBI taxonomy): Eukaryota > Viridiplantae > Streptophyta > Magnoliopsida > Alismatales > Hydrocharitaceae > Ottelia > Ottelia alismoides. The sequence continues at coordinate 452,870 of JAZKJV010010615.1, read as the reverse complement.
AAATAAAAAAAATCAGCCTCCTTCAACATTGTTTACAGTTAGGGCACGGAGGAGTCCACGATGGGCAGCGGGCGGGCGGCGGGCGTCACGAGGGCATGCGGTGGCGAGGCGAAGGAGGGCAGTTGACGGTGGCATGCGCGACCGCGCGTTGGAGGCGGAGCGATGGTGGAGAGGCAGTGGAAGATGGTGGAAAACGGGAGGGGAGGCTGGGAGCTACAAGAGAGGCGGTGTGTCCGGCAGTTGGAATCCACTAGGGATGCGGTGCGATCGGCATTTAGAAGCGGGCAGCGCCGCCCCGTGGGGCCATGGCTGCACGTAGGAGGGCTAGCGGGCGGAGATGACCACTTCTGCTGGCAGCGATTACTGAGGGTGGAGGGGCGGCTAGGCCGCTGCTTTTTTATTTTTTTTATTTTTTTTGTTGTTTAGATTTGAAAATTTATTTATTTATTTTTAATTTTTGTTTTCTTAAATAATGAGTTATAATAATAATGCAAAGAGGATGATGGTGATGGTGATGGTGACGTGCTTTAGAAATAAAATAAAATAAACAAATGAAAGGAGTGTGGGTGATGATATGATGTAATAAAAAATGAGAAAATAAAAATGACGTCGAATGATAAAAAGAGACAATTACCTACAATGGAAGCGGTCGCCTATGGTGTGCTCACGAGAAGCACGATCCTCACTCGAATCGCCGGCGGGCGATGAGCTCGAGCAACGCGCGGAGGTGGCTGCGATGTTGGCCGAAATGTCAACGGATCTCACCGGAGAGGAAGCGATCTTCACTCTACTTCGTCATTCGCTATCACCGAGACGGGTGGTCTGAGCTCTGAATTCTCTCTCACATAAAGGTGGATCAAAGAAAAATATGAGTAGAATGAGATGTATAAAAAGAGATGGAAAATGGAGGTTAGAAAGGTAGTGGAGTTGAATGGGAGGTTAGATTAATGGTGGAGTTGAATGGGAAGTTAGTTGGATGGTGGAGTTGATTGGAGGTTAATGTAATAAGAGAATTTATTGTAGAGAATGGGAATCAAATAAAAGAAAATAAAATAAATAAAGTAGGCTACTAAAATACAATAAAATTAGGAGAAGAAAAGAGTGGATAATTTACAAAACAAGACAAACAATATGTACATGTTTTTTTACTTTTCTAATTTTATTTTTTTGTATTTTTAATAAAAGATATTTACAACATAAAAATAAAGTAAAATATAGGAATAAAATACAATACAACAATGATTTTTTGGATTTTTTGGTAATTGAAAAAAGTAAACAAACAGTGAAGAAAGAATGAATATTTACATTATATACAATGTACACCTAGGTCCCAAAACTCATATTTTACAAACGAGCTCATATTTTAATGAAACATCTTTCATTGGATAGATAATTTTCTAACTTTAACTTTTAAAGTGAGTTTGGTGAATTTGAAGTTTATACGGAGCAAGATTTTGGTCGGGAAGTTGGATTTTATGGCATATTCTCATTGGGATCTAAGAGTATTTATTTGAGGTAAAAATTATTTTATATTTTCGTATTTTTATATACATTTTTATAAATAAGTTGAAAAAAGAATTGGCTGAAAAGGAGTTGAAATGAATTTATTAAAAATACATGGCGTTTTAGACTATTTGCAGGTGAAAAACTCCTTTATTTTGCGGTTTTTTATTATTAAGTTATTTGTATAATATAATATGTAATAACTAGTGTATTTGATTTCCAAGAGTCATTTTATTAATTTATTGATATTATGGATATTTATTCCATATTTTACTCAGAGATTTTCCTAAGATCAATAGATTGAGATGATGAATCGCGGATTCATCAAGGTGGCGAGGAGGTAGAATCCTTTGGCTTGGAGTAGCACACGGGGGGAAACATTCATCCTCCTCTAGGGAGGGAAGTGCATCTCATCCTAATATGGTGGCATCGACGTCTAACGACGGGATGCTGTGGGTTGCAATAAAGCTTCAAAAGAGAGATAGTCTATTGGCTCAACAAGAAAAACTCCTTATGTACATGTTGCACATTCTATATAGTCCAAAAAGAAGAAAAAAAAAAGAGAACTCCAAAAAAGTGGACATGCTTGATTGAAAATAAAATGTCTGCCAGAGTATGTATATTTGCAAGGCATATGCTTTAAAGTCTCATACCATGGAAGCCTGCAGCTGGAGACTTGGCTACACTAGTCAAGCTCCACATATATGTGATTACACTGGTCACAGCCGATTCTCTTCTCTACCCGCTCTTCTTGAGCTGGTCGCACTTGAACTTAGAAGGGAATGCCCCACTCCTCGAGGAAAGAGTTGCTAGACTGGGGAATTAGATCTACCTTGTTAAAGAAGGTTGTTTCTTTGCCATTTCTGATATGGATAGCTATATTTCACTTATACAGTATAAGTAAGATTCATAGTCATTAGAATTTGCATATGGGGATTTGTTCTGATGTGACTGTTGAGAGAACCTGAATAGAAGACTTGTGGAACTTAAAGGTTGTTAGGTCTTAAATTCAATTCCCAATAAGATTCCATCACAGTATTAATCTAAAGGTTGAGTAAAGCTCCATTTTCACCTTTTTTTCATGACCTTGGTATGGAACCCAAAATCATTTCACTTTTACTTTCCATTTTAGTTGCTCAGGGAAGAGCAATATTTAAGTATATGGGGTTGATGCATATGTGATCCATCACTCAAAGTCAAAAATAGAGCTTTGTTCCTGAGTAATTAGATGCATAATTTCATCTTTTATGCATTATTCACATTCATTCACTTAGAATTAATATTCACATTTTAGCATGCACATTTGCATTAAATAAGAGCCAAATTCATGTGTAAATATTCACCTGCATATTAGTCAAAATCACCTATATATATTATAGTAACTCCAAATCAAATAAAATCAACTCTATAGTGCGTGTATTATTAACATTAATAAAGAAAAAATATCAAAAAATACTAACTTTTAAAAGTTCCCAATAAAACCCAAATCCAAGTTTGAGACCGTGAAACTTAAAATGTGCATATCTCTCTCACACAATGTCTGATTTAAGTATACTCACTTTTAAATTAACATACATTCAGAGACCTTCAAAACACGACCAATTTCATAAAAATCGGAGATCGTATGCGAAACTTGGGTTTTGGGGCCCTATTGTATATTGTACATATTGACTAAAATACCCTTCATTTTATCTTTTTACTTTCTTAATTATTAAAATCCATAATATATATTAAGTTGTAAATATTCCTTCATATTTTTTATATTTTTGTTTTGATTATTATCAAATTTAGAGATGACAAAAAATATGCAAAACATAAAAATATGGTATTCTATACCTACAAGGTACCTCCAAAAATACACTTCGTACATATAACGTATTTTGGTCTTGATCTCTTCACGAAAATTGTAAATCTTGTCGAGATGAACAATTTACTGAAGATTTTTTTTGTTTTGAGGTCATTTGTTATTTTTTTATTTATTTTTCATTTGATTTTAACTTTGATTTTTCAAAGAGCGACACGTGGCCGCTTTTGGAGCCACCACGTTTCACCTCCTCCTTTCCCCACTTACTCTCTTTGCCTCCTTTGACCTGGACCCTTGGATGAAGGGTGCTTCACCCAATGGCTCATATCATTTCATTTTTTTAATCTCTCTCTCTCTCTCTTCTCTCTCTACCTTGTCATCAAACTCCCGTTTCTTGTGGGAGGAGCTGCAACTACCCTCTCGTGCATACCCCTCTTTCTCCATCTATGTGTAGGACCCGCGCCCCTCAATCTCCTACTCCCCTACATGCCCAATCCCTGCCTCTTGCGTCCCACAAAACTCTCACCACTCACCTACACGACTCAACCTCCAACCTCTCTCTCTCCACGATCTTCACCCCACGACACCCATCCCCTCCGTGTCCTCCGTGCAATCCAACTAACTATAAAGAGTAGTTGCTCTGTCCTGTTGCAAACATCCTCCAATTCATCACTTTCCATGCAAAAGAGAGAGGGGTCGAGATCTGCAAGCCAGTCGGAGGTGACAGCTCTGACCAACAGTTTCGAGCGACAACACCCCAACGACGGCAAGATCCGGTGTCGTCCAGCCACCGTTGCAGCTTCATTTCCTTGTGCAGTCAGTTGCCTAGCTCCGCCCTCCACCAAGGCTTCAAGCGATGACTGGAGTAGGACCTCAGCTGCTCCATCCCCTAGGCGAACACTTCCCGCCCGAGCTCAAAGTTCGAGCTGTTCATCTGCCTTACAGGTCCATCAAGTGCGGCACACAACAAACGCAGAAGTGGCTCCTCTTGCTCCATCTCCAGGAACCTCTTCACTGGCCTTGCACTTCGACACCACCACTCGCATCCAGAGTAGCTCCACCTTCACGGGTCATACCTCTCCTTCGTACAGCAACCATCGCACCCTCATGCGCGGACCACCGCCGGCTACTACAGTTACCTATGCCCGCTCGACACGCGCCTCGCCAACGCCAATTGCTCCTCTTTCCATAGGAGAACAACACCCATCATCTCCAACTTTGACCGCGGTCAGTTTGAAGTCCACCGCCTTCGCCTAAGGGCCGAGCTCCGCCAATGTGAGCCACCATGCCTCCCGCTCACAGCTCACTATCTCCACCACGATCTTGAAATAACCAGCGAAGTCCTCGTGAGCCCAGTCGCCCTCCTCGGGTTGAGCTCCTTCACGCCTAGTACTGAACCCAGCATCACGTGCAAGGCACGTGAGGTCCGGGTTATTTGCTAGGACATCCTTGGATTTCCAATAAATCAAGGTTGCACCCCTGCCATCTCATCCATGTGCGGATCACGTGCTGCACGGGAATATTTGCAACGACACCCCCACAATTTTTGCAAATAACACAAGTATCCCACCATTCCAGGGATCACGTGAGGTACACGTACAAAGGCGGGAATTTTGCAGTTAGTCTCCCAAGTGTTTAGGTAATTGCATCGGAGTCCCTTCAACATATTTATTTTTATCAATTTTATATCTACATTTAGACCCCTATCTTCGGGCCTTAATTTGAACAATCATTTAGTCTCAATTTGTCATTTTAAAAATTGCATTTTGTAGAATAGCTCTTGTTCTACCATTGTGGACATTGAATATATTTAGTAGTTGTGTTATATTTAATATCAGTATTGTTGTGGAAAATAGCTTATTTTACCCACTGCATGATGTTTAAATGATATTAAATTAATTATTGCTCAAAAAATTATCGAAAATTTACACTAGCAAGAGTTTAGAGTTTACCACTTCATGCCTAAAAATCATCCGTTTAAATACATATCGAGATCAGAATAAATTCATTGGTGTTTCATGTAATTAATTTTTAATAGGTCATAGATCAATTATTTTTAAGATTTAATGATATTCTTGGATTCCTCTCACATAGACTAATCTAGGATAATTTTACATTTGCAAAATATTTTGTTTTTATACTTATTAAAATTAATTTGCAAAAAATTCACCCTTCCTGCATATTTTATACATAGTTAATTCATTTTGCATCCAAAAATTCTAAACAATTTGCAGTAGCTTAGTTTCATCATTTTTTTACATTCTGGCCAAGTTTGAAAATTTTCAGACATTGTTTGAATGTAATTTATATTTTAACCCTTAAACTAGCCTGAATTTACATTTGCATTTTCATTGCATAAAAGAATACCAAAAAATTCTTTGAAAACCTAATCTCTAGATTGACTTTAAATAAACCTAAGGAGACAGTGATCTCCCTGAGTTCGGCCTCGGGCTTGCCCGACTAAAAAAAAATTTAACCACTTTCTTGTAATTGAAAAATTAAATTAAGTGGTTTTTATCGTTCCGAATTTTCCTGCCTACAATGAAACTCGAACAATAGTTTGGCACTATTAAAAGGGCAACTCACGGGTTTTTCAGATACGTAGATCAACGGAGGAACATTGGCCTTGGAGTGGATAGAAGTGTGAAGTTTTAAGGAGAATGTTCATATGTAACACTGGTACTTTTTCGTAATGAGTTAAAAAATTCACAATTATTCTCTATGTTTATAAATTCGAATAAATGCTTACATATCCTTTTTAATAAGTGTAGATGAATTGGATGCCATGCGTCGATGGGGAAATAGCACAATTGCATCATAATTGCAGAAGTGGCTAGGCTGTTTGGATGAGTTGGGTACCACTAATCTATTACGATATCATAGTTATACACGTACCTGATCATGTAATACTCAGTTTGGGATGCGACAACATATTCCTACTTCTGTTGAGATGATAAATGTTGTCTCTCGACGTAATAAGACAAGAAGTACTGACATCCTAAATTGGTCTACTATACACGGACAATACGTGGATCGTTGGGATGAGAGGGAAGCCGCAATTATTCTTGAGCACGTAGATGCGAACAATGATATTTACATGCAGTGGTATTGGAATATAACAAGAAGGTGGATCCAGACACAGATTCCTCATCCTACAATAGCCTACCAACCACATGGACCAATAGAAAGTCGCTTGGTATGTTAAAAAATCTACTTATTTTATCATATTTTATTAACTTATTATATCATAAATCGAATAGGTGGATACGATTCTATATGGAAGGAACAGCTTGGATGAGATTAAATGATTAACAAACTTACCTTCGATTATGAAGACAAAGGTTGAAGATACAGGTAATTACTTCGACGAGACAATAAGCATGTTCTCGCTGATGTATTCATTCCAACACTGTGACCAACCGTACATTCCCTTGCAAGAGTAACATTGTAAGGCCTTGAACTTGGCATATCTCGGATCCTATATAATAAGATCCGGCTCGTAAAGAGGAAACCGGCAGAATTTGTTTCGTGTGAATCGGACTTCGTTTCGATTTGTTATGAATTTCGGAAGAAAGAGAAGTAAGGAAGGCTAAGATGTCATTAATCCATAATGACTGTCATTAAGACTAATTAAACATGATTAAAGAAATTAATGACGATTGAAAGCCGCTAATGATCATTAGTAAACACTAATCAATAGTTAACAAAAGATATGCGTAAGCCGCGAAAGTTAAATCGCGATTAGTGAAAGTTAATCACGATTAGTGTTAATTAAGCGTCATTAGCGAATCTAGAATCCTCTAGAATGTTCTAACTTAAGCTCCAAGTTTGGGATAAGTTTTGGCTAAAACCATGGGCCAAAACCATGGGCCGCTAAACCATGGTTAAGGTCTAAACCATGGTTTTCTACCATGGTTAGTGGTTTTCTGGGGCCTATAAATAGACCCCCCCTACCCATTCATTCTCTACAACTTACACTACCACCACCACCCCAAGGGCTAGGGTCGAGAGGTTGGGAGGAGGAGTGGGAGGCGAGGGAGGAGCGCTAGCGAAGCGCTGCCGGGAGAACGAGGAGAAGAAAGGTATGATCCTCTCTTAGTTGCTTCATAAGCTAGGCTTTCAATTCATACTCTTGTTCTTCCAAGTTTTGTTTTTGATTCATATTTCTTTCCGATTCGTTTTCCTGTTGTGGTTCGAGGAGAAATTTGTGTAACACCCTACTTAGGTGCGGGCGGCTATGCACGTCAGTGACCCTGTGATTCGTCACACGTTCACTCATCTAAGACGCGTGGTGTCTACCGATTCTCCATCGTTTATGTTTCTATTCTTCGTATTATGCTTTTATAGTTATTTCGATGGAGAAATCTGTGTAATACCCTACTTAGGTGCGGGCGGCTGTGCACGTCAGTGACCCTGTGATTCGTCACACGTTCACTCACCTAAGATGTGTGGTGTCTACCGGTTCTTCATCTCTTGTTGTTGAGTATATTCTTTCAGTTTCATTGTTATTTTCCTCTCGATTGATTTTATAGAGGAAACTCTTTTCGTTTTTATTTTGAAATATGTCACGATATAAGGGGAAACTCTGCCGAAATTTTCCGAGAAATATGTCCCGATATAAGGGGAAACTCTGCTGAAATTTTCCGAGAAATATGTCCCGATATAAGGGGAAACTCTGCTGAAATTTTCCGAGAAATATATCCCGATATAAGGGGAAACTCTACCGAAATTTTCCGAGAAATATATCCCGATATAAGGGGAAACTCTGCCGAATTTCTAAGAGAAAATATGTTCTTGACGTTCTTCGTGTTCTTCGCGTTCTTCGCGTTCTTCGTTCGTTCTTCGCGTTCTTAACATGTTCTTAGCGTTTTGATACGAAAAATGAAATTCGATCTTTTCAGGAGCCTTAAATTAGCCTTTCTAAAAACAAAACTCGATAAAGCCTTGCATACACGAGAGAGAGCTCGATTAGGTAACGAAATCCTTCCTTTTGCTGTTGGGTTTTCATACGAAATTATTGAAATTCTTGATTTTGTGTTCTTTGCTACGAAGAACCCTAATTTTGGTTATTTTTGAAAAAGTCTGAAGAATTGCTTTATGATTCCCACTAAAATAAGATTTACACATCAAATTGATGCGTTGGCTCTGAAAGTTAGGGTTTGGGAGTTAAAATAGGCATAAATAGGAGTATACATATGGTTATGAATAATATATATGTGAGTCGATACTAAGTATTGCGGTTTATGCAAATCAAAGACTTAACGAAAGAATTACATCATGTGAATTGGTGTGATTTGAGATGGATCCTGAAAAGGATCATGTGTCACAATAAGGATGACTGGGAGTAGTACTACAGGTCGGGCATGCAACCTGTAGGTTGTCGGAAGGAACCCGTATTGGCATTTCCCTACCTAGGTGGTACACGGTTGCCCTGTTATGATAAGTGCGCACAAATTGAATGTTTTGCAACACGTGGTACCGGGAGCCAATATATTCGGGTTGGAACGACGAAAGATGTGGTCGTGTCATGTGGAGGCACGAGTGGTTCAATAGCGGCTGGGTCACGATAACATGTATTTAAAGCCGCTAGGTTATATGATTAAATGTTAGCCTGAGGTTTTAAGCAACCGAGTCCTCGAGGACGGTGTGCTCATTTGATTTTCCAGGCTGAGGGTTGAGACCCTGTTTAATAAAAGAAAAGGAAATTGTCAGGGTAGTATTGGAGGATTGGTTGAGGCGACGTGCGGCGGCATAAGCTTACCAAGATCAACACAATCTCCAATCCCGAAGCATCCACAGCTTCGGAGTCCAAGAATGGTGGGGTTCCCCTGGACTAATCCCTGATGTGGAATAGAAAAGAATAGGACTTAAATTAATGAAAAGGAATGAAATTTTGTGATATCAAGTTTTGAAAAAAATTACACAATTTATTTGCTTTTCTCTTCTTCGTTACTTAGCATTCGCTAATTTTTATCCTATGATTTATGGAAAACTCAATAGGTATCGGTGAGCCATAGCAAGGACTTTAAAAATTCATCCGGCTTATATACTAGACATCCAGCCAGCCACAGTAGCTTTACTCTTTAAGGTAGTTAGTAATCTTTTGTATATTTTCCTTTCAAGCTGATGTACATGTAATGGTTATAGTGGGACAATGTACCCTCTAAACTTTATTTTGTGAATGGAAAAGTGTTGAAATACTTTCTTCCGAGTATTTTATTTGCAGTATATTTCTGAATGTTAGTTGTGATTGCTGAATAAATTATTGCAGAGTAACCAGATCCGGATATGGGAGGATCCGACGGCCCAGGAAACGGGGTCGTTACAAACATACTTCGGGAGCATCAGGTTTTGTGATTTTTTTGTTATAAATCATGATATTTTGATTCTCTTTCAGACGACTAATTTTTTTAATTATACACTATAAATCATATAGGTATGAATTGTGCGAAATATAGCGGGGAGGGATCGCAACGACCATCGATGTTTAGGACTCCAGGTTTCAGTTAATTCCTTATGTATACTTAACTTAAATTAGTGTACAGATTTTTAGACCTATAACCATAAATCTCTATCTGTGTTATAGGAGGATACAATGGGCACAAGTTTCACAAGGTCAACCAATGACGGAATCAATATTTGTAACCTTAGGAATGACGTCTGCGGGATATAGCGGACATGGATACCCGCCAATTCAATCAGGATTTGGATATTCATGTTGTTATAGTTATTTTTGAAATTATATCCTTCTTTTACTAATAGCTTCATTTATGCGACATCTAATATAATTAATATCGTCAGGTATGAGTTACATAAAATATAATGCTTCAGGGTCTCAATACGGTGAAGTCGGATTTGGAGCTTCAGGTTACAATAACTAATTAATAAAATGATTAGTTCTCAGAAGTTATGTTTATCTTTTGTAATAATTCTTAAATCATGAATATCTCATTCTTGAAGGATACGGATAAGCTTTTAGTCAGTCATAGTTTGCAGGATCATGATGAATACCCATTCATCACTCTTTATTCTTATATTTTAGCTACAAAAACCTTTGCAAATACATGTATATTCATGTAAATACAAATAATTGCCACACAGCATGCAATGTGTAAAAGCTAATAATTAGCATGTTTTTGTGCAAAAATAAAAGAATAAAGAGACAAAAGAAAAAGAGGGAGATATTTAGAATAAATATTGAGCAACCTAATCCCAAGGGAGGGCTCAGCATGGGCATGATCGCATAAAAGCCAAAGTAGGGAGAGATAGGGAGCTCATGTGTGTAAATATACCTGTAAATATAATAAAATTATTTCCTCTAAAAAAATAAAATAAAATAAAAATGGGTCATATTTATTTGTTTATACTTGTATATATTTGAAAATATAAAATCAAAATAAAAAGAAGAAAATTAAAAAAAAGAAACAAAAATACTCTTCCTTGTGTACATTCATCATGTACATAGACCCCCTATCTCTATTTATTTCACTTTGTAAATAAATAAATTAAAATCCCACAAAATTTGTGTATATTCTATATTTCATTATGTAAATAAATAAAATAAAACTATAAAAACAAAAATTAAATAAAAAGAAAAAAAACTAAAAACCCAAAAAGAATATTGTACATATACCATGTAAAAAGATGTATATATCTATTTATTTAACCCTTGTATATAAATAATAAAAATGAAATAAAAATACCCTTTTATTCCTAATTTTATGCTATAAATAAATAAAATATAAAATAGGAATAAAAATGTACAAAAATAATTAATTAAAAATCAAAAATAAAAAACCTATATTGTAAATATACCTATGTATAGCACTTTAGTGTACATACCCTATTTCTATTTCGAAAAATTAATTAAAAATCACAAAAAATAGAAAAAAACAAAATAAACATTTTTCATGTTTTGAGTTTTTAATAATTCGGCCATTTATTATTTCTTTTTGAATTTTCAAAACATTTCCACGTGACCTGTCCCCATTGGTCCACGGGGGATGTTGACCCCCCGGTCAACTCCCCCTCTTGGACCACAGGGTTTCGGATCTGAGCCCGCGACCCGATTTCTCGAAATTTTGCACACTCGATCCGATCATCAAATCCGTTAACTCCGGGCCCTAATCCGAGCTTGATCATCCCTTATCCACGCCCGGGGTGGATTTTGGGGATCCGCGCTTCGAGCTGCTCGCCCGACTCCCCGATAGCCGGACCCCTAGAAGTATAAAGTCTGAGCACCGCCTCCGAAGCATCTTTTGCTCATCCATTCTCTACTCAAGTACCTCCATCACCTCTGCGAGAGTGACAGCTCGCTTCCAGTGGTGTCGCAGCGAGGAAGGAGTGGAGGACCATCGATCCGGCAGCTACGCGCCACTGTGCGCTGCCTGGAGGTGGTGCTCGAGCCTCGGACACCGACAGTCCTTGAGGCAAGGACCTGGAGCATCCCCTGCACCTCCACAGTCGATAGCATCCATTAGGTAGCCCCTTCTCTTTCCCTATTTCTCTAATTTACGTTTTCGCCCAAATCGCCATGTCGTCGTTCAGCTTTGATTCCGACCACCCTCTCCTTCGTTTCAATCATCGGAATCTCCCATCACGATCACCTTTCCCCCGTGCACATTCTCCACCCACTCTCTCAACCCAGCTCGTACAAGAGCTGGGATTGGGGCTCCTCCGCCGTCGCTTCACCGGAGCCCCTTCATCCCGACGCGTCGACCACCCACACCACTGCTAACCGGGTCGAGGCACTTTGCCCTCGACCCACGAGTGTGTTGCGCAGCTTTGTAGGTCGCGAGGAGCCCATCTGAGGGCTTCGTCCATTCAAGCAGTCGCTCCTCCGCCAGTTCCGCCGGAGCTCTCCATAGCTCCTCTCCACCACCGGAGGGTACCATTCGACGCGGGAGGCCAAGGCGCAGCACCTCCGATCTTCTGCAGCCTCCGAGGACTCCCCCGTACGAGCACGAGGCCGGCGAAGTTCGTCGGCCGCCTGTTCATCGAGCATCCTCTGCAGCCATCAGATCGTCCTCCAGCTCCAGTTTACATCGTATCCGTCCACGCCAAGAGCAGTCGCCACCGTCCGATCTACTAGAAGGAGTGATCTGGACCCTCCATCTACGAGGGTTAGCCACGACGTTTCACTGCCGTCCGATCATACACGTGGCTGGCTCTCCACCGCCCGATCAGCGAGGTATTCCCACATAGCTTCTCAGTCGCCCGATCTTCCACGTAGGGAGGTCTCAGCCGTTCGATCGCATCGAGGATCTCCTTCGTTGTGCGCCGCGCTGCCTCGACCGTCAGATCCAACACGTGTTTCCCATCCGAGCCTCGACTTAATAAAGGGTAAATTACTTCTTAGGCCCTTAGCTTTTTAGATGTTAAATTGTAGTCCTGTAAATATTTTAGAAACTTTATTTCAGTAGGGTAATTTGCATAGAGGACCCTGTCATTTTTGGTATTTGCTTTTATACCCCTGCGTGTGGTGGAACACGTGCTTCGACACGTACTTGTCTGGGTTATTTGCATGAATAGACCTATAGTTTCAGGGTGTTAATGAATGAATTTATACTTTTGAGATTTGCAGATATACCCCTGTGCGTGGTTTTATTGTGCATGTGCTTTATTTAGTGGGTAATTTACACTTACGCCCCTGGACTTTTAGTACGTGTTACTAATTAGTCTAGGGACCTAAGTTTTCTTGCAATTAGGTCCCTGTATGCGCAGGTCACGTGCCTTGCGCGTGCAACCTTGGAGAAATTGCACCGGACCCTCCTGGACTTTCTACTAATTGCGTGCAGGTCCCTTTGCACTATACCCTTGTTTTCATTTTGAATAAAATAGCAAACCAACTCCAAATTTGATGAAAGTTGGACACATGGCTCCTGCCATGGTGTAAAATTTTCTATAAATTTTGGAGACATTTTTGAAACTTTTTGATATTTTTAAAAATTCAAAAACAAGCATTTTATTTACTGTCTAACTTTAAAAATCACAAAAAAATATTAAAACACCTCTAAAAATTACAAAACAAAATTACAAATTGCTTGTTTTGCCTTGCTTGATTTTCTGACCAATTTTGATCATTTTTAGACTTATAAAACCTATAAAAATTACAAAACCCCTAAAAATCATAAAAAATTTTAGTAATAAAAAGAAAAATCCAAAATTAATAGTTCCGGTGCCTAAATTTTCCTTATATTTTATTCTTTACAGGAAAATTACCTTCAGACCTTGAAAGGGCCATTTTGCATTTTAAATTGGCCCTCTAAGTCTGATTGGACAGTACCTCTATTTTTCTGCCTTGTTTGATTTTTATAAAATCCAATAAAAATAAAAAAAATACCAAAAATTAACCAAAAACAATAAAAATTATAAAAAAAACATAAAAATATTTTTGTTTGAATTTTTGGATGATTTTTGAGTAGCTAAATATTTTTGTTTGTAGTTGGTTGTTTCATTGTTTTCCTTATTTTCTTTATTAATCAAAAATCCAAAAAAATTTAAAAACATTAAAAATCCACCAAAATCCCTTTTCTTTTATCTTATTCTGATTTTTGACTACTTCATAGGCCGCAAGGCCATCACGTGCTCCCTAAGTCCGACCCTGGTCGCTATACCAGGCTAATCCAATAGCCAGGGCCACTATTATTTTTATTTGATTTTTATCTCTATTTGGTGGTCTGCACTTTATTTTCTTGATTGATCCGACTGATTCCTCGAGTGATTGAGGTTGCAACGACCTTAGCTTTATTTTTATCTACCCTTAGTTGTTCGGGTGATTTTTCGGGTCATCGGAATGGCGTCGTTGCCGGGGAGCACGGCTTAGTAGTCGTCTTTTTCCGCGGCTTTCTTTTTCGCGGTTTTCTGTATAGATTTTTGTATATATTTTTATGACATTGTTTATATAATAATCTGGTCTGACCACTTTTTTTGCTTTCTTGCGAGGGCCCGAGGACCGAGGCGGCTTTCTTCGGAAGCCGAGCAACCGCGGGAACCGGAGGCGGCTCTCTTCTTTACAAAGCCGCAGGAGGACGCGAGGAGCGAGCAGGGGTGCGGACGCCGTGGAATAGCCGTGGATTAGATTAGATTAGAATTTATTTCCAGCTTTATTTGAACAATTGTAGTAATAATACAGGGACAGGACACTCAGACAGAGACTTAGACTTTCGGGGTCTGTTTCGTCGAGCACCGGTGTGCTCGGGGGACCCCTTAGCTAGCTCGGTTTTCTACGCGGCTTTTTCGCGGTTTTTGTTTCTTTACTGCCTTTTTCGATTTCACGCGGTTTCTCGAGCCCCTAGCTTTAGGATTTTCTGCTTGATTGTGACGTAATTCATAGGATCCAAACACCCTAATATAATTGCCTATTCCTATAGTGCGGTAATTGGACCTATAATAAAAAAATTAATAAACTGGTCGTTCCATCACTTCTGAGCCTACGCGCCGCGAGCCCTCCCCATTAAGCGCTACTCCTGAACTTGACCTATCGAGAAGAGGAGGGGTGGGTCTAGACCGGACTCTCTGGATTGGAGGCTGATGGTCGGCTAGCCGTTCTTTCGAGTACCACTGCTGTTTAGGGACTCGATTTTCCGCCTACACCATTTAGGTAGTTTATTTCCTGTCTTTCAATTCTGCACGGATCATCTTGCATGGAGACTGCTGGAGTCAGGTACGCATTTCTTACTCTACATGCATCATTGATTTTCGCGCATCAGCTTTTTCGTCTTCTCCCTCCTGTTTTGGACTTAATAATCAGGAGAATCGAAAATTTCGTTAGGTGTTTGATTTTTATTAAAAAATATCTAAAAAGAAAAATCATAAAATTGGGACTGCTAAGACTATTGACCCTAAAAGACACCTGACTTAAAATTTTGTCTTGGAAGAGCAACCCCCTCATTGATTGGTTTGATTGTGCGAGAGAGTGACTCCGAACACTAGGTAGATCCCTCCGATACTCTTCTCGACTGATTACCGACTCTTCTGTACAGGACAGTCGGTTGGAAAAGTATCGGGTATCCCAACAGGTCACGTAATCGCTCTGATATCTTGCTTGTTCACCAAAATAAAATTGACAAGATAATTGACCGATCCTTTACGGTCTTCAGCTCGTGTTGCGTTGGTGAACTGGGGGTTTGCTTGTGATCATAGTTTTTCCAGATCCCATCCGCCTTACTCGCCAGATCACGATGATGGGCAGGAGGTCTCTTAGGCAGCCTCTGGCTGCACCGCTTTTTATCACTCCAATCCATTCATCTAGGTCGGTTCGTGGGAGCTCAGACCCGCTCTCCGAACCTGAGTACGACTCCGCCCTGTTCCCCCTCGACCACCCTTCTTCTTCTGAGACCGGGATACCAATGCCAGAGGAGAGACAGACAGATGATTTATCGGCACCTGAGTTTGGTTGTTTTGATTTTTCAGAGACTATGATCGGCAGCAGTGATGATCGCCCCAGAGGTCCGCAGGAGGAGCATTTCGTTCTGGACCAGGGTTCGATCAACTCCACCATGATCGCCTCCCTTGAGTCAGTGCAGCAGCAGTTGAGGGATCAAGGAGCTTTTATGATCGAGATGAGGCGAGAGCTTGAGCAGTTAAGAGCCGACCGCGAGAACCGCGGGGGAGGACCCGACGATGCGGCAACAGCCGTAGCAGCCGCAGCCGCGGCCGCAGCAGCCGCAGCAGGAGCAGCATGACCTCCGAGACCGATGCGGGAGAATCACAACCCCGGATCGACTTTGACGCACCGTTGGGTGGTGCTACCAGCTATCGTGGGGGACTTCAAGTTCCCCCCAAATACACTTCAGCTCCTACCCCGGTTCCATGGGCTGGCTACTGAGGAGCCCCATCTCCACCTGCAGGAGTTTGAGATGATCTGCAGCACTGTCCACGATCGTCAGGTGGATCAGGATACCATACGGATGATTGCCTTCCCCTTCTCCTTAGCAAACAGAGCAGCCACCTGGCTGAAGCACTTGGGGAAGTTCGTCTATACCTGGGAGCAGCTCCACACCGAGTACTTGCATAAGTACTATCCACTCGGGCAGACGAACGCCGCTAGAGCCCTGATCAGCAACTTCTCCATGCTCCCCTATGAGCCGTTTCACGGGGCATGGGAGAGGTTTCGAGAGCTGACTGACAGATGCCCGCACCACGACATATCCAAGCCGAACCTTGTTCAGAGCTTTTTTCAGCGGGCTGACACCAGAGCTTCAGGGATTGGTGAATGCTTCTTGTGGCGGGTATTACTTCACCAAGGATCACGATCAGGTCTGGGCCATCTACGAGGAGATGGTTGAGAACTACATGGTGATGTCTCAGACCAGATTGTACACTCAGGGCAGACTCCAGCAGCCACAGACCGTGCAATATCAGAGGATAGCACGGGTCGACGCCGGTCCATCCAGTTCGTCCGCGGTAGCCGCAGCACAGGCCGAGTCCACTGCCACAGACATGGGGATCATTAGTGAGAAGCTAGACCGGATGGAGATTATTGAGAAGAAGCAGTGCCAGGGCATCACGCAGATGGAGCAGATGGCACAGACTCTGAGTGACCTGAAGACATAGCTCATGTGTCTCCAGGAGGCACAAACGGCTTCACAGCCTCGTCTTCAGGCACGAGGTGATCCGAGTAGAAGCAACAGCTCGTCCCAGCGCTCCAGCTCCCACCAGCAGCCTAGACAGGTCCATCTTGTACAGGCGGAGCCGTACCAGCAGCCGCAGCTTACCTACCAGGCACTACCATCCACTGACACTCAGATGGTGGTATACCAGCCAGATCAGCCTCTGGCAGTACTCCCGCCAGATCCCTACGATGCAGAGCCGTTGATGGATGTCAACGGGATTTGGTACGACCGCCCCCAGCCCGGTATCCGACGAGACCATCCTGGATTCCGTTGGGTGGCAGGAGGTGCCCAGCCCCAACAGCATCCGTCAGTACAGGGTGGCCAGTACAACCATCAGAGAGATCACCAGCAGCAGCAGCCCCCAGTATACACACAGCCACAGCAGCAACAGTCACAGTATGGTCCTCGTCCCCATCAGCAGGGACAGTCTTGGAGGCGTGATCAACCTCAGCAGCAGTATCATCCCCAGCAGTACCCCTCTCACCCACAGCAGCTCCAGCACCAGCAGCCTCACTTCCAGAGAGGCTACCCGTCAGGTTCTCATTGGCCATCCTATGAGAACCCTACCTTGGATGACATAGCCCGCCTTCTTACAGATTAGCAGGCTACCTTTCGACGGGAGATGGATGAGTTCCGCCAGGAGATGCGGGACATCGTGAGAGGGAAGGCCGCCATCCCTGCCCAGATTGAGCTGAACCCCAACAATCTGAAGAGGAAATCTGAGCAGGTAGCTTGTACTGAGTATGCCACTCCTAGTGATACTTTTGGTGATATGTCTGCATATCTTTTTGATACTGACTTTGTCACACTTAGGAGCGGTAGGTTGCCAACATGCGGCGCCTCGTCTGAGCTACACCACGAGGACACTTCCAGAGCACCAGACGAGGAGGAGAGCGGTACTGAGGCCGATAGAGATGATTACGGTGGTACTGACGCCACCACGAATGCTGATCTCACCGGCGGTACTGAAGCCGCCATTTCACCAGTTGGAGGAGGTGGTACTGAGGCCACCCAGGATGCTGAGCCAGAGTGCGGTACTGGGGTCGCGAATCTTCCAGCCGATGGTGGTGCTGATGCCACCAAGTCTTCTGAGAATCCTGTTGTTTTTCCTACTTCTGATGTATCTTGGAACATTTCTGTGAATAAAGGAAAGGGTTTATTTTCTTCTGGTCCCACTGTGGTGCATGATGTATGTGTGGATCCGATCGTCGAACCGTCTAGACCCTCTCCTAGTCCTTCATCTGAGAAGGACCATGTGATCCCCTTTCCTAGAGCCCTTCAGATGGGGAAGGGGGAGAAAAATGAAAATCCAAAAAAGAGACAGCATGAAGAGTTCAGCCAGTAGATGATAGATCGGTTTCATATATAGCTGACTCTTCAGAAGGCTTTGCAGCACATCCCTCTTCTTCAGCATTCCCTTAGAGACTGGACTACAGTCAGGAGGAAGAGGAGGAACCACCACTCAGAGATCCACGTGCTGACGAAAGCCACTTGTTTCGCGATCCAGAACCGACTGCCGGCCAAGAGGCCAGATTCAGGAGCCCCTTATGTTAGATGCCATATCAGAGAGCAGAGGTTCGACCGTACTCTACTAGACAATGGATCGTTGATCAACCTACTTCCGGCAGCCCTTCTCAACCGTTTCGAGTTGGGCACTCTTAGACAGAGCAGGACAGTCCTTCAGTTTGCCGATCGATCTGTCAATAGGCCGAAGGGGTTGCTTAGAGACGTTGTCGTCACGATTCAGGGCCTGCAATTCCCCGTGGACTTTGTAGTGTTGGACATGGAGATCCCTGAGTCAGTGACCGATACCCCCATCATTCTAGGTCGACCATTCTCGTCCACAGCCAAGGCAGTGACCGACCATGATAGCGGGAAGGTATACTTTCGCGTCGAGGGTGAAAGTGTACAAATAGAGACGGTCGAGGACAGTAGAGATAGAGACAGATCATGCTCAGAGACTACTTCAGATACAGAGCAGATGACAGATGCTGGGCTAGACATCCACTAGGACTGCGACTTTGTGATTACAGACGATGAGGCAGTTTGGGCAGATCCCGACGCACAGGCCATCCTCTCACTTTCAGATTCTGCTGATGTAGAGATGACATCAAAGGAGAGCTTGGAGAGCGCATTCCTGGTCCAGGATACTTCAGAGGCAGCAGAGCCGGTTCTCGACCGTGAGACATATTCTTGTGATGATGGTGGTGCTGATGCCACCTTGGATGACACAGATCCCTCGGAGTCAGAGTCGGATTGGGCAGATTGTGATGATTACATACCAGATCTGACTTCTACTGAGCCTGCAGATAGGGAGGAGGTAGATGCTGAGCAGAGCAGAGACAGTTCAGTTGAGCAGCCTTCTCCAGATCCAGTTTGTGAGAGTAAGTTCTCATTCTCCCAGGCAGATTTGGCAGCATACACGCGGCTTCTTTCAGAGCCAGATTTGCTAGCACCAGTTTGTCCAGAGCTGAAGCCACTTCCTACGTCGCTGAAGTATAGGTTCCTTGCGGGTGAGCATGAGATGTACCCAGTCATTATCTCCGCCGATTTGACTGGAGAGCAGGAATCCCGTTTGATGGGGGTTCTTGAAAAGAACCGCAAGGCGATAGGATGGAGCGTAGCAGATCTCCAGGGGATAAGTCCGGCTCTATGCTCCCACCATATCTATCTCAAGGATGAGGCGAAGCCGTCGCGTGAGTTCCAGCGGTGGCTGAACCCGAATCTGAGAGAGGTTGTTATGAAGGAGATATCGAAATGGTGGAGCGCCGATTTTATCTACCCCATCTCCGAATCCAAGTGGGTCAGCCCTTTGCATGTGGTGCTCAAGAAGACGGGCCTCACTACAGTGGTCACGGAGTCCGGAGAGGAGATCGCTACACGAGTACCCACTTCTTGGAGGGTCTGCGTGGATTACAGACGACTTAATCAGGCCACCAAGAAGGATCATTTCCCCTGCCTTTTATTGATCAGATCATTGAGAGACTGGCAGGGAAGAGCCACTGCTGTTTTCTGGATGGGTACTCGGGCTATAACCAGGTGGCCATAGCTCCTGAGGACCAGGACAAGACTACCTTTACCTGTCCCTTCGGCACATACGCCTTCCGACGTATGCCATTTGGGCTCTGCAATGCCCCTACGACTTTTCAGATATGCATGTTGTCGATCTTTTCGGACATGGTAGGGGAGTGCTTGGAGGTCTTCATGGATGATTTCTCGGTCTACGGCGACGGATTCGACTCCTGTCTTGACTGCCTAGACCGAGTACTTCAGCGATGTATAGAGGTTTGCCTGGTATTATCTTGGGAGAAGAGTCACTTTATGGTGACTCAAGGGACGGTGCTTGGCCATATCTTCTCCAACAGGGGCATGGAGGTTGATCCGGCCAAGGTAGATGTCATTAGAAAACTCACACTGCCGTCCAATCTGCGGCAGTTACGGTCATTCCTAGGACACGTCGGGTTCTACCGACGATTCATTCTTGATTTCAGTAAGATTGGTCAGCCGTTGACTGACCTGCTGACGAAAGACACCGAGTTCCTTGTCGACGACAAGTGTCTTTCATCCTTCGAGACTCTCAAGAGATGTATTGTTGAGGCTCCTGTCCTTCAGCCATCAGATTGGTCTCTCCCATTCGAGATCATGATGGACGCCTCCGACTTTGTCATGGGGGCTGTGCTAGGACAGAGGAGGGACGGAGTCCCATTTGCTATCCACTACGCTAGCCGCACATTGGATTCCGCGCAGGGGAATTACACAGTCACAGAGAAGGAGATGCTAGCCGTAGTCTTCGCCCTAGATAAGTTCAGATCATACATTATTGGATCCAGAGTGACCTTGTATACTGATCATACCGCCATCAGGTACCTCATGGCAAAGAAGGATGCCAAGGCCAGACTGACTAGATGGATCCTTCTACTCCAGGAGTTTGACATAGAGATTAAGGATAAGCCTGGAGTCAAGAATGTGGTGGCGGATCATCTCTCCCGATTGGAGTATGTTGAGGATTCTGAGCAGATTGACCCTATTTGTGAGACCTTTCCAGATGAGGCGATTCTTGCTATTGCCTCGCTCCCATGGTACGCCGATATTGTGAACTATCTTGTCGCCAAGAAAGTTCCACAAGATTGGCCCAGGCAGAAACTTGAGACCTTCCTCGTGAAGGCCAAGTTTTACCATTGGGAGGATCCCATCCTTTACCATGAGGGAGGGGATAGTATCTGGCTTAGGTGCATTCCTCAGGAGGAGAATCACAGCGTCCTCACTTACTGCCACAAGCTTGAGGCAGGAGGACATCACTCAGGGAGGAGAACGGCACAGAAAGTGCTCCAATCCGGCCTATGGTGGCCTACTCTCTTCAAGGACTCTGATGAGTTCGTGAAGAGATGTACTGACTGTCAGAGGATGGGCACTTGTGGACAGCGTGATATGATGCCGATGTAGCCCGTTCACTTCTGTGAGGTTTTTGACGCGTGGGGCATCGATTTCATGGGTCCATTCCCTAAGAGTCAGGGATTTGAGTATATTTTGTTGACCGTGGATTATGTGAGCCGTTGGGTTGAGGCCATCCCCGCCCGAACCACAGATGCCATGACAGTTTGCAGATTTTTGAGGAAGCACATCATCACGCGGTTCGGGGTACCTCGAGTATTGATATCTGATGGGGGGTCTCATTTCATCAACGACCAGGTGGAGGCACTTGCTAGCGAGTTCGGAATAGACCATCGAGTTGCCACTCCATACCATCCACAGACGAATGGTCTAGCCGAGGTGTTGAACAGGGAGATCAAGACTATTTTGCAGAAAGTCGTCCGCCCTGACCGAAAGGATTGGTCACAACTTTTGGACTCGGTCTTGTGGGCATATAGGACGTCTTTCAAGACACCTTTGGGCACATCTCCCTTTGGCCTCGTTTATGGCAAGCCGTGCCATTTACCAGTTGAGTTGAGGCACATGTCACTTTGGGCAGTTACAGATATTCTTTTGGATCCAGATAGTGTAGGAGACCAGAGGAGGGCAGAGTTAGCGGCCCTGGAGGAGCTTCGTGATACCGCCTTCTCAAACAGCCTACAATATAAGGAGAGAGTGAAGGAGTGGCATGATTCTCATATAAGCCACAAGCATTTTGAGCCTGGACAGAGAGTATGGTTGTTTGATGCTAGGCTTCGCCTATTTCCAGGGAAGCTACAGAGCAAATGGAAGGGATCTTATCTTGTGAGAAAGGTACACGCCAATGGGAGTATTGACATATCTGAGTTGTCTTCTGAGAGTACCTTTCGAGTGAACGGCCAGCGGCTCAAGCCATTTCTAGATCATGAGTCGCGGGTCGTAGATGTTGCCCCTATTCACTTTGCTTGAGATGTGGTCTCTTGACTCACATCTATTGCATCTCACGCCCGATTATCACTGTTCTTCCGATCGGTATAGATCCAGTTGTCCATATCATTCTATTCTTTAGTCCCACATCCCTTTTCTCATCTTGTGATTATGCTATACTTAGGGTGTACTTTACCCTAAGTATAGGGGGGATGTAGGACCTTCGGGTATTCTTTTCATTCTTTCTACCCCTGTTTTGCTGCCTATACTTAGGGATTTTTCACCCTAAGTATAGGGGGGCAGACTCTGTACATCCTTCACTCGGAATTCCCTTTATGTACAGCTTGCTATACCTAGGATTACTTGATCCTAAGTATAGAAGGAAACCACCGAGTTCTCCTCATTCTATTCTTTCATTCATCTCTGTATCTAACCATTCCTTTTCACTCCCCTATACTAAGCACGAGTTATGTCTTCTTCATCGCTCTTGATCACTCTGAGGACATCGTACGAGCTAAGTATGGGGGGGTGTATATATTTCATATATACTTTAGCCATAACTCGTACTTTGTGTGAGTGTGTGAATAAATAAAAATGGCTAAAAACCCATAAAATTTAAATTTTTCTCCCTTGTATATAAAATTCATTTTGCATATACTTATTTATTTATACAAATTATTTTTGTAAAAATGATTGTAAAATGATTTGTGTAAAGGATTTGTAAATATTTTCATAGCAAAAATTATGTATATAGTACAAAATTTTTCCAAAATGTTTTGAAAACAAAAAGTTTGCAAAAACCTTGTGTAAATGTTTTGCAAAACTTGCATTCATGCATACATTCATGGTTTCAAAACATTTTTCAAAATTTTTGCACGATTATAAATATTTGTAAATAGCATTTTTGTAAATACTTGTATAGTTTTTCCTGGATCATAGTTGACATTTAAACTAACCTGGAATTAAATTGGAAAATGGAGCTTGATTAAGATCTTAATCCACCTAATTCTAAGAGGAACCTTATAGGGCTTAGGGTTAAGGCTTTTCAGGTCCATTGGGACTTAATTCTTTGAGTCCACTAGGCTATGAGCATATGTCATCTTGATGAGCCTAAGTAGAGCACTTAACAACACACGCATGACTCTTAGAGACAATGGCTTGACTTGCACCAGCACTTTACACATAGCTCTCCACGGATGAGGTGGTGAGGAGGCAGTTTCCTTTGGCTTGGGTAGCATATGAGGGTAGTACTTCTAGGCGGAACCTCTCTTCTTCTTTTAGTGAAGGAAGTGCACCTCAACTTGGTCTAGTGGTGATGAAGGCTAAAGACAGAAGTCGTGGGTTGCAATAAAGCTTCAAAAGAGGGATAGTCTACTGGCTCAAGAGGAAAAACTCCTTGTATATATGCTGCACCATGTAGATATGTTGTACAGTTGCACACAAAAAAAATGTGCAAAACGAAAAGAACTCCAAAAAAGTGGTGGGTCGGATTGAAAATTTAATAATCCCACCGGAGTGTATATAGTCAAATAAAGCAAAAGCTTATGGTATACATGATTACATCTCATGAAGCTTGCAGCGGGAGACTCAGCTACACTGGTTAGAGCTCCCAAGGATACATGGCTACACTGGCCATGGTCCATTCTTCATCTTCTTCCCCCTCTTCTTGAGCCGGATGCACTTGAACTTAGAAGGGAATACCCCGCTTCTCGAGGAAAGAGTTGCTAGACTGAGGTATTAGAGTTACCAGGTTGGGGGAGGTTGTTTCTTTGTTACTTCTGAGGTGGGGAGCTACATATCACTTACACTGCATGGAAAGATTCATGGTCATTAGAGTTTGTGTATGTAGACTTGTTCTGATCTGGTTTATTGAGGAGTCTTGTCCATAGATTGGTGGAACATAGAGGCTGTTGAGTTTTAAACTTAAGTCCAAATAAGGCTCCGACACATTAATAATCCAAAGATCTGATCGAGCTCCATATTTCAATTTAATGAAGGCGAGTTTAATAATCAACCTTAATCCACGTATATTCTCCTCTTTTTCTTTTTCTTTCTCTTTTTCACTTCTTTTTCAAATAAGTGTTTGCTAAGGGACTGGCAAAGTTAAGTATAGGGGGGTGAGGAATACCCATTCATCACTCTTTATTCTTATATTTTAGCTACAAAAACCTTTGCAAATACATGTATATTCATGTAAATACAAATAATTACCAAACAACATGCAATGTGTAAAAGCTAATAATTAGCATGTTTTTGTGCAAAAATAAAAGAATAAAGAGACAAAAATAAATATTGAGAAACCTAATCCCAAGGGAGGGCTCAGCATGGGCCTGACCGCATAAAAGCCAAAGTAGGGAGAGATAGGGAGCTCATGTGTGTAAATATACCTGTAAATATAATAAAATTATTTTCCTCTAAAAAAATAAAATAAAAATGGGTCATATTTATTTGTTTGTACTTGTATATATTTGAAAATATAAAATCAAAATAAAAAGAAGAAAATTAAAAAAAAGAAACAAAAATACTCTTCCTTGTGCATATTCATCATGTACATAGACCCCCCATCTCTATTTATTTCACTTTGTAAATAAATAAATTAAAATCCCATAAAATTTATGTATATTCTATATTTCATTATGTAAATAAATAAAATAAAACTATAAAAACAAAAATTAAATAAAAATAATAAAATT
Source organism: Ottelia alismoides (assembly GCA_037367405.1). NCBI lineage: Eukaryota > Viridiplantae > Streptophyta > Magnoliopsida > Alismatales > Hydrocharitaceae > Ottelia > Ottelia alismoides. The sequence continues at coordinate 427,938 of JAZKJV010010615.1, read as the reverse complement.
AAAAACCCAAAAAGAATATTGTACATATACCATGTATATAGATGTATATATCTATTTATTTAACCCTTGTATATAAATAATAAAAATGAAATAAAAATACCCTTTTATTCCTAATTTTATGCTATAAATAAATAAAATATAAAATAGGAATAAAAATGTACAAAAATAATTAATTAAAAATCAAAAATAAAAAACCTATATTGTAAATATACCTATGTGTAGCACTATAATGTACATAGCCTATTTTTATTTCGAAAGATTAATTAAAAATCACAAAAAATAGAAAAAAAGAAAATAAACATTTTTCATGTTTTGAGTTTTTAATAATTCGGCCATTTATTATTTCTTTTTGAATTTTCAAAACATTTCCACGTGGTCTGTCCCCATTGGTCCACGGGGGATGTTGACCCCCCGGTCAACTCCCCCCTTGGATCACAGGGTTTCGGATCTGAGCCCGCGACCCGATTTTCGAAATTTTGCACACTCGATCCGATCATCAAATCTGTTAACCACAAGCCCTAATCTGAGCTTGATCATCCCTTATCCACGCCCGGGGTGGATTTTGGGGATCCGCGCTTCGAGCTGCTCGCCCGACTCCCCGATAGCCGGACCCCTAGAAGTATAAAGTCTGAGCTCCGCCTCCAATTTCAAGCATCTTTGTCTCATCCATTCTCCACCCAAGGACCTCCATCGCCTCCGCAAGAGTGACAGCTCGCTTCCAGTGGTGTCGCAGCGAGGAAGGAGTGGAGGACCATCGATCCGGCAGCTACGCGCCGTCGTGCGCCGCCTGGAGGTGGTGCTCGAGCCTCGGACACCGACGGTCCTCAAGGCAAGGACCTGGAGCATCCCCTTCTCCTCCACAGTCGATAGCATCCATTAGGTAGCCCCTTCTCTTTCCCTATTTCTCTAATTTACGTTTTTACCCAAATCGCCCCGTCGCCATTCAGCTTTGATTCCGACCACCCTCGCCTTCGTTTCGATCATCGGAATCGCCCATCACGATCGCCTTTCCCCCGCGCACATTCTCCACCCACTCGCTCAACCCAGCTCGCATAGGAACTGGGATTGGGGCTCCTTCGTCGTCGCTTCGCCGGAGCCCCTTCATCCCGACGCGCCGACCACCCACACCACTGCTAACCGGGTCGAGGCACTTTGCCCTCGACCCAGGAGTGTGTTGCGCAGCTTTGTAGGTCGCGAGGAGCCCATCTGAGGGCTTCGTCCATTCAAGCAGCCGCTCCTCTGCCAGTTCCGTCGGAGCTCTCCAGAGCTCCTCTCCACCATCGGAGGGTACCATTCGACGCAAGAGGCCAAGGCGCAGCACCTCCGATCTTCAGCAGCCTCCGAGGAGCTCTCCCGTACGCGCACGAGGCCGGCGAAGTTCGCCGGCCGCCTGTTCATCGAGCATCCTCCGCAGCCATCAGATCGTCCTTCAGCTCCAGTTTACATCGTATCTGTCCACGCCAGGAGCAGCCGCCACCGTCCGATCTACTAGGAGGAGTGATATGGACCCTCCATCTACGAGGGTTAGCCACGTCGTTTCACCGCCGTCCGATCATACACGTGGCTGGCTCTCCACCGCCCGATCAGCGAGGTCTTCCCACGTCGCTTCTCAGCCGTCCGATCTTCCACGTGGGGAGGTCTCAGCCATTCGATCGCATCGAGGATCTCCTTCGTTGTGCGCCGCGCTGCCTCGACCGTCAGATCCAACACGTGGCGCCCATCCGAGCCTCGACTTAATAAAGGGTAAATTACTTCTTAGGCCCTTAGCTTTTTAGATGTTAATTTGTAGTCCTGTAAATATTTTAGAAACTTTATTTCAGTAGGGTAATTTGCATAGAGGACCATGTCATTTCTGGTATTTGCTTTTATACCCCTGCGTGTGGTGGAACACGTGCTTCGACACGTGCGTGTCTGGGTTATTTGCATGAATAGACCTATAGTTTCAGGGTGTTAATGAATGAATTTATACTTTTGAGATTTGCAGATATACCCCTGTGCGTGGTTTTATTATGCATGTGCTTTATTTAGTGGGTAATTTACACTTACGCCCATGGACTTTTAGTACGTGTTACTAATTAGTTCAGGGACCTAAGTTTTCTTACAATTAGGTCCCTGTGTGCCCAGGTCACGCGCCTTGAAGGTGCAACCTTGGAGAAATTGCACCGGACCCTCCTGGACTTTCTACTAATTGCGTACAGGTCCCTGTGCACTATACCCTTGTTTTCATTTTGAATAAAATAGCAAACCAACTCTAAATTTGATTAAAGTTGGACACATGGCTCCTGCCATGGTGTAAAATTTTTTATAAATTTTGGAGACATTTTTGACACTTTTTGATATTTTTAAAAATTCAAAAACACGCATTTTATTTACTGTCTAACTTTAAAAATCACAAAAAATATTAAAACACCTCTAAAAATTACAAATAAATTACAAATTACTTGTTTTGCCTTGCTTGATTTTCTGACCAATTTTGGTCATTTTAGACTTATAAAACCTATAAAAATTACTAAACCCCTAAAAATTCATAAAAGTTCTAATAATTAAAAGAAAAATCCAAAATTAATAATTCTGGTGCCTAAATTTTCCTTGTATTTTATTCTTTACAGGAAAATTACCTTCAGACCTTGAAAGGGCCATTTTCATTTTAAATTGACCCTCTAAGTCTGACTGGACAATACCTCTGTTTTTCTGCCTTGTTTGATTTTTATAAAATCCAATAAAAATCAGAAAAATACCAAAAATTAACCAAAAACAATAAAAATTATAAAAAATATAAAAATAGTTTTGTTTGAATTTTTGGATGATTTTTGAGTAGGTAAATATTTTTGTTTGTAGTTGGTTGTTTCATTGTTTTCCTTATTTTCTTTACTAATCAAAAATCCAAAAAATTCTAAAAACATTAAAAATCCACCAAAATACCTTTTCTTTTATCTTATTCCGATTTTTGACTACTTCGTAGGCCGCAAGGCCATCACGTGCTCCCTAAGTCCGACCCTGGTCGCTATACCAGGCTAATCCAATAGCCAGGGCCACTATTATTTTTATTTGATTTTTATCTCTGTTTGGTGGTCTGCACTTTATTTTCTTGATTGATCCGACTGATTGCTCGAGTGACTGAGGTCGCAACGACCTTAGCTCTATTTTTATCTACCCTTAGTTGTTCGGGTGATTTTTCGGGTCATCAGATCATCACTTGCTGGTCCTTCGAGCCATGGTTATAGCGGACAAGGATTTCCGCTTGTTCAACCATGATTTATATCTTCAGGTTGTTATAGATGATTGATTTAATAAATCATATCCTTCTTTTACTTTTCATTTAATTTATGAGACATTTAATGTAATTAATATCTTTCATGTATGAGATATATAGAATATGACGATGTAGGGTCTCAAATCGGCGAATCCGGATTTGGAGTTTTAGATTTAAATAACTTATTTAATAGAATACATAATTTCAAAAAGTTATGTTTATCTTTTATAATACTTATAGCAACATAAATATCTCATTCTTGCAAGAACATCGCTTGTTGATCCTTCGAGTCAATTCAACTCTAGACCTTCTCAACTCATACCATCTGCTCAATATAATTCAAGAGATTTGCAAGAAGAATTATTTGCTAGTGTTCGACAATTGGAGACAACCGATTTCGATAGACAGTTATTTGGTATACCCATGATAATACCACAACAACGTCCGGAGCCACCTCGAAGGCCCTCCCCCGGAGTAAGGATTAGTGAGCCTCCTCCATTAGAGCCGCCCGCCCATCAACAAGCGTAAGGACTACGAGAAACTGGGAAACTCAACCAACCGAATCTCCACGGAAGTCATCAACTAGGTCGCATCCTCCAGGACACATTCCAACACATTCGGGACAAAACACTAAGCAGCAGCAGCAACAGAAGAAGAAGAAGAAGAAGACACATGGGGAGAGTCATAGGAAAAAGGGGAGACTGTGGAAAAGGAAACGACAAAGAGGAGACGCATGAGGTGGATGAGGGGATTTGAAAGGATTTCTTAAGATAAGTAGACTATACGATGTTGTAACATATTTTTATTATTTATAAACACATTGTATGATTTTAATAAAATAAATGCATTTTTCCAAATTGATTAATGTTAAATTGTACATTGTTGAGCTCACACATGTCACTCTCAATTTCTTTATATACTTTCTATTCATTATGATCTTTATGAGGTGTCGTATAAAAATATTCTAAGGATATATCAATAATAAATAATAAAATTAAGTATAGATATATACATCATATTTGTCTAATAAAATTGTTAATATAATAAATCTAATTGTTTCTTATACATAATTCCTGTTTGAGAATGACGTCATCGGGGAAGAGGAAGAGGAGGATGTGCAAAAGATAAGCTCCCATCTTTCCACCTCCAACGATGAGAGTACAAATCTCCTAGTGATGGATCGAGATGCTCACGATGAAGGAAAACACCAAAAGCCCGAGGAAAGGTGAATCGGGTAGTGAAAGTCAATAGAAAAATAAATATACATGATGCCTATTTAATAATATACCAATTATTTAAAAAGTCCTCATTCTTGTCTAATAAAAATATATTTTTATTATTTAAAAGATCGAGTAATATGTAAAATGAGGGACAATGATCGAATAATAAGTAAAAGTTGTGACATGGTAATAATGTAATTTTCCAAGCCCGAATGGGCACCTAGGAGCCGATTTGGAGGCCACATTCCTGCGCTCCACAAATCGCCACATTCGGTACCGATTGATACATATTTTTTAAATAATTTTTAATCATACCTTTTAAATTAATTTTGATTTTTTTAATAATTATTTAAAAAAATCCGATGGGTGCACGCTATGTTAATATTCGCATCAGCAAAACTAATCAATATTAACTAATAATAGCATAGGGAGACAGGGAAGCAGCAGTTCAAGAGTTAAGGGGGAGGGAGGAGACGAATCACAGTCGCTGCCCGTTCTCTTTCCTCGTAGGTGCCGATGCCCATGCCCGCTTTCTTTCATCATGCGATCATATGGAAACAGAGAAGCTAAGAAGAAACCCTAAACCCGCTCCACTCCCCTGAAGCAGATCTGGTAATGGGGGGCGATCATGGCGGCGGAGCTAAGGTCGACATTTCCTTCGCCGGTCGTTTCACCAGCAGCGCCATCGCCGCTTGCTTTGCCGAGCTCTGCACCATTCCCTTGGACACCGCCAAGGTCAGGCTGCAGCTCCAGAAGAACGCGCCGGACCCCCTCCACGCTCTCCCCAAGTACCGGGGCCTCCTCGGCACCGTCCGCACCATCGCCAGGGAAGAGGGCATGGTCTCCCTCTGGAAAGGCATCGTTCCCGGTCTCCACCGCCAGTGCCTCTTCGGCGGCCTTCGCATTGGCCTCTACGAGCCCGTATGCTTCCTGTTCTCCTACTCTCTCTTTTCCATCTTCTATCTTTTTGTTAATATATTTCTCTCAGGTCAAATCTCTCTATGTCGGCGAGGATTTCGTTGGAGAGGTTCCCCTCATCAAGAAGATACTAGCAGGCCTAACGACCGGTTACGTATCTTTTCCTAAAAAAGTGACCACTTGCATTTTTTTTTCATTTATGCTCTACTTGTATTCAAATATGGTTCTTAATATCAGGTGCGCTCGCCATCACCGTCGCCAATCCCACCGATCTTGTCAAGGTTAGGCTTCAAGCAGAAGGGAAGCTTCCGCCCGGTGTGCCGCGGCGCTACTCGGGAGCGCTCAATGCTTACTCCACGATCGTCAAGCAGGTCATTTCGTCTTGAGTAGCCTATTATGAGGTTTATAGATTCGGGTTCGTGTTTGATGTTAGCGGAGGTTTATCAATTTGCAGGAAGGTTTAGGGGCTCTGTGGACTGGTGTTGGTCCGAATATTGCTCGCAATGCTATCATCAATGCCGCTGAGTTAGCTAGTTATGATCAGGTTAAACAGGTAATTCTCTGGGATTGCATGTTGGATTGTACCAAATTCTGTTGGTGGTTTCATTTTCACTTGTGTTTTCCTTCTTTTCTGTATGCAGACTATTTTGAAAATTCCGGGATTTACGGACAATGTTTTCACTCATCTTTTATCTGGTTTGGGAGCTGGTTTTGTTGCTGTCTGTATCGGTTCTCCTGTCGATGTGGTAAGACTTGCTTATTCCTCACCATTATCCTTTTTTCCCATCAAACAGCTCCCATTTGTTCCCACTCTCAGGGCATATACCTGTGTCGTGTTTGTTTATTATATAATTTTAAAGTTTTTTATTACTTGTGTCCCTTTGAGATATTGCAATATCAGCTATGCTCCCATTTTTTGGAATATCATTTGTTCTCATGACTTCTTGCTCCGTTATCACTTATGTCCTTCTGTTAGATTGGTTGACAAAGAATTGAAATAACCATGGTTTATTCAAACCATGTCGGGTTAAGATGGGCATAATGGTCAGAATAAGTTATCCCCTTCCTTTCCACCTAGCCCCACAAACTTGAATTCCTCCGGGTGCTACTTCATGTATCAAGGTTCAAAATCGATCGGGGACAGAACTTCAATGGACAACAACCCCCAAGTGGCGCTCCAGGTTTTCCAACTGAAGAACTGTACCGTTTTATTTTTTTTATATTCTGTTCTCCTATGTAATTTACCCATGGGTCTCTCCTATATGTAAGAGAGCCTAGAGTTCCAAGGAATAAACAACTTCATTCTTTTTCCCAACAAAGAAGAATGTGCAGTGAGTTCGGATTGCGGTGGAGGCTTCGCAAGCCTTGGCTTGCCCTATTGGGATGATATCATGTAGATTTCAACTTGATCCATTTCGAATTGGACCACACTATGAGCATGGAAATTTAGATAGAAAACTCGAATTGTATTCAAGGTTTGAAAAAAAACTAAAAACGGTTCTTCAACCTCCTAATCGAGACCCCCGTCTAGTTGGGGTATGGTATGGCAGGAAGGGGTGCATACAACGGTTCTTCAACTTAAGTTAGATGGTTAGAATTCAGGGAATATCAACAGATTCAATCTCTTATTGGATAAAAAATTAGTAAAAAGGCATATACAGTTGTATATCTTTTTTTTCGATCTTCCTATCTTTGTAATTTCACCAGTGATTTATATCATATGTTAGTTAGAATATATATAATTTCATTAGTATATATTTTGTTGTAGTTTTTATAGGTTTTTTCCTTGTAAACTGAGGCTTACGCCTCGAGGCTACGCCTCGCCTCGATACAGGGAAACCACATCGTTCCCTTTTTAGTTTTTTCAAACCTTGAATACAATTCGAGTTTTCTGTCTAAATTCTCATGCTCATAGTGTGGTCGAAATGGTTCAAGTTGAAATCTGTAGGATATCATCCCAGTAGGGCGAGCCAAGGCTTGCGAAGGCTTCACTACGATCCGAATTTACTGCACATATTTTCTTTGTTGGGAAAAAAGAACAAAGTTGTTTATTCCTTGGAACCCTAGGCTCTCTTATATAGAGATACCTATTGATAAATTACATAGGAGAACATAATATAAAGAAAAATAATGAAATGGTACATAAATAAGAAATATTTCTACACTCCCCCTCAAGATGGATCATAGATGTCGATCATGCTCATCTTGGATGAACATGAACATTTCTGGAATGATCCTTTCCTCTGAGCAACGACTTGATGAAGATATTAGCAATTTGATCTCCTAAACTAACTTGAGTGGTGGAAATCAAGCCCTTCTGGACAGTCTACTTCAACGTGCTTTGCACATCATCTCCTGTAACAAATATATCATCAACATATACCATAATAACAGTTGTACCTTTGGGTGTTCTTTGCACAAATAATGAATGATCTGCATTTGACCTTTTAAATTCATGCTTTTTGTTAGAAAATACATTTCTTCTTCTATTATAACCAAGGTTGCAGAAGTCGGCAGTCGGTACTCGGTCGGCAGGGTCACTGACTAAGGATTAATCGGCAGTCGGGAGAGTAATCGGATTTAGTCGGGCATTAGTCGGTTTTGAATTTTTTAATTATTTTAAATATATAAATCAAGTTTTATAACATATACTCTCATTTATATTCATATATTTAGCAGTTTTAATATTTTTGAATTTTCTTATAATTTTTATTTAATATTTTTAGTGTTTTTTTATATTTTGTTATGTTGAGAGACTATGATTTGGCATCACAACTTCTTATTGCGGTTCTAGTTTCCTGAATGATATCATATCCAAGATAACATACACGTTCTTTGTTCTTAGACTAGGAAAATCTGATGCACATTCTGCCTCTAAGCTCTCAAATCCCCTCATCAATCTCAGCAAATCTCACCACTAGTTTCATTCAGACGTCCTGTCTTTCTCAGTAGTTCAAGAGCACTGTTTATGTCAGTAACCTGATTTCCTTGATCACCATTCCACAAGATAAAACTCTTCCCTATAATCATTATAAGCTTTTTTCGATAGCGGATTGATCTGAGTCATTTCTTGGTCTTTCACCTGGAATTATGTATATAAATAAGAAAAATGTTTCTACATATTTATCAGTTTCTTTTGAGCAAATTTTTGCCTAACACACAATCTCCACTTGAGCTACCACTCAGTTTCTCCCTTAATAAAGATGATTATAACTGCTAATGATCACAATGTAGATCCTAACAACATCTAAGAAGAAGTGACTTCATAGTATGGTATACCTTTCGACATCCTCCTTTGGTTTGAAGCTCAACAATATTTTTTGTGAATCATATTTAGAGGGTATATCTGTTCATTAGACCTCTAAGCTCTCAAAGCCCGAGAAATCTCTATGCAAAAGTCGGCCGACTAGTCGGCCGACTAGGCCGACTAATCGGGCGATTAATCGGGTCTGAACGACTGTTGGCCGATTTGGCCTAGTCGAGTCGGGTACCCCCCCGACTCGACTAGTCGGACCGACTAGTCGGCCTAGTCGGCCGACTTTTACAACAGTGATTATAACCCTACAGGGGTATTTCAGTATTTTGCCACTGTACTGTACTCTCTAGGGGTCCTTATATAGGAAAACCCTAGAAACCCTAGAGAGTACAATACAGTGGCAAAATACTGAAATACCCCTGTGGGGTTATAATAGAAGAAGAAATGTATTTTCTAACACTCCCCCTCAAGTTGGAGCATATCCATCAATCATGCCCAACTTGGAAGTTATCCATAAATAGTAAACATGTCTGCAAGTTGAAGATCTGTAAAGATATGTGGTGTGACGATCTGCCCTCCTCGTATTGCATCTCGAATGAAGTGACAGTCAACTTCAATGTGCTTCGTCCATTCATGAAATACTGGATTGGTGGCAATGTATGTAGCAGACTTGTTATCACAGTATAGCGGTGTAGGAGTAGTAGCAGGAAACCCAAGGTCTCGTAGAAAAGATACAAGCCACGTAATCTCACAAACAGCATGGGCCATTGCCCTATATTCTGCCTCTGCACTTGATCTGGAGACCACGGTTTGCTTCTTGCTTCACCATGTAACAAGGTTACCACCAACAAACATAGCATAGCCTGTAATGGATCGTCTGTCCTCAGGAGAACTGGCGTAATCAGCATCTGCATAAGCAGTGATATCAATATGATCGTTGACCCTATAGATGAGTCCTCGTCCTGGTCATTCCTTCAAGTATCGAAGGATCAGGAGGACATCCTGCCAATGACTGTAAAGAGGTCTTTCCATGTGGCGGCTGGCTCTGCTTACAACAGAAGATATATCAGGCCTAGTAACGGTGAGGTAGATTAGTTTACCCACGAGGCTTCTGTATCGTGTAGTGTCTTCAAACTCAGAATCGACGGATGTAGCATGTTTTCGTACCTCTGCAGGGATGCCAGATGGTTTGCATCCAAGTAAACCGACTTCCGTAAGAATATCCAAGCAGTATTTCCGTTGTGATAGATGTAACCCTTCAGCAGTGCGTATCACCTCAATACCAAGAAAGTACCGGAGTTGTCCAAGGTCCTTGGTGAGAAACACCTTCTGAAGGAAGGCCTTGGTCTCTAGAATTCCATTGTCATCGTCATCAGTGACCACCATATCATCAACATAGACAGCAAGTATCACAGTGCCAGTGGATCGTCGTCTAATAAACACAGAATAATCAGATGTTGTCTTATGAAAGCCAAGAGAGCTGATTTCAGTGGTAAGCCTGTCGAACCAGGCTCGAGGACTCTGCTTTAGGCTATAGATGGCCTTGCGAAGTCGGCACACATATTTCCGCTCGACTGAGTAACCCGGCGGCTGCATCATATAGACCTCCTCTTCGAGATCACCATATAGGAAGGCATTCTTTACATCCAACTGAAAAATTAGCCAATTCTTGTTAGCTGCAACAGAGAGTATTGTGCGAATGGAACCCATCCTAGCAACAGGGGAGAAGGTATCAAAGTAATCGACTCCATATGTCTGAGTGAATCCTTTTGCCACAAGTCTGGCCTTAAATCTGTCAATAGAACCATCTGGAGATTGTTTGGTCGTAAAGACCCATCTGCAAGCAACAGGCTTGATTCCTGTAGGACATAGCACAAGATCCCATGTGCCCCTGGATGTGAGTGCATCCATTTCTTCATTCATGGCCTGTTGCCAACATGCATCTTGGAAGGCACTGTGATGATCTTTCGGAATGGAGATAGTCATTAGGGCATCTGCATATTGTTTGTCAGTGCAAGAAAGTCCATCAATAGTAGTGAAGTTAGACATAGGATAAGAGGTACACTTTCTCTTTTGCTTCCGTAATGCAGTCGGCAGGTCTTCTGGATCATCCGGGACAGTAGTGGAGGGGACTGTTGAAGATGGCATATCATCCTGAGACAGAGGTATGGGTAGAGGGACATCTGGTGGTGAGGTTTGAGATCGACGGGTGTAGATGATTGGTGGTGGAGGAAGATCTAGAGGGACATCGGTGACCGGTTGTGTGAATAAGCTGGTTTGCTCAAAGAAAGTTACATCTGCAGAGATGTAATATCGACTGTCAATAGGATCATAACATCTGTAACCTTTTTGAGTGTAGGAGTAACCAAGGAAAACACATTTGATGGCACGAGGGGATATTTTGTCCTTGGTGTGAAAATTGTGGACGAAGGAGACACACCCAAAGATCCGTAGAGGCAGAGGAAAGGGAAGATCATTAGGGTGAAGTAAAGAGAATGGTATGGAGCCTTTGAGAGTAAGAGAGGGAATCCTGTTGATAAGATGGACTGAAGTGAGAATAGCATCACCCTAATATGTTTTGGGAACTTTCATCTGGGTGAGAAGGGAACGGGCAATGTTTAAGAGATGACGAAGCTTGCGTTCAGCAACCCCATTCTGCTGAGAGGTAAAGGACAAGAGGTTTGATGTATTGTCCCATTGGAAGCAAAGAAATCAGAAAGATCTCGTTGAGTAAATTCCAAGGCATTGTCAGAGCGGAAGATCTGAATATTAGATGAAAAATGATTTTTGACATAAGCAAAGAAACCTTTGACAATTTTATTGATTTTTGAGTGTTCTTTAAGAAGATAGACCCATGATGACCTGCTATAATCATCCACAAAGACAACAAAATAGCGGTGTCCACCAATGGTTCGGACAAGACAAGGTCCCCAAACATCACAATGAATTAAGGAGAAAGACATAGTACGACGGAGTTCAGTCCTAGCAGGAAAAGATGCACAATGATGTTTTCCGAACTAACATGCCTCACACTCGAAGGGTTTAAGAATGGACAGTTCAGGGAACATTAAGGAAAGAGCTTTAGCAGAGGGGTGACCCAGACGAAGATGCCAGAGAAGAGGATCAACAGAGATGGAAGTTGCGCCAACGAAACCAGAGTTGGAAGGGATATCAAGATAATATAAGCCGTTCTTCTCATGTCCCCTACCAAAGATCCGTCTCGTCCAGATGTCCTGAAAATAACAGCATAAATCATCAAATATCACGCGACAATTGAGTTCTGTGCATAATTTGTGAACAGACAGCAGACTGAGGGGAAAAGCAGGAGCACAGTGAACATCCGTTAGCCTAAGTTTGGGGCTAAATTCCATGGTCCCTACACTAGTGATAGGTGAGTAGGCGCCAAGGTTGCAAAAATCGGTAGTCGGTACTCGGTCGGTTGGGTCACTGACTAAGGATTAATCGGCAGTCGGACGACTAATCGGATTTAATCGGGCTTTAATCGGTTTTGAATTGTTAACTATTTTAAATATAAAAGTCATCTTTGTATGTATATTCTTATATATTTACATAGATTTGTACATTTTTTATATTATCATAACGAAACAAAACAAGAAATTAAATTTAAATAAAACATTAAGCATATTAGAATAAGTTTGCTTTAAAAAAATAAAAAATAAATGGTATCTCCAAGCAAAAATCGATCGACTAGTTGACCTTAGTCGGAATTAGTCAGTACTCAGTCGGCCATCCCACTGACTAGACTAGTCGGACCTACTAGTCGGGTCAGTCGGGGGATTTTTACAACAGTGGTAGGCGCCATTGGCCACACGAACATGCTTCACCGTAGACGGCTTCCTGGGAGAGGTGAGGAGACTACATTCTACTGTGAGGTGGGTTGAGGCACCCGAGTCGATGATCCAGGTAGAAGTAGAGGTAGAGGCAGAACTGGCAATTGTACCTGTGGTGGCTGCTAGAGTCGCAGTAGGCCCTGAAGTTGTAGTGTCGACAACTGGGTTCTGAAGGAGTTGGCGAAGACGAGCATATTCTGCAGCAGTAAAAGACACTGGAGCATCTGTGGGAGACTGAGCTTGGGAGGTCTCCATAGTATCATAAGTGTTGTCATAAGGTGTTGCCTTATATGTATTATTGGCTTCAGGCATGCCAAAAGTAACCCAACATTTGTCAGACGGATGGTTCCAGCGGCCACAATGAGTAAATGCTGGATAACGAGCATTAGAAAAATCACGACCACGGCCGCATCCTGAGTCACGTCCACGTCCCTGCTCTCGTCCTCGACCACGACCAAACGTACGGCTTCGTCCTCCTTGGAAAGGTGGGCGTCCTCCTGCAAAGTGAGCAGTAGTGTCTGCAGTGGGAGGTGGGTTGGACGACTCCAGCTCTTGTAGTCTGCCAAAAATAGTTTCAAGGGACGGTAGGGCAGCCGCCGTCAAGAATTGGTCTTTGACATGTTTATATCGAGGGTGTAAACCTGAGAGAAAATGGTACACCTGCCATTCTGCTCTTTCACCTATTTGCTTGTCACAACATGCAGGTTGAAATATAAGCAGTTCTTTAAATAACCCTGTGAGGAGCCTATAATATTCTATCAAAGATGTTTCTCCTTGATTTGCAGACCAAATCCTTGTGTAAATGTCAGAAAACCTGGATTTGGTTGTTTTCTGGGAGTATGTTTTCTCAAGACTCTCCCACATTTCTTTTGCAGTTATTTTGTAGAGCAAATTTGACGCAATATTAGGATCAACACTATTCGTCATCCAAGTGATTACCTGGCAATTGTCGACGTACCGGGTGTCATAGTTGGCGTCTGTCTCGGCAGGCGGATTGGCAGTGAGAATGTAGATCTTGCGCTGGCCACCAATGAATATTTTGAAGGATCGAGACCATAGTACGTAGTTCTCCGATCCCTTCAGTTTGATAGAGGTGCCCTGTACCATCATAGATGAGGTAGGGTACATGGGCTTGGAGTCCGAAGACGCAGGAGCAGATGCCATGGTGGCCGCAGTGGTCAAAAAACAATGACCTAGTATGCAGAGGTATTAGAGATCATACACAATTAGCAAACCATGCTGATATAGTCCGTGCAGAAGACCATCAATCTACGGTTGGGTGTCGGGCCGTGGGAGCCTAGGGCGCTGGGAGGCGGAGGTGCAGGGAGTCAGGGGCCTTGCGGAGGGGCAGGGCCTGGCGGAGAGGCAGGGGCCTGGTGGAGGGGCCCGACAGGGGTAGGGAGGGGCCTGGCGGGAACAAGAGAAAAGGGGCCCGGCAGGAGCAGGGGCGCCTGACGTATCCAGGGGCCCGGCAGGAGCAGGGGCAGGGGCGCCTGGCGTATCCAGGGGCCTGGCAGGAGGAGGCGGATGCCTGTGGGCGATCGATCGGCGCTAGGAGGAGGCCTGGCGGGAGGGGCGGAGGCCCTAGGGGACGGGATCACACATGGCGAGGGGCGGTGGGTGGGGTGGGAAAAAATTTTAGGTTTAGAGCCCCAGTCTAGGACCGTGGCTCTGATACCATGTGAAGAAATGTAAACTGTGTGTTTATTCCAATGGGTCTGGGGGTCCTTATATAGGAAAACCCTAGAAACCCTAGAGAGTACAATACAATGGCAAAATACTGAAATACCCCTATGGGGTTATAATAGAAGAACAAATGTATTTTCTAACACTTTTCAATCAGATCTGAGAGCTTCTGAAACCATATCCTGGAACTCTACTTAAGACCATATATGGCCTTGTGAAGACTGCAAAGCTGTTGACACTCTCCCTCAACAGCAAATCCCGGAGGCTGCTGCATGTAGACTTCCTCCTGAAGATCACCATACAGAAAAAGATTTTTAACATCGAGATGATATAAAGGTCGATCACGAACTCTGACAACAACGAGTATAACATGTAGAGTGGAGTGGCGAGCAACATAAGAAAAAGTATCCGGATAATCGATGCCATAAGTCTGTTTAAATCCTCGTGTCACTAGCCTTGCCTTGTAACGATCAAGGCTCCCATCGACATGGTGTTTGATAGTAAACACCCATTTGCAACTGACAACAGATGCTCCGGTAGGAGCATTTACTAGACTCAAGGTACCTCGTAACTGTAGAGCATCCATCTCCTCCTCCGTGACGAGATGCCACCAATTGTCCTTCATAGCCTCTTGATAATTCCTTGGTGTGTCCAAGGAAGCTAGAACAATAGCAACCTTCAAAATTCCGCTGTAAAACGATCCAACGTAACCTGAGAGGCAAGGGGATATGAGGTACAACTACGCTTCACCTTGCGAAGCGCAATAGGAACATCTAGATCATTGGAAACTTCTTCAATCTGTAAATTATCCTACATAGGATCCTATTTAGAAGCCTCATCCGACCCATCATCAGAAACAATATATTCAGAACACACGGTTGTGCTGGATGACGAGCGTTGACCGCGAGGAGGTCAATGTGTATAAAAGCGTGGTAAGGGTTGTATTATATGATTTCAATGTAAAAAATATCACGTTCTAAATCAAAAGGTAATGGATTGTTATATTCTATTTTATTTTGTATAATATGAAGATCATATCAGAGATCAAAGTTCCATATCAAATTTTGAAAGGAAACACATCAGAGATGCTATCTTCGATCGCACTTCATTTTCCCATTTCAAATGCATAAATCCTCAAATAAGGTGGCAAGTTGCTTGTTGATCGACTCCTTGGCCTGCTATATAGTGGTTGTCGACCGCCTGAAGGTGGTGGATGGCCTCAATTGCTGTGCTCAATGGACGGTGATGAAAGTTCTCCCAACAATCAAGGTAGATGTACGCTTCGCTCTCTCCTGAAGTCCTCCACTCAAGGAAGAGTTGAAGCGGAGCTCCTGTGTCCAGCTTTGATCCCGACGAGGTCTGATCGATGGTAATGATGGGTTTGATATCTTGTGGGCTTTAGGTTGAGAAGAAAGGTGAGGGAAGGATCCTCCTACAGGTTGCTGTTCAAACTTCAAGACAGAGATGGCTGGGGAGGAAGGGTGAAGGAGGGACTGGAGAGGGAAGGGTTGGGGAGAAGAAGGATGGGCTGGAGGGGACGAGGCAGGGGAGGAGGGGTGGTGGAGGAGGGCTGGAGGGGGCGACGTTGGGGGGGAGGGGGGCGGCGACGAACGGGTTGGGGAAGAGGTTGTCGTTAGAGGAAGGGGAGGGAGAGTGAGGGGAAGGAGTTGAAGATAAGGATTTTAAGAAAATGACCAATCTACACCAATTGTTGGTTAGAAAGTACCACCATGTCTAAAAGTTAACGTGCGTATGTAATGGAAGTTGACAACAATTAACTTAAGGGACACATGTAATAAACCTTGAAGAAGTTAGGGATACAACTGATATTCCGAAAAAGGGATGAGCATATTTGATATTGCAAAATCTCATAGGGGCACACATGATAAACCCTAATTTTAATTAGCTGGTCGAGAGACTTTAATACTTGTGTAGGGGTGCTTTACTAGAATTGGCATAGATTGATAGGTTTACACAAGCACTATATAAGAAGTGGCCTTCGTGCTTTGCCATGTATTTTCTTGGTTAAGTTTAGCTCCAGTGCTTGTTGTAGTGCTGACTGAATTCTTAATCAATAAATAAGAAACTTTTAATATTCAGCCCTATGTCAAAGATTCCTTGGCAGATAATTTGGTTGCACCAGTTTGTTGTATCCGTGTATTATCTTGTCTTTATTTAAGCCTGGTAAGCAGAAAACACATGTCCAATTATTCTTCTTGTCAATAATTTACAAAATTGATGTCTTATACATAGTGAAACCCGGTGACAGGTCATTACTTATACCAGCCATTGGGTTGAAAAGCCCTGGACCTGTTGATTCCATGCCCATGCCAATCTTCATTGGATTTGTTCTGGGCTTACTTCTGTCTAGGGATGAGGATTGAAAATTGTCATTTGTAGATTCCCTAATTTTGAACCCAAATTGATTTAATTGGGTTTCTCCAAAATTCAGTTTTCAGCCGTCAGATATTCACTTCTGTATATGCACTACTAGCTTCTCTGATTGTCAGTTTATCTGTACCAGACCGGCTTTCATACCTTGGATGATAGCTCTGTATCTGTCCTTTCAATTCCTTTTAAGAATTAGTATGTCTCAAGTTAAATAATTATATATGTTAGCTATAAGGTAAGGCGCAAGAGGTTTTTAACCCCAAATTCCAATTCATGGGGTAGTGCCATTTTTTTGTTAACTCAACCAAAAGAACCATTATAATGCAAGAAATTCTTCAATTATGTCAGTTCAAGGAAAATGCCTGGAGCATGTAACATGATACTTTGCAATTGAAAGAAATAGTGTAGGAAGAATACTGATGCAAACTAAAATATACGTAAGCATGCTTCAAGTTTAATGTCAAAACTTCAATTTTTATGGTTTGAAGTAGTCGTGATGTTTGCCCTCTTCCATGGGAGAAACAACCTAATAGCTGTGATGATGCATTGATTCTTCTTAGTGAAACGTGTAGAACAAGACCCTCAGCTCCTGTCCGACCCCCTGTCGGCATAGCAGGAATGTCAGCCTCACACCCAAATCTTTCACATATGTGGGATCAAAAGTTCAACCCAGTATTACAATATATGGATCTTATATTCGATAAATTCAATCACTCACTATTTCAACACCCCCCTCGAGTTGGAGCGTGCGCTGCTCAACTTGGACAAACTGAAAACTCACTCAAATACTGAATACATGATTGTCAAAAATCACATTGACTTAACATATACCCCTATATTGCTTGACGACAAAGTTGCATCTCGTTCATATTGGTGACTAGGAAAGTACTAGAGGGTCAGAGCTGGAACAATGAGTCACGCTCACTGTTGCAATATTCGGTCGGATATTTTTATTATGATGGTGATCGAATAGAATATTGACATTCGGTCAATATCCGACCCAACCCGAATATTCCCGAAAATTCGGCTCGAGTATTCGGGTTTCGGCCGAATATTGCAACAGACTGTTGATTTTTTATTTTTTAATTAAAGGTTCCCATTTATCTTGGTATCATCACGAATGTTAAAGCTCCATATTTGTACCTTGTTAATATGCACTTCTATCTTAGATTCTTATTGATTGATGACCATATATGTATAATCATATAATAATGTATATATCAGACATAATTTTTATATTTAACATAATTGAAAATGCATAACTGAATAATTCTGAATATTTTCTCGAATATCGAATATCATTTATTTAATGTCCCCTCCGATTGAATATCGAATACCGACTTCTGCAACACTAGTCACAGTCGCGTGCTCTGTATCTGTATCGATCAGAGACAACATCATTACAAGGAGTACCTTTGTGGAAATCTGTGGCCCACAACATGTCTCCTCAATTGAAAGCGGTTCCAACTCTCTTTCAATCGAAAATCATGAAATGTCCAAACAAAGTTATCAAAAACATGTTCTAAATAGGAACCTAGAAGTGGGTTCTCATGAATGAAAACCTCAAAGAAAGGATCTTAAATTAGGGGCTCATGAATAATGAAGGATGGAGCTAGAGCCTCGTCCCTTCCACTAGGGCCGACAAGTTGTCCTTTCCTCATGGACAACCATGAACCACTCTTTGAGTGACTTAAATAAAGGCAGAGTTCAAAATTCTTCTCTCACACTCTCCTTTTTTTCCTATACTTGTTGGGATCATGGAGGTACCTTTCCAAGTAATAAGAAGAATCAAGTTGAGTGAACCAAAATCTTCTTCTTTTCTTACATATTTTTGCACATTTTCTCCCTTTTGTTTCTCTTTTTTAGCAGCCCTATTTTTATGGACCATTTTCTTTTGTTCGCTTTTCTAAGTTGTTCCATTTTTTAAAATTTAACTTTTCCCTTTTTGCCATTTTAACTTCATTTTTTATCTTTTTCAAAAATACAAAAGAATAGTAAGCTTGAAGACTCTTTAAAACATGGCACAAAGTCCATGAAGGTTTATCTTCCCGTGCTTCTTAAATATTATTGTAACGTTCCAAGGGGGAAACCCCTGGCCAGAGGGTGGCCCTACCTTGTCAATCGTACACCTTGGGAAGATGGCTTCTTGTTGTGACCCTCTGCATTGCCTTTAGAAACACAATTTGTGCTTGCTTCTCCGGTGTTGCTACACGACACAACCTCCTTAGTGAAATGTGTGGTTGGCCACACTACCTTCAATCATCCAGATTGACATGGTTACCTAATATCAATCAACCTTACACGGTAGTTGGGTAAGGGGAAGGCTGTAGAAGTGGTAAATACATGAGAAAGGGGGGATTGCCATGTTTGGAGTAGAGGAAAGTGATGACGGTAGTAGAGGCTTGATGATCCACAATAGTAGTTGTAGTGGTGGTTGAGTTGAGCAATGGAGGATGACAACAATGATGTCGAGGTGGCATGGTGGCACAAGTTTAAGATGTCGATGGCAATGATGTTGGGTATATGGCGGTGCTTCTTGGGATGCATCGCAGTAACTACTAAGAGCATTTACATTACATAACTGACTATTGAACCACCCCTCGACAGGCATTTCCATACTACTACAACCAAAAACAAGGTCATGATAGCAGCAACACCGGAGAGTTCCAACATTATACCTAATGCACAACATTGTCAGGCAAGGCTCTTTGGGAAAGAAAAGTGTGGCGGGCCTAGCATCACTACAACCAAAAAGAAGTTCCGTTAGAAGTTTTCCCCTTCTCCCCTTCTCCATCTTCATCTCCAACCCAAGGTCTTAAATTTATGATTTCAATTTCGTTCCATTAAAGTCCAAAAGTGAAATGTCAGGAAACGATTGAAATGACTCAAGTCGATTTTTTTTCTTGAACTAATGTTTCTAATGTTCTTAATTCAACGAATAAAATAAAAATATACCACTTATTTTTTGTATATTAGATGTGTAAATATAAGTTTTTTGGTAGTATTATCGTCATAGTTACCTCAGTTGCTGATATGTAGTAGCGGCATGCTACTCGGAGTTGGAACTTGATTTTGAATTGGGAGCAGAAGCCTCATATTCACTTCTTCAGCATGAATGTGGTGACACATATAATAACAGAACATACCATATATATCAAAATAAAAAGGGATGCAACACATCGACATATAAATGGGTTAAAACTTATATTTTTCCCTTGGAGCTTGGATCTAACTAATTCAGTTTGGTTTTAGACCCTAGATTGTGGAGCTAACTATAGAAGCTTGTTCACATGATAGAAGTCTCTTAAAAAATGCAGCACGCCGACAGATAAATGGTGAAAAGTTGTCGATTTTGATGAATGTCAATAAAACCAAACACAAACTATCCTTATTATAGATGTATTATCGCAACGAAATGCAATTTCAGTGAAAATTTTGTGCCATTTCCTTGAAATTCCAGAAAAAGAAATAAAAGTTGCGTTTTGGTTTCGTTGACCAGTAGGCGAACTTTCGGCTAAATATTTGATTGGATTTCACCAAAATTTGAGGCCATGCTTCAACCTTAGTAAATCCATAAAGTCTATCGGGGATCTGTTTAAGAAGTAAGGCACTGAATTGATAAAATTTCTAGTGAGATTTATACATATTAATTAAATATTAATTTTTTACATGTTAAAGAAAGTGTGATAGTGACCTTGAGATTACATACTTTGAACACGACGTTCTGGCAAAAGTGGTATGATTTTGGTAGAGCAAGGATGACATGGTGTGCGGGCTCTTAGGGAATATATATAGGGTGTATCATACTACAATTTACAACGTGAAGCTCGCCAAAGATTGCAGAACTATATGGAAAGTCTAAGTCTCCCTCTAAGTGAAAATCTTCATTTGGTTGCTTCAGAAAGAGAGGCTGGTGAGCAGGGTCATGACACACTTTGTTCCAAAGTGCATGCACCATATGACTGGTATGTGAGAAAGAAACAGATGATATTGACGACCAATTTTTTAGATGTAGCAGCATTAAGGGCGTTAATGCTGACGTCTCATGTTATGTTTTCAGATGTGGAGCTTGCCAAGGAAAGTGTAAGTGCCCCTCAAAGTGAAAATCTTCATGTGGTTGGCTTGAGGCCGGTGATGAGGGCGTTTAGGACACAATTTGAACCAAATGCATGCACAATATGACTGGTTTGTGAGAAATAAACATAGGCTATTGACTACCTCTTTTTCATATGTCAGCATTGCCAGTGCAATGCTAATGTCTGGTATTATGTTTAGAGAAGGGGAGTTCATTAAGGATCGCGGAAAAAGTGCAAGTGATTCTGAAAGTGAAAATCTTCATGTCAGCATTGTCAGTGCAATGCTAATGTCTGGTATTACGTTTAGAGATGCAGAGTTCATTAAGGTTGGCTTTGGAGGGAGAGCCTGGTGACAAGGGCTTTCATGACCCATTCTGCTCCAAATGCCTCTACCATATGCTTGCATCCTTGATATGTGTGAAAGAAAGAAAGGATGTTGACCATATGTTTTCAAATGTAGCAACATTCCAGGTGTTAATGAAGAAAGCCGACGTGACATGTTTGGACATTTCAGGCCACAGTTTTGACCTTGTTTTGGGGCACCAACGTATTGTGTTATAGTTTTGGGTATGTGATTGGACATTTCAGGCCACACACAGAACGAACTAAAGCTATAGCTTAGCCATGATTGCTTTAATTCCCAGGGAGAAATGAACTGAGGAGAACATTATATCCATGTTATGTTATGTCTTTGTAAATCTTGGATGATATATCTGGAAAAACATTTATTTGACATGTGGTTATGCCCAGTGGTTATGCTTAAATGTAGTTCACCCTTTTCCTTTCAAAAAATATTTTATTGATACACACACATTAGAAAAGGGAGGCTGCTTAAATGCCCCAATTTTTTTTATTTTTTTTGCGAAATTTCACCATGTATATTCATCTATATATCCCTCCTATATGTCATTTGAACTTCAACAGAAACAGAGACTCTTATGCCCTCCAATCTAGAACAGGTAATTTTAACGGTCTTAAATTTGCTATAATTGATCCGTTCTGGATGGATGACATAGGAGTCTGTTTCTGATGAAATTCGAATGACATATAGGAGGAATATATAGATGAATATACATGGTTAAATTTCGCAAAAAAAAATAAAAAAATTGGGGGAGAATGCTACATGCAGCAACTGGGTAGCTGCTACATGCAACAACCTCCCAGTCCTCTCTCTCTCTACCTAATTATAGTAATAGAATTTCCTTCCAGTAGGATGCAGTCCTTCCTGAGTTGAGGAAGGCTGACCCCTTTTTTGTATAAAACATGAGCACTTTAGTAGAATACGTATACCGTTTATATTATAATATACAATTTTAATGTTTGTATTATAATGTGTAGTTTTGTATGCAGTTTTGTAATTATAATGTGCAAATATAATACAAACTATATGCACATTCTACTAAAGTGCTCCTGTTTTATTCCTGAACTTAGGAAGGACTGCGTCCTGTTAGAATGGCCCCCTACAGGAATATATACAAATCTGAAGTTGGATACGGAGATAGATATTTTAATTATGTTCAACAGTAAAGGGGTTAATAAATTTCCACAAGGGCTTCCAACACAGATGACATATTTTTAATAAGTAAAATATGATAGAATTTTAATAAGTAAAAATCCATTGTCTACTTTGTAGTTGTTATCGA
The DNA here is from genome assembly GCA_037367405.1 of Ottelia alismoides. Classification (NCBI taxonomy): domain Eukaryota; kingdom Viridiplantae; phylum Streptophyta; class Magnoliopsida; order Alismatales; family Hydrocharitaceae; genus Ottelia; species Ottelia alismoides. The sequence continues at coordinate 405,644 of JAZKJV010010615.1, read as the reverse complement.
GATTATTTTTATAAGGAGGGCGAGTCCCCGTGGTGGGGATCACCGTAAATATATATATATATATATATTAACGAGAATTAAATTACATTAGTGCGAGAGCCAAATATCATATAGCGCGTTACAATGATTTGCTACACTTGTTGGGGAGAAGCTCTTGTTGTTGAAGACAAGCTCATTTCTGCCCAGCCATATTGCCTACAAGGCCGCGAAGGCTTTGGCGCAATCATCCGTCGAATTGTGGCCCACCGAGCGGATTGCCTCCCAGAACGTCGCAGCATCACCCAATGATAGCCAGGGAATGCTCGTCGCTCTCCAAACCTGCTCAGATATCGGACACATGAAGAAGAGGTGGTCAGCATCCTCCTCCGCGCCCACGCACCCGTCACGACTCACAACGAGCCTCGTCCACCCCCAATCCCTCCTAACCTTGTCACAAACCTGACCTCTCCTTACACACCACAAGAAAACCTTGACCCTGCAGGGAACCTTCGGCGCCCAGACCACGCGCATGTCGTGGCAGAGCTCTACATCCGTGCCAGTTGTAGTCAGCCTCAGAACCTGATATGCCTTCTTGACCGAGAATTTCGACCCCCCTAGAGGAAGTGATCCCTCCCCCTCGAGAGGTCTCCCGGAGTGGGAATCGCCGCCAACAACCCCAGGTAATCCTCCAGGCATTGAGCAGAAAAATCTGCCAGGAAGGTCGGCGACCAAGACCCCGAGGATCCCACCTCAGCCAAAGAGCTGTGCTTCGAAGCCGAAAGGGCAAAAAGCCTTGGGTATCTGTCTTGGAGAGCATCATCGCCGGTCTAGTTGTCCCGCCAGAATTTGAACAACATGCCATCGCCGACATGTGGACAGAGGTTAGGCGCAATGCTCGGCAAGACCGCCCGTATGTCTGCCCACAATGGGGATTCGAAGCGGATTCTAGTCGCACACAGACTCGCTTCAACCCCATAGATCCTCCTAATCAGTTTGACGACAAGGGAGCTGGACCGCCCCCCAAATACGTAAAATCCATTTCGCTATTAACGCCTTATTCATGCAATCGACGTCATGCACCCCAAGACCACCGTCCTTACATGTCTTTGTCACTTCTACGAAGTGCACGCCTCGTCCTTGATGCTTCCTGTCCGACCAAAAGAAGGTTCTCATCAGAGCCTCTATCCTCTTCCTAACCCCCACCGGCATTAATCTTGTGGAATGGAAAAAGATTGAAACCGTCGACAGAATATGCCTAAGCAAGATCAGTTTCCCCCTCTCGACAACGTGATTGCTTTCCACCCTGCCATGCACTGCTCAAGTCTCCGAACCACATCATCCCAATCTGCATTCTTTAGCTTCCTTGCGACCAAAGGGAGGCCTAAATAGTGTATAGGGAGTAAACCAAGTGGGCACTCCGTCGACCCCGCAAATCTGGTACTCTTCTCATCGTTCATCCCGAAATTGATTAGTGTCGACTTCTGCTTATTGATGTCGAGGCCTGAAATATCGCAAAAATACGTACCACCCACACTGCAGTATAATTCTGCTCCTCCGTTCCACTGAGAAAGATAATCGTGTCGTCTATGTACTGTAGGAGGGGGACCGAAATGTCATCCTTGCGGAACCCCTCGCACCACCTACCCTCGACGACCCTCCTGAATAGCACGCTCAAAGCGTCCACCACAATGACGAAGAGCATAGGGGCCAACAGACACCCTTGCCGCACCCCGCGCTGCGACTGATAAAATCCCCCCTCTGATCTAGACCGTTCACCAATATTGAAAAGGAAGAGGTAGTGACACACCTCTTTATCCAGTCGATCCACAGGGCCGGGAATCGGCGTCGATGCAGGGACGTCCACAAGAAGCGCCGGTCGACGCTGTCGTAAGCCTTGGAGTAATCAATCTTCCACAGAGCCCCTCTCGAGTTCGTCCTCCTCTACTCGAGAGAGATTTCTGAAGCCATGACCAGGCTATCTGCCATCTCCCTCTTGTACGAATGCTGTCTGAACCTTGAGCACCACGTCATCCACGAGCCCTTTTAGTCGATTCGCCAAGACCTTGGCAAGAATAAGATATATCACATTTGAAAGAGCTATAGGCCTGTAATCTTCCACTCGAACAGGGTTGTCCTTCTTCGGCAACAAGACCAACAACGCCCGGTTCACCTTCTCGAAACCACCATTCCTTTCCCTGAACTCGTCCAGAAGCTCTATAATGCCACCCTTCACAAGATCCCATAACTCCTGATAGGACAGAACCAGGAATCTGTCTGGTCTCGGGGCCCCATCTGCGTTGAGGCCCCAGATTGCCCGCCTCGTTTCCTCAGAGAACGGAGCCAAGAGCCTCTCTGCCTGCTCATCGGAGAGAATATGTACCCCTCTCCCCACCCAACCCCAGCCGCTCCCATCCTTCCTTCTAGACGCCTCGATGAAGTGGCTCCGTAAGGCGCTCTCAATTGCCGCCTCTCCGGAGATATGAACCCCCCCCCCCCCCCCCCCCACGGCGATCTCGTGGAGCCGGTTCTTTCGTCGCCGCCCCGAGGCCACATCATGGAAGAACCATGTATTATCAAGAATTTGAAGACCCATCATGTAGCAGTCTATTGCAACTCTTTGAAGGAGACAATCGTGAGTTATCAAGAATTTAAAGATCCATTCTCTAGCAGACTACTACGTCTCTTTGAAGGAGACATCGGGTATCCGACCTCTCCGAAGGAAGGGTACTAATGGAAAATGATCATAAATGCCATTTTAATAATAATAGAATTGATTCCTCTTGAGTTGATGCCGCAGTTAACAAGTATGAATTATATATGTATGGTGGTATGTTTGCTCTGGTTCAAACCATCTCAACCCAACAACTTGCCTCGATACTGTTGATTTTATCCATTTAGCAGTAGATTGTGGCTTTGCAGAGTTTGTTGTAAATGTAAGAGTGAGAGCCACCTGCTATATGCCATACTCGTCAGCTACTTCATACCTTTTTGCTTTCCAAGTCCTCATGCTTACTTTGGACAATACCCTTGTTAGTTATTTTATAACTATGCAGTATGTAAAGTGCTTTTGTTTTATTCCTGAGTTCAGGAAAGACTGCATCCTATTGGAAGCCCCCCCTGCAGGAATATATACAAATATGAAGTTGGATATGGAGATGGATATTTTAATTATGTTCAACGGTAAAGGGGTTAATAAATTTCCACAAGGGCTTCCAATACAGATGATATAATTTAATAAGTAAAATATGATACAATTTTATTAAGTAAAAACCCATAGTCTACTTCGTAGTTGTTATCAAGAATTTGAAGATCCATCCTGTAGCAATCTATTGTATCTCTTTGAAGGAGACAACCAGGAGTTATCAAGAATTTAAAGATCCATCCTCTAGCAGACTATTACGTCTCTTTGAAGGAGACATCGCGGATCCGACCTCCCCGAAGGAAGGGTACTAATGAAAGATGATCATAAATGCCATTTTAATAATAATAGAATTGATTCCTCTTGAGTTGATGCTGCAGATAACAAGTATGAATTATATATTTATGGTGGTATGTTTGCTCTGGTTCAAACCATCTCAACCCAATAACTTGCCTCGATACTGTTGATTTTGTCCATTTAGCAGTAGATTGTGGCTTTGCAGAGTTTGTTGTAAATGTAAGAGTGAGAGCCACCATCTATATGCCACACTCATCAGCTACTTCACTCCTTTTGCTTTCTAATTCCTCATGCTTACTTTGGACAATACCCTTGTTAGTTATTTTATAACTATGTAGTTTGTAATTTCTTTACGGACAAAGCGATCAATACGTTTCGAGTCATCCTTGTTCGAACGAACTTGAGTCAATCGTCCTTCTAGGATGGATCAAGATTCGATATTGAGTGATATCTTTTAGTGATAAGGTGTTAGTTCTCGCTGACTGAGATCTCCAATACATAGTCCATTCAAGCACTGGTTGTTTAGTTCATGGTCCATTGGATGACCAATGCTGAGCCAGGAATTAGAAGACATTGATTTTGCCCATTCTTGTTCTTTGCTTTAGGACTTGTTCGTCAGTGTAGTACTTTATACTTTCAAGCATCGAAGCTTACACTTGTTCACTCTCTTGACGATCCACCATTATGGAACAATTCTAAACCTAATGTCATCATGATCAAGAACCACTACCGACCACTGTGTGAGGTCCGGAGTTATACGAGGCTAGGTCCCATGGGAAACTACATCTTACAGGGCATGGGGGACGAGGGCGGACTAAGCGAGGGGTGGTGCATATACGCCCCATATAAACCTTCTTTAGGAGGGAAATAGATACCATCGAATGGAACCTCACTGAGTGGAGCCCTTTCCCACCCAACATATTGTATTTGTTATTAGAAGAAGTGATGGTATCATACCTTGTCGGAAGAACGAGTGGCATTCCTTTCATCAACCGGTATCAGAGTGCATAACTGTTTATGTCGATGTTGCATCTTCGTAGATCGATAACAAAACCCTCGTGAAGATAGCAACTGCCTCCACTGAAGGATATGGACCTATGAAATTGACTTGACGAATTAGCCTTTCTTCTCAAAGGGGGGTCTTATGGGGAGAAATCCTTAAGAGCATCATAGAAGCGTGATGATCGTATCATATACGATCAAGAGCGAGTAGTCGCACAAGTTTCTCGATGCAACAGAATTTTAAACATTTCGACTGATGAAACCACATGATCCAAGAACATTTCTTGGATCGTTTCATCTAACCACAACAAAGATATATGAATACCTCTTAGAGCGTGGCTGCGGTCGAGCCTCTAAGGGAAGATGCCTCATGTCTCAAGTCCGATCCGTCGGAGGAGGCGCTTGCGACCACGAGGATGAGTCGCGTGTTTCTCAAAATCCAAGTTGATGATCCGAGCAATGGATCTCCTGATCTCGTCTCACGAGATCGTACGCCTTCTTCACGAGTGCCACACACCAAAGAAGACAGAGATCCAGGAGTCGTCAAAGCAGGCATGACGACGAAGGTGTACTCTCTATGAGAGTGGATGGCCACTTAAGGAGAGAATGAAGAGGGTTGGCGTGAGAATGTGTGTGTGAGAGAGACGTTGTCGACATTGCGTAACTCAAAGAGTAAGAGTTGCCTCTTCTTATTTAGGGTTTTGGGAGTCCATGGATCCCAATCCATGGACAACACACAATCAACGGATGAGATTGATTTATGTTTCTTTCAACACACAATCAACGGTGATTGTCATGACCAAGGGTTTAACGACCGTTGAATGCATGATTCCATATAGGATGCAAGTAGCATCCATTTTAGGAAGTCTCATGTTGTCTTTTAACATGGTCGTCGCATCTTTGAGGATGAATGGCCTCATTAAAAGTGAGACGGACCTGCCTGCACAATTGGCATTTGAGATAATGATCGAAAGTCAAGATCTTTGAGATTAAGGAAGACAAAGAAGTTGATGTGATGCATGCTAGGACCCTCCAAGCTAAACTTTAGAGGAAAAATGGAAAATGCCCACTTGGGTTTTGCCATGGTTGCGACAAATATGATCACTTCAAGGTCAATTGCCCCAACAAGAAGTTAGGAAATTCTAAACCACATGAGAACAAAGGCGTGACTAAGATGGAATTCACGATTGTTGTCGAGTGTAACTTTGTAGTCATTGATTGTGATGGGTGGTGGATTGGCTCTGGAGCAACCTGCGCATCGCCATGATGGAATGGCTAGTCGGCATCAAGGAGTTGAAGAAATGGGAAGAAAGAATATTCATATGCACAACACCTACTTGGATGTCGAAAGTGTTGGGACATGTAGGCTTGACATGGGTGATAGTATCATAGTACTTCAGGATGTACTAATACTATATGCTCTAGGAATACATTGAAATATTATATCCTTTTCAATTGTTCTCAAGAAAGAATTTACAGTTTGTTTTTATAATTAGCGTGTATATGCAAGAAAGAATATGATCTATGCCACATGGAAGTTTTTTTCTGCAACAAGTTTAGGTCAAGGCCTCAAATGTCGGATTTCGGTTTCGTTTCGGTAAGCCCAGAAAAGGAATTTCGGTGGAATTTCGGTGGAATTTCGGTGAAATGGCCGGAAATTGGGAAAACGACTTGAAAACTCATTTTTTCAAAATTTAAGATTTGTAATGTTGTTTAATCAATAAAAGAGGCATAAATACAAGTTTTTTTTTGCTTATAATAAGATGTTATATTGTTCAGTACCTTAAAATAATAATTTCGGTCATCATATCAATGACCGTCCAGAGCGAAATTTCATATTTAAGTACACGGTTAAATTTTGGCATTCAATTTTTCTATCAATTCTCAAAAGAATAATAATACTTTTATTTAAAAATAAAACAAGACACACACACAAACACGAATATTTTAACATGTATGCCAAAATAAATGCATAGTAGAGCTTGTGATCGTAAAATGTATGTTATACGAGACTTGGAATTTGGAAACTTGGCTCTCCAAGACTTAAGTTAGGTTGTGAATTGTGACTTGTGAAGTTGTGAGATGGAATGAGAACATATACATTATATTTATTGGGTTTAAATAGAACCCTTAATGGCCTTATTTATTACAATGGTGGTTGGAATAGTGGCTTATATTGCAATGGTGGTTGAAATAGTGACCTATAAATTTCATTTAGTGACCAAATAGTACCTATGAATATCAATAAGTGGCCTAGGCATGACATATGGTGACCTAGAACACTTTCAGTCGAAATGGACCGAAATGGACCGAAATGAACCGAAATTCCACCGAAATTCCACCGAAATCCGAGAAATCTGTGAACAATTTCCACCGAAATGGACCGAAATGACCGAAATTCTGCCGAAATTTCGGCCGAAATCCTGGAAACAGATATTATACATGGTTTCGATGTCGGTATCGCCACGAAACCGAATTTCGACCGAATTTCGGTCGAAATTCGCCGAAATTTAAGGCCATGGTTTAGGTGAACCAATGAATGCGACTTTTGAGCATTCTTTACATTATTTGTTTGATTATAATTTTTGACACATGAAACTGGGGCATCTAGGAAACTCGAAGTTTGATCAAATGACCAAAGCCAATCTTTTGTTTAAGATTTCGATTTTAAGGACATTGTCCTATTAACATTGTTGGCTGGTAAAATGACGAGCAAAACTTTCTCTAGAGTAAGTCAACCAACTGAATTATGGGGTTTGATCCATTTAGATGTATATAAAACACTGAATGTCAATATACATAAATTAATATACTTATAACAATTATTAATAATTACTCGAAGTTCTACATATGTCTCTTAGTATTCGGGCCACGCGTGCAACTCAGATGCTTTGGGTACAACTCAGGTCCACCGAAGCTGGGCATATCAGAATCAGCCTTTGATCAGATTAGGGTCGTAGGATCAACGTTGATTGTGTGTGATCCAACAGTGCATGTTGACAAACCTAAAAATTACCCTATATTAATTTTGTCGAATTGTTGTAGTATTCTGGCAATCATGATTTATCAAAAATGACCACTTTATTAATTTTTTGATTAATGCAAGCGGTCAATTTATATTTTTACTTGGGCAAGCCCAAGGTCGAACTCAGGGAGGAAACTGTCTCCTTAGGTTGGTTAATAGGAGATCTAGAACCTAGATTTTCAAAGAGGCATTTTGTATATTTTTTATGCAATTAATAAATGAAATGCAAATTCGGTCAAGTTTAAGGGCTAAACTGTAAATTTTGATCAAAAGAACTCCGAACCCAGTGAAACTTAACGAGAATGTGTATGAGTGCAAAATTTACGCTCTATATGTTTTTGGAATTTTCTGATGCAGTATGAATTAATTACGAATTAAATATGCATGCAGGGTGATATTTTGCAAATTAATTTTAATAAATAGAAAACCTATTATTTCAGGAACTAAAATTATCCTAGATGTATCTAGTGAGGATCTATCTAGGAAAAAATCTAAATCCTAAAGATGTTGAGTTTATAGTCCATTAAAAGTTAATTACATTAATCATCTATTATTTTATTACGACCTCGATATGTGTGTAAATGTCATGAAATCTGGGCACAATGTAGAACACATTTAAATTTACCTACCATAATTTTTTTGGGAATTTTTGGAGCAAGAGTAAATTAAATTTTTATTTAAAAGCCCACAGTAAGCAAAATATGCAATTTTCACTTCATTAATTATATTAAATAAACCAAAGCTGACAAAAATCACACAAACATCCACGATGATAAAGCATAAGTTGTTCTACAAAAAGCATTTTTAAAATAATGAAATGATGGTGAAATGAGACTCAAAACAAAGATAAAACTCAGGGGTATGAATACAGTACATAAAATAAAATTGATAATAAAATAAATACGCTGACCGGTCATATATGCAATTACCAATACTTGAGAGGGTCTGCATGCAACTTTGCCTCGGAACACGTGCCTTGAACGTGGCTTGCTGGAGTGGCATCGCAATGTAATTATCTTGGAGTCACGTGGTTGTTTTGCAAATTGTGCCTCTTGCTCGTGCATGTCATGTGACATCGACAGTCGGGGATGACCTTGGAATTTATCGGAACTGGAGGGCTTCTGGCGCAACTAACCCCCTTGCCCGCATGTCGTGTAAGTAAGGGAGGAAGCTGAGGGCGGTGCGTTAAACGTGGTGGTAGAGGTGAAAGCGGCGCGACAGGGTGCTGTCGAGGCCTCGACCATGGCCTCAAATTTCAGCGAAATTCGGTCGAATTTCTGTCGAATATCGATATCCACTCGAAATCGAAATTCGATCGAAATGACCGAAATATGGGGGTCCTAGTACAAAAAATTACCGAAATGATTGAAATTTCGGTCGAAATTCCACCGAAATTCCATCGAAATTCTGTTTTGGTCGATACCGAAATGGTGACCGAAACCGACATTTAGGGCCTTGGCCTCGACGGAGTTGCAGGCTGAGGCGACGAAGGAGTCGGGTGGTGCTGCTTGTGAGCGATAGAGGTGGCCGGTTGGTTCGAGGATGGTGAATGGTGGCGCCAGGTCGAGATGCTTCTGTAACTGGAGTGGCTCCAGGTGTCATTGGCATAGGGCGGGAGTCAAGGGCCGAAGTCGATGACCGGAGGGCGACATGCGGTGGTTCTGCTCCTTCTTTTGGCCGACACATGATCGGGGGGTGGGGGGGGGCAAGCGACTATCGAAGCAGGAGGGCAACGATCGAGGTCGATGCGAGCGAGCACGCGGGTGCAGCTTGAAGCAGTGGATGGCTTGGACTGCGAAGCTGCACTCGCCTGGGGTTCGAGGCGTGCAAAGCTGTTGGCGGGCGTCGATGGTTGGTGGGCTCTGACGATCGGTGAAAGCCCATGCGAAGGTGGGGCCGACGAGAGCATAGTGGACGGAGATGCGTGGCGTTACGTCGTCGATGGCAAAGTCCAATGCCATGGCAGTTGTGGACTGGAGCTGCTGTGAGGCAGCGAGGGTCGAAGGCGGGCGACTACAGAGGCGGTTGGAGTGCTGCTAGAGAGGGAGTCGATGCAAGGGTCGAGTGGATCCAAGTAGCGGAGCTTGTCGATGTTGAGGTGGTGAAGGCGATCGGAGTAACCGCGCAAGGCAATGGGATCGACAGGTGATCAACGGAAGTGTGAAGTGAAAGAGGAAAAAAGGTCGTAGCAAAGGTTTGAAAAGAAGAATAGAAAGAAGAAGAAGAAGGAAAAAAGATGGAAGAGGAGGAGAAAAGGAGCGGGAGGAAAAATGGTTACCTATGGGTGTGCCTGGGGCGTGTTCTTGAAGAACACAGTCTTCGCTCGACTTCGCGGCGACGAAGGAGCTCGAGTAGCTCACGAGTGACGACTGCGGCAAGACCTAGAAGCCCTTGGATCTTGCCGGGACGCGCGGATATAGATAGGCGGCGTTTGCTGTCACTGAAGATGCTCGCTCTAGAGCTCGCTCACGGTCCTCTATTGGCGGATAATTTGCAACGGCTGTGACGGGGGTGCTTTTATGGGTAGTTGGTTCGAGGTCGTTGAGGAAGAGGGGGAGATGTGTTGGTTGACCGAGTTGGAAGGGCGATGTGGGTGGTCGAGGAGAGAGGAAAATGGGCGAGGTGGGGAGGGGTTGCAGTTGACGGAAGCGCAGGGAGCGGTCATACAAGGCAGTTGGCATTGCGGAAGCAGGTGTAGCATGCGTCGCAAAAAACAAGGAGGGGAAGCGTGTCTTGCGAGGTAGGGAAGCGGTGTGTGGAGGAGAAAGGGGTCGTATGAGGGAGAGGAGAGAGAGGGTAACATGAGGGAGGAGCGCATGCGGTTATCGTCGTGGGACACGGGCAGTTGCAGTCCCATTGCAAAAGGCAGAGCGGTGGGTGCGGGCGGCGAGGGAGGAAGGAGAGGGGGTGCCACGTGGCATGCCTTGGGGCTACCACACAATGACAAAAAATAAAAATAGAAATTAAAATTAAAATTAAAATTTAAAATGAAAATCAATAATAAAAATACTAAAAAATAAAACAAAACAAGACAAATAAATGATAAATAAAATAATAAAAAATATACTAAATAAATAAGTAAGATTAAATAAATAAAATAAAATAAAAGGAGGTGGCACATGGCGGCTCCAGGAACTGCCTTGCGTCACTTCCAAAAAAAATCAAAAATCAATTCCAAAAAATCAAAAAGAAATGACAAAAAGGGGTCAAATCAAAAAGTGATCAACATGAAAGTTGTTCTTCTCAACGAGATTACAACTTTCGTGAAGGACCAAAAATCAAAATAAATCATCTGCACAAACAGTATTTTTGGTGATATCTTATAGGTATAAAATACCGCACTTGTGTCTTTTGCATATTTTTTGGCATTTTAGTTTCTTTTTTAAGCAAAGATTTATCTATTTTTTTGGTAATTTTGAATAAAAGAAATCAAAATAAAAAATAAAAAGGAAAACAAAATATATATACTAAATTAGGAATGGTTAATTACACAGAATCAAAAGTTAATTAGAGTTAATTATGTACAGATTTTACTGAATAGTTTAAATAAAGGGGATAATGAACAATAAATAATATGATGAATCACATATTCATCACATGTACTGTCTCTTTGATGTCTCCTCAAGCGGTAGTGTCCCGTGTGCTCCTCCCATATCTTCCGACCTAGCTAAAGGTAGAGGAAGATGCCTGAAGCTCCAGTGAAGATTGGAGCTTGTCGGAGAAGATGCATGAAAGGCTGGATCACTGAGCTGATGAAGCCTCATTTCAGGCAGTTGAGTTCACTGGAGATTCTTTGCAAGTTCCGACCATTGAAGACTTACAATATCCGCATGGGTTAGAAACCAGACAAGTTGATTGGGGATGGTGTGAGGTGAAATGGAGGGCTGTAACGGGTGGTCGGAGAGGAAGCTCTAATGGGTCCTCCACCTTGCAACAGGAGGAAGAAATCGACGTGGGGGAGGATTTGGAGGAATGATGAACGAAGTGTCGCACGGAGATTTAGGTTGATAGGCGAAGGTCAGTGACTGGTTAGATAACGAAGGTGGTGTATGCATATTGTGTGAAAAATCAAATAAAACACTAAGGTGGGAAAGGCGGAGATCACATGAAGATAGATGAGGTTGGGGCGGACTGGAGCCTGGGGATGATGCACGGAAGCTTCAAGTCTTCGCTCTAATGTGCTCGACAAGCGTAGAGCTTGAGCACTGCATGAATAACGTGTTGTGACACAACTATCAGAACCGTGGATCTCATCGGAGTCACACTCGATCTTCGCTCATTCTCTCTCTCTCTCTCTCTCTCTCGCAATGTCTCCTAAAGGATTTCAGAGCTCAGAGGTCACCCACACAGAGGGCTAATGGGGATAACTGACAGCCTCATCCTGGTTTTGATTGCAGTTGTAGTTGAGAGGAGGATGAGGTTTCAACTGATGGAGATTAACGAAACTGAGGTGGAAGGCGATGGTAGAGGAGTTGGCGAGGATGAGAGACGAAGGCGCTCTAGGTTGGTACTAGAAAGAGGAGGAGAAGAAACGTAGACCGACAAAGGGAAATGGAGAAGAACTGCCGGATTAGAAGTTGCCTCACATGAAAGGGAGGAGATGGAGGTTGACGATGAAGCTGAGCCATTGGATCACGGGATCCAACGGTAGTGGCTGAGGCACATGTGAAATGATCAGTGCTGTCTGATTATTTGATTAGACGGGCAAGAGTGAGCTACGGGGGCCGGTTCAGCCTATTCAGATATTCACGACCAAGAGATACTGGATTCTCTTTCGGAGAGGCCCTGAAAGGGGAAGGAAGGCTGGAATGCTAACAAATGTCTGGCTACTCTCTAGTTCACCCGACCCAATAGTACCTATTTTGGGAACGTCTAGTGCTAAAGTCACTGAATGGGCAAGTCGCTAATCCTTAAAACGGAGGAGCTGATGGGCCCCTGATGGCTGTTTGATCGGAGGATCATACAGTCTTGATAAAAGGTGGTTGATATTAAAAGGTCGGACCACGCGGCTATCCTCAGAATGGTTCAATGAGAAAAATTTCAAGGTTAAAAATGAAAATAAAATCAAAATAAAATATAAAATAAAGTCAAATTAACAAGTGTTCTATATGAAAGTTGTGTATCTTTTTGATATCTACAACTTTCATGTAGAACTCAGAATCAAAATACATTATACAAGGTTGCAGAAAACGGTAGTCGGTACTCGGTCGGCAGGGTCGCTAACTAAGGATTAGTTAGCAGTCAAGCGACTAATTGGATTTAGTCGGCCATTAGTCGGTTTTGACTTTTTTAATTATTTTAAATATATAAATCATTTTTGTACATAGATTTGTACATTTTCTATACTTTCATAATGAAATAAAAGAAGTAAGACTTTAAAAGAATACATTTACTTATGTATTATCTTAGATTTGTATCTTTTCTATACTTACATAATAAAACAAAAGAAGTAATTAACTTTAAATATAACGTTAAACATATTAGAATTTAGAATAAGTTTACTTTAAAAAAGCAAAAAAATAAAATAAAAGCTTGATGTAAAAGTTGACCGATTAATTGGTCGACTAGGCTGACTAGTCGGCCAACTAGTCGGATTGACCGAGTAGTGATCGACTAGGCCTAGTCAAGTTAGCTACCCCCCCGACTCGACTAGTTGGATTGACTAGTCGGTCGATCTTTACAAGCTTGATATTATATATACATGGTAAGATTTTTGTAAGAACTTTTATGGATGTAAAAATACCTATTGTATTTTTTATTTTTAAATTGGAATTATTATATAATATATTATTTAAATATTACTCGAATTTGTACGGGATTTAAATATATAGGAACAGACACATATGTACAATGTATTGAGACTTATTTATTTAAAAGAATTAGCACTATATATACAAAATATACATTGAGACACATTAGGGATTTTAAATGGTGTTTATGGATTTGAAACTATTCCAAATTGATGGGAAGATAACCTTCCTTTTGGAGATTGTAGAGAGGAGAGATATATTTGATAACCTGATAGTTTCCAAGTAAGAGGTCAAGAGAAAAATGATTTATAAATTAAGAAAGTCATTATATGACTTAAAACATTCTTCACATTCTTGATATCTCAATTTTCACGGAAGTTATTCAATTTAGTTTTGTTTCAAATAAATTGGTTAACTGTATATATGTAATGAAGAGGGGAAGCAAGTTTGCACTTATATCATTATATGCAGATGTCATTCTACGTGCAAGTCGTGATATAACAATACTAAATAAAGTAAAAGAGAAATTAAGCAAAGAATTTGAGGTGAAGGATACAGAGGTTTCTTGTGGTCGAGGAATTCAAATACTGAGATTCAAGGACATTTAGAATTAGTCATGAAAAATATTTGCATACTGTTCGAAAATATGAATGCGGAAGCAAATATCATAGAAAAAGATAAAACATTGGAAGAAGGTGGGATTTTAACGTGGAACCCTATTCCCTAAGGAGCAGGATGAAACCACGAGAGAACGCCTCAAAGGGCAGATAGTTTATTGCTTTTCTCACTGGATACAGAGGGTGAGGGGCTTCTTATATAGGCCTCACTGAGTCTCTACATCTCACAATTGGTAGATGCGGGGCTAAACAATTGGTTGTGGTAAATGGATCCTGGAGAATGTATTTACCCATCTCTCACATAAGTGACGCACAACATATACTCCAACACTTCCCCTCAAGCTGGAACATGCAATGCTCAGCTTGGACAAACAGAAAGAAATCTCTACTCACACTACAAGACACTACAAAGAATATCAACTCAACACACAAAATGCCGTCGAGGACATTGCTTCTCATGCCGTGCAGGTGAGGAGGACGAACGGGCTGGAGTGCGAGTTAAACTAAGTCTCCTCATCGGAGAGCATGTGCTTTGTACTGCGCCTGTCAGAGTCACTGCAACTAAAATGACTCTCTTCCTCAGAGTACTCAGGCCCGCCACAACATGTGGACAACTACTACATCTCTGAAAAGGGCTGGACTGAAAAGCTGTGGAGTACTATCCTCATCGGAGTCCATAGTCGTTGGAATGTAGTTTGAAAAAGTTTCCTCGTCGAAGAAGTGAGTCTCTTCCATCTGGCTCAGAGAATGGTACTCTACTCTGGAATCCCTATGAAACCACATGAAAAGCCTAGCCCACATGTCATATGGAATGAGATGTCTACCCTGGAGTCCATATGACCACATGAAAACCCTAGTCGACAAAACAAGAATGACGGGGACCACAAAAATATGATTGCAAACATGTGTGACTGAAACCGAGGACTCAGAATCTGATCGTCGAGTTTGAAATATGAAGATCTACAGAGTCTGGAAAATCTGGTTGGTCTGGGATTTGACATCTGAATCTGAAACAGACTTGTGACTCTACACAATACTTCTCCTTTCTCCAATACTTGTCGAAAAACAATGACATCGACAAAGTGGGGAGAAAATAAGAGAAATGAGGAGAAAACAATGAACCAAATAAGTTGGACACATATTTTTTTAAATCATCATCATTTTTTTCCGCGGCTATTTCATTCCTCTTTTTTTAATAACCATCACTTCTTTTAACTAAGCTGTTCACACACTTTTTTCGGCTTTCTCTTGTAGTTTTTGAACAAACGCACATTTTCTTCTTTTTTTTGACGCCCAAATTGGCCCCCCTTTCTCTCTCATTTTTTTCTTGGCCCATCTTTTTTTTTCTCGGCCCAACTTGGCGCATAAACGATGCACCTCACACTTTTTTAAATTATATTTGGCCTACTTGGCCCACGCAAAGGGTTGAAACTCTATTTAGGGCTCCCCTGTTTGTGAACCCTTACACGGAACCGAACCAGAAGCTGCCGCCTCGTGTGGATCTGTGCCAGACTTTGACTGGAGGAGGGAGGCAACTGCTCCCTTGGGACTTCCTGGAACAAGAGAGATAAAGGAGGAGCAAACAATGCCACATCTCCTCTGTTGGATTGGTGAGGCTGAGGCTCGCCGCATCTGAGCTTGCTGCTGGGAAAAGGGGGGCTATGGGCCTAGAGATAGCAGTGGGCGCGTCGCATATGGTGTTGGTGCCGCTTAGGGAGATGGTGGCTTTGTTAGAAGGAGGCGCAATCCGGGAGATGCAGCCACCCGGGATGCGGTTTCGTCGACATAAGGCGATGGAGATTGAGGGGGCATGGGCCCGTCGCCTGTGCCAGTTCCTGGAGATCGAGGTTGGGACGTCGCTGCTTCTTGCGTCGCTTGAGATTCTCGGGATTGTTACATGGTGCAAGATGGTGCCAAGATGGATGCTTCTTGGGGCTCCGCATGAGGGTCTTCTTCATTAACACCTTCTGGAGGGATCGAGCTCTTGCATGTTTGGAGGACGTCGCTTGTGTCTGCGATGGCTGTGCTGAGAGGCAATGAGGGCTGAAGGCGGCTAGGGCCATCGACTTCGAAGGAGGTGTACGCAACTGGGATGCGTAGCCTTGAGAGCAGGATCTGGATGGTGGCGGTGGAGCCATGGCGAGGGAGGAGATGTTCCGTCTGGAGCATCGTGGAGTCGCCGCCTAGAGGAACGACATTGCTGGGGCTCACTGCCGCCGGGGGAGAGGAAGAGATGGAGGGGCTGCTGGAGCATCGGGCTCCACATGAAGAGGTGCGTTCGTCGAGTGAAGGAATCACGAGAGGGAGAGCCTTGCGCCTGGAGTTGATGTCGGGGTCGCGAGGAGATGCGGCGCGAGGGCTTGTGCACCTGGAAGAGGATGATCATTGTTGCCTATGCGCTTGGAGAGGACGTTACACGAGGAGCCTCTCGCAAGGCTGTTGGAGATCTGGAGAGGGGCTTGCCTGCAACAACTAGTCCCGTTGAGGGCGCCTGAATGGTGCTCGGAGGTGTGCCTCCTTTGTTATGCCTAAAAAGAGGACTCGTGCTCCTCCTGAACGAAGGCCGTTGTGGCTTTGGAGTCGCCGGGGCCACCTGGGATCTGCTGGATCTTCTTTAGCTGGACCATGGATTAGGGTTTCACGAGAAAAACCCTAGAACTTCTTTGAACAAACTCTAGAACTTAACATAATAATCAGACACGAACAAATCTTGAACATGTACTTTATAAAAATTTATCTTCAAGAATGAACCAGAGTCAAACTTCTTGATAATTGAATCTCGAACCAAAATAAAGAACATAATGAAAGACCTCGAGAATCGAACCCACTCTGATACCATGTTAGAAAATAGGAATGCAGAAGCAAATAATAGAGAAAAAGATAAAACATTGGAAGAAAAAGGGATTTTAACGTGGAAACCTACTCCCTATGGAGCGGGATTTAACCACGGGAGAACGCCTCAAAGAGATGATAGTTTATTGCTTTTCTCACCAAACACAGAGGATGAGGGGCTTCTTATGTAGCCCTTACTGAGTCTCCACATCTCACTACTAGTAGATGTAGGACTAAACAACTGGATGTGGTAAATGGATCCTGGAGAGATCCATTTACCCATCTCCCACATAAGCGATGCACAACATAAACTCCGACACATACTATCTTGAAGAGATTCAGAATGCAAAAAAACACTCCAACTCCTATGCCACTTGTGATTGGAAAGAGTTGAAAGAACAATATATACAAGATATAGTGGCAAAAAAAGAAATTACGGTCATCTACATACCTTCAAGTGACTTAGTTGATTAATGGGACTCAAGGAATGCATGAGCCAAACTAGGGGCATTAATGAACAATGATCCTTATGAAAGACATCTATATGCGTACACTACATGAGTAAGGAGAGTGTAGAAGTCTTGACCACTTCCATCGAGTGAGAGATGTAAAAAAGGTTTAAACCTAATGACCTTTTGGTAAAGAACCACTGTTGGCTGTTAGGCGAGGCTGCGTCTCAAGGGAGATTGCATCTTATGGGGGTGTTGAGGGCGTCTCAAGGGAAGAATAAGCGAAGGTGGTGCATACACTATATAAGCCTCCTTCAGGAGGGGAATCGATACCATTGAATGCGTCGAAGCTATTTTGATTAAGTTTCTCTTTATTTTTTTATTGTGTCATGTAATCCTTCAGGGTCTCATGCAATTTTCGCCACTTGAGCTCTAGAGTTTCATGCTATATAAGAAATCTCATGCCCATTAAATTATCTCATTCCATCCCATTATTCTCTCACATGGTATCATAGTGGTGGTCCTATACTGGAGCACTGCACCTATTTTGATTCAATCCCTAGCTCTCATCATCAATCCCGTTCCGCTTGCTGCTGCTGTTCTGATCTCGAGGCTGTTGTTGCCACTGTTGTGTGCCAACTCCTATGCCACTTGTGATTGGAAAGAGCTGAAAGAACAATATATACAAGATATAGTGGCAAAAAAAGAAATTACGGTCATCTACATACCTTCAAGTGACTTAGTTGATTAATGGGACTCAAGGAATGCATGGGCCAAACTAGGGGCATTAATGAACAATGATCCTTATGAAAGACATCTATATGCATACACTACATGAGTAAGGAGAGTGTAGAAGTCTTGACCACTTCGATCGAGTGAGAGATGTAAAAAAGGTTTAAACCTAATAACCTTTTGGTAAAGAACCACTGTTGGCTGTTAGGCGAGGCTGCGTCTCAAGGGAGATTGCATCTTATGGGGGTGTTGAGGGCGTCTCAAGGGAAGAATAAGCGAAGGCGGTGCATACACTATATAAGCCTCCTTCAGGAGGGGAATCGATACCATTGAATGCGTCGAAGCTATTTTGATTAAGTTTCTCTTTATTTTTTTTATTGTGTCATGTAATCCTTCAGGGTCTCATGCAATTTTCACCACTTGAGCTCTAGAGTTTCATGCTATATAAGAAATCTCATGCCCATTAAATTATCTCATTCCATCCCATTATTCTCTCACATGGTATCATAGTGGTGGTCCTATACTGGAGCACTGCACCTATTTTGATTCAATCCCTAGCTCTCATCATCAATCCCGTTCCGCTTGCTGCTGCTGTTCTGATCTCGAGGCTGTTGTTGCCACTGTGGTGTGTCACTGGAGGAAGACCTAGGCTTTAACAGACTGCCGCTACAGTAGTGCCCCTTGTTCTGATATCTGATGTAACATCGTTACAGTGGTGCGTTTCTTCGGAAATCTGATCGAAATGAGAGCGTTTGAATCTGATTTGGGATTCCAGATTAAAATCTGATCTGAAATCGGCCCTGGGATGTACTTGCAGGTTGAATCGTCTGGGATGCACTTGCCGGCTGAATGCACTTGCCGGCTGAATCATCCGATTTCTGATTTGAAATGCATGAGTTCTGATGTAATTCTGATCTGATTTTTGAATTTCAAAATGAATTCTGATATGAAATGCACGAACTTTCTTCTCTGGTTTCACTAGCCATACAATAGCAATCGTAACACAACATTGATTTCTCCAGAAATGACTACAGGTTCATTGAAGGCAAAATCTATTTCTTCGACCGTATCACTCAACCTCCCGATACCATTGTATATTAAAGATTATCATCGTCTTATGCAACTTCTCAAGAATAGCTTTAGTGCTCAAACATAGACTAAGCATACTATTTATGCTTCTATTACTACATATGCTGGACTCGTTACTGCTATGGCTAATGTGAAATCCACACCTCATCAATGGATTGTTGATTTGAGAGCTATTTGACTAATGATGGTAACTCTCTCTCTCTCTCTTCTACTCAACCATCTGTCTGTGAGATCAGTTAAACTTGCCAATGGATCTCTATCTCCCATTACTACCATGGGCAGAGTGGATTTCTCCTCCAGATTAAAACTTTAGTGTATTTTATGTTCCACAGTTTCCTTTAAGTATGTTGTCTGTTCATAAATTATGCAAGGAGATAAATTATCGGATTTTTTTATCAACAACATTGCTAATTTCTGGACATTCATACATCACAGATTTTTGGTGGTGGCTACGAGAAACATGGTGTCACATCCCTTTAGGATCTAGATACTCATCAATAGACACATTTATTACATTATGATTAATATTTGAAATGTAAAGTAGAAAAAGAACTTGGATAAAAATGCATTTCCAACAACATATATATTCATCATGGTTCCCAACATCTTATATAAAAAACAATTTATAACAAAGTCCTCAACTTTAATAAAATTTACATGACTAAAAACTTAAGAAATGCGGAAGCTATACAAAAGTTATCTAGAAGTACAAATTGTACAACTTTATCAGAAGCACGTACCATGAACAATGCAACAACCTCAGGGCCAAGTCTAATCCCAAAATCGCTCCTTGGCGTGGCGTCACCAACATCACCCGTTGGATCCACACAAAATATGCACGCTATGAGCAAAGTTGTCAAGTACAGAACTAATCACCTAAACAATGTAAAGAAAAGGTTGTAAAGTGTACAAAGAAGTAACAAGGGTGAGACACCTACGATAGTGAAACACTCTCACGAAGTGCAACTCGAACCCACACTGAACCACAACCCTCACAGATGGAGAAAACAAGATGTACTACTCAAGTGTATAAGAGTCATTACCAAAACAACCCAAGCTCAAAAGATCAATGTAAGAGTTCACAATAGTATAAAATCCTAGAAGATTTGGCTATCTATCCTTTCATAACTCATTTCTCATTGAATCAACTCAAAGTAAGTAGAAGGGAGATGTTATCATTCACATTTTAGTTTCTCATAAATATTATTTTATAGACCATCATCTTTTATGAGTATCCACTAGTACAACATATCTATAAGGGTTCACTGTTCCATTCTTTACACAGTTCATTACTTATATTGTACAAGTATCTGATCATCGCAAATCATCATATCAATAGATTATCATGCGTGCCCATATATTGCCTTGAGGTTTAATCCTATAATGTACACATATGTCTATAGGAGAGTACAATATAAAGCATCACTAACCTGATTTGCCGAGGTTCACATGCACATACAAAATCTTTCAATAGTCACATATATTGCACTGGAGAATCGGTCCAGGAAATTAAAACCTCAATTTCCAACTTCAACCCATCAACCCCAACTTACCTGTCACAAGGGAATATCTAGGATTGAGTACACCATGGATCATACGAGACCGCACCGGGTACATCCTTATGACAAAGTACAGATCTTCGACTGAGTGCGTCACCCACCGTAGAACTATAGATTAGAAAAGGTACAGTCTGGGTCGTGTAGGTCATCTCACGTTTCGGGCAACGGGAAAAATCATAGAAGCTGTGGGATCGAGACAACACTCACCTAGGATTCATCGGGACCACGAGAGCCGTACACCAATCTCGGGTATGCTACCTCCTCTAAGCATAATACGGGAAAACCAATATTCGTAACCTTAATTTCATTTAGTGCTTATTCCCGTCTCACTCAGAGTAATTCTATAGGCGGAATATTTCTATGGGTCTTGCATTATCTGATATTTTCACAACCTCTCACCGGACTGACATCAACAGGTGAGGTAAAGCAATAACAAATGTGATCATCATCGTGGAACCACCCAAACTATATTACCCATCGATAAAAAACCTTGATGACACAGAGAAATAATCAAGGCATAAGATCATGCACATTGCTTATATCCTTCAGTCAATCCAAAGTGATCTAGTTATGATTACCACTACCTTCTTGAAACAATGGAACTTGTACCGATCATTATATGATCACCATATATATGATATTATATCATCATACATCTCAGACTATATCATCATATATCTCATATAACCGCATCATTCAATCCACATAATTCATACTTAGCTCTTTAAGTCAGATCATCCCATCCCTCATCAGGGTTCTACACAATCCAGTGGTTTGGTCCTTTAGGAGACTAATACTTATCCTCTTATGGTAGGTTCATTTTAGTTATCACACTTTAATCTCATGGACAATCTGCGGTCTTGACTCGTGTTCGAGTCTCACACTATGAATCTAAGGCACTTGGTACCTTAGGATTGGGGGGCCTTCGTAGGCATGCATTGAGGTATGTGCTCTTAACTAAGTTCCCAACACTCCATGTGTTTCATTAGTCAATCATTCAGTAGTGTGGTAAGTCTGCGGTCTTGACCCATTACGCTTTCATGCTATGACTCTAAAGTACTTGGTACTTTAGGGTTGGTGTGCCTCCATAGGCATGCATTTGGAGTACATGTACCCAAACTAAGTTTCTAACACTCCCACTTGCATCCACAAACCGTAAACATACTTGTACATATATACATAATTTAGTACTTATACTTCTGGGTTCCTTAGTACTTTATGCGTATATTCACATTTTTGCTCTAGACATCCTAAGTTCATGAATTCATCACACAACTAGGTTATACTCCTATTAGTTAGATTAACTATCCACTCTCAATCTTGATTACTCAGCAAACTCATGAAACCATCATGATGTGCATTGTCAAATTATTATCTTAATATTCAAGTCCCCCAGCTATTCATATGATATCTAACGAAGGTCTTAGGCAGATCTGACCCAATATAGGATTTCTCATCCACTAATCTTAAGAAGTTACGATAATGACTAGTCTGAGGTGAATCTGTTCCAGCTATCCACTCAACATGGAAAAGCTATATCTATGGAGAGGCATATTTATTGTAGAATCTATATCTACAACATAACATCAAGATATGGTTCATATTCATCTATGTAATCGAATCTTGATATTGATAAATCATAAGAGATGTTTGTTCTACTCAACACCCTTGCATTGATTTCCCATATGATATTTTTTAATACTTTCCAATGAGATCCCATTCATATATTCCCATGGATGACAAGGGTTTTCAATTATAAAAGGGGAAACTTTAGTTACCAACAAATTCATTAAATTATTACTTGTAGATCTTAAGCATAATCTTGTCCATTTCCTTCATCAAGTGAATATTATCATGTATTGAAATTTTAGAAACTTAGACTCACTGCAGGTATTCAGCTCGACGATGCCCCATCTGACCACAACTACAACACTTGTGGCTTCTGATGCGACCCTTGGATTCCATACCAGCAGTCTTTATGCCGGCATTACTCGCATGGATTATGGTTGACATCATAATAACCTTGGCTTATCAAATGTGTATCTTTCCTCATTCTCCTACAATTGCATTGATCCTCAAGGCGCGAGATAGCTTCTACCATCTCATGAATGGTAGTGAACGAGCGCATACATAGCTCCCTCTTGAATGTCAAGTCGAATTCCGTACCAAACTTTAAAGGTTCGTTTATACACACATTTCAAGCATAGGAGAATGACGGGCTAACTCATCAAATTTAATATGATATTCTCTAGTTGTTATTGATCCTTGCTTCAACTCATCCGGTTCTTTCCTCTTTCTCATCACTCAGTAATTAGGAAACCATTCCCATAATGACCCCACGAAGCCATCCCTAGTCAAGAGATGGGCGTGTGTCGTGCCAATGTTGTCCACCATATCTTCAATGAATACTCAACTAATAGCACCCAACGGTCTTTCGGTGCTTGAATGATCTTCAGAACCCTCTCAATCTTTTCCAGTCATGCATCAACATCTTCAAGAATGGTGTCTCTGACAAACTCTGGTGCTTGTCCTTTACAGTAGCTAGCAAACATCTTCTGATGCTTTTAGAAAAAATCCTCAATAGATGGAGGAGGTGATGAAATCCTACAACTACCCTACACTGGAGGGAACATATGGATTCTTCACATCCATCAATTCGTTGTTCCATGGTTTGCAATCTCTGATCCAGGGGTATCTATCTCTGCTATATACTACGCAACAGATCCATCATCATTGCCAAGTGCCGAGCAACCTCAACATCATGATGTGATATGATTCTGCATGAATAAATTACAACTTTCAGTCATTAGAGGTCCAACCATTTTACATTATATGACTCTTACAAGGTAACCATTCATATTGGACTACATATCAGAGTTAGAAAAGTCTGATATGTTACACACATTCTGAATACTAATTATAATAATAACGTAAGAATGTTGGCAATGGAGTATCTTTCTCTGATTCCAAATCATCACATCCCCTTAGGATCCAGATAGTCAGCAATAGCCGCATTTATTACATTATGATTAACATTTGAAATGTAAAGTATGAAAAGAAGCTGAATAAAAATGCATTTCCAATAACATATATATATATATTCATCGTGGCTCCTAGGAATTTATACAATAAACAATTTATAATAGAGTCCTCAACTTTAATGAAGTTTACATGATTAAAAACTTAAGAAATGTGGAGGCTATAATACAAAGTAATCTACAAGCACAAATTGTACAGCTCTACCAAAAGCTTGTATCCTGAACAATGCAACAACCACAAGGCCAAGTCTAATCCCAAAGCTATTCCTTGATGCGGCAACACCAACTGTACTTGTTGAATCCACACAAAATAGACACATTATGTGCTAAGTTGCCAAACATGGAACTAATCAACTAATCAATGTATAAAGGTTGTAAAGTGTACAAAGAAGTAACACGGATGAGCCGCCTACGATAGTTGAGCACTCTCACCAAGTGCAACTCATACCTACATTGAACCACAACCCTCACATATGGAGAAAACAAGATGTGCTACTCAAATGTATTAGAGTCATTACCAAAACAACCCAAGCTCTTAGTAAGAGTTCACAATGGTACAAAATCCTAGAAGATTTGGCTATCTATCGTTTCATAACTCATTTCTCATTGATTCAACTCAAGGAAAGTATAAGGGAGATATTATCATTCTCATTTTACTTTCTCATAAATATTATTTTAGAGACCATCATTTTTTTATGAGTAGCCACTAGTACAACCTATCTACAAGGGTTCATTATTCTATGCTTTACACAGTTCATTACTTGTATTGTGTAAGTGCCTCATCGTCACTAATCATCATATCAATAGTTTATTGTGCTTGTCCATGTATTGCGTTGGGGTTTAATCTTATAATAAACAAATATGTCTATAAGAGAGTACAATTATAAAGCATCACTAACTTGATTTGCTGAGTTTCACCTGCACATACAAAATCCCTCAATAGTCACATATAATGCATTGGAGAATCGATTCAAGCAGTCAAACCCTCAATTTCCAATTTCAACCCATCAACCCTGATTTATTTGTCACACGGAGAATATTTGGAAATGAGTACACCATGGATTCTATGGGACCGCATATTGTACATCCTTATGGCAAAGTACAAATCTTCGATTGAATGCACCACCCACCATAGAACTGTAGATCGGAAAAATCGTAGGTAGAGGTCGGGTCAGATAGGCTATCTTACCGTTTAGACAACATCAAAAACCATATGATTATGGGGTCGATTCAACACTCATTTAAGATTTTTTAGGACCACAAGAACCACACCCCACTCTCGGATATGCTACTTCCTCTAAGCATAACACAATCAAACCAACATTCATAACTTTAATTTCATTTAACAGTTATTCTCATCTCACTAAGAGTAATTCTATAAGCGGGATATTTATGAGTCTTGTATTGTCTGATATTTTCACAACCTCTACCGAGATGACATCAACCGATGAGGCTAAGAAACAACACACACGATTACCATCGCGGAACCACCCAAACTCCACTACGCATTGGTAAAACCCTCGATGACGTAGGGAAACAATCAATGCATAAGATCATGCACATTGCTCATATTCTTCAATCAATCCCAAGTGATACAGAGATCTTATAAAGTGCGCTATCTTCTTAAAACAATGGAACATGTACTGATCTTTATCTGACCACCACATATCTCATATTATATTATCGTACATCAATCCATATAATTCAATCCATATAATTCATACTTAGCTCTCACGCTATATTGTACCAAGCTCACACTATATCGCCATATATCTCATATCACCATACCATTCAATCCATATAATTCATACTTAGCTCTTTAAGTTGGATCATCCCTCATCCGTGTTCTGCACAATCTAGTGGTTTGATGCTTTAGGAGACCAATACTTATCCTCTCATGGTAGGTTCATTTAATTATCACACTTTAATCTCATGGATAATCTGCGGTCTTGATCCGTGTTGGAGGGCTCCGTAGGCATGCGTTGAGGTACGCACATCTTAGCTAAGTTCCCAACACTCCATGTGTTTCATTAGTCATTCAGTATTTTGGTAAGTCTGATCTTGACCCATTACAATCTCACACTATAACTCTAAAGTACTTGGTACTTTAGGGTTGGGGTGCTTCCATAGACATTCATTTGGAGTACGTGCATCCTAACTAAGTTCCCAATACCCCCACTTGCATCCACAACCGTACACATACTTATACATATTTACATAATTTAGTTCTTGTACTTCTGGGCTCCTTAGTACTTAATGTGTATGTACTCATTTTCTACCTTTAAAACACTGTTGGGTCTATAATCAGATCGGATATTAATTGATCAATGCCACTTTAGGTTGAGTTGGTGCTTTGATTTGATGTCAAACTTTTTCATCTCGGATTCGAAAATAAATTACATGCGTAGATAGAGCATAGAGCAAGGATAAATATGACCTAAGTTTCATATTTTTCGGATCACAAGGTCTCTCAAAAAATGCAGTTGAATACGATGGGTGATTCGATTTTATGTCCGATTTTTCGTCTTTAATTTTGAAATAAATTACATGCATGGACAGATCACGGAACACTGATAAATCTGACTTAAGTTTCATATTTTTCGGATCATTGAATTTCTTGAAAATCACAATTGAAGTTGACGATACGATCTAAAATCCAAATTTGCATGTGGAACCGGATGACCCGAACAACGATTCGATGTGAAAGTGACATATACACGACGTTTGAAAGATATGCGACCCAACATTAAGGAGAAAATCCAAATCTGTACCTTCGGGGATCATTTTGAATATCTCATCTACCCAAAATACGTGATTTCATGGTTCTTCATGTGATACGCACGTGAGCACGACGTGGACCTCGATGAGCTCTTTGAAATGGTGCCTTCGGATCGTTGATCGGATATCGGAAAAGTTGGCAACGGTGACGGAGCTTCGACATCCCACTTGGTGAAGTGAGCGAAGTGGTCTAGCCCCTTGGCTTATATATGGTCCAAATTTATGGCTCAAAAGCCGTAAATGATCTTATTTCATGTGCAACTTTCACATACACTGTCTATTTTTTTATGTTCTCAGGCTCGTTGGAAAGGTCTCGAAGACTAATACTTGATAGATTAATTATTTATCCAAATTGGATATTGGATCAGGTCAGAAATTGAGTTTTAGTGTTTTTGATAATTCATAGTTTCACACATGGACTTTATTATCTTGATGTATCTGATAACTCTCTTTACTAGAGTCACATCTATTACTGCAAATCCTTATATTTGGCATCTACGCCTTGGACATCCTTCTGTTGTGCTCTTTCTTATTTGTTCCATGGCGTCAATCCTCTAACGTTCCCTCTATTGGTGCTACTTCAGATGCTACAAATATGAATGGTTCTTTTCCTCTATTGAGCTTCCTATTGCCTAAGGAAGTCCAAAAGATAATGTACTCTACATCCTATGCCAAAATTTACTTGTATTGATGGATTATCTAGACGTGACATGACATTTACAAATGCTCTTATGGTTGTATGTTCCACAAGATTATCGTAGAGCTCTTCATCATCCTGGTTGAAAGCATGCTGTGGATGAGGAGATGGATGCTCTTGTCTTAAGGGGTACTTGAAATCTTGTGCCATGTCCTACTGGTGTTGCTCTTGTAGCTTGCAGATGGTTCTTCACAACCAAACACGCATCAGATGGATCAATAGGCATATTGAAGGTCCGATTAGTGGCCAAGGGATTCACCCAGACTTATGGCGTTGATTATTTTGGGACTTTCTCTCCAGTGGCTAGGATGTGATCTATCTATATAGTTACCTCTTTTGCTGCCAATAAGATCTAGCCGATTTTTCAATTAGATGTTAGGAATGCCTTCATATTGGTGATCTTGAGGAAGTCTGTATGGCACAACTACTATGTTACACCATTGAGGGGGAGTATGCATGTCGTTTACGAAAGGTTATCTATGGCCTAAAACAAAGTCCACGAGCATGGTTTGGCATGCTTACTTCTGAGGTAAGCTCACTTGCCTTCATTATGACGACATCTAATTACTTTGTGTTCGTTAGACGGATGACTTTTGGTAGTGTGATATTGGTTGTTTATGTTGATGACATGGTGATATTAGTGATGACAAAGCATGTATTCTAGGGATCAAGGCCTTCCTTCAGAAGGTGTTTGTCACCAAGGACCTTGATCAACTCATATACTTCCTTGGCATTGAGGTGATACGTATTGTAGAGGGATTACACCTATCACATCGGAAGCATTGTCTATTTCTCTTATAGAGGTTGGCTTACTTGGATGCAAACCATTTGGCATCCCAGTGGAGCTGCAGAAACGTGCTACATCTACCAACCCTGAGTTTGAGGATACTACACGATATAGAAGCCTAGTGGGCAAGCTGCGCTACCTTACTATCACTAGGACAGATATATTATATGATGTGAGCCGAGTCAACCATCACTACAGTCTTTGGTAGGATATTCTTTTAAACCTTCGATACTAGAAGGACTCTCCATGAAAAGGTCTCTTTTAAGGGGGGACAATGACCACACTGATATCAATGTCTACACGGATGCTGATTATGCAAGTTTTCCTGAGGACAAACGATCTACCACTTGCTATGCCTTGTTTGTTGGAGGAAATATTGTTACATGGTGAAGTAAGGAGTAAATTGTTGTTTCCAGATTGAGTGTAGAGGCTGAATACAAGGTAATGGTTCAAGCCACTTGTGAGATTACTTGGTTAACATTCTTTTACAAGAGCTTGGACTTACTACTACTACTCCCGTTCCTCTATACTGTGACAACAAATCCGTTATATACATTGCTACCAATCCTGTATTCCGTGAGCAGATTAAGCACTTAAAGTTGACCGCCACTTTGTTCAAGATGCAGTACGAAGAGGGAAGATCACTGCTCCACATCTCAATGGACCTTCAGGTTGCAGATATATTCACAAAGGCCTTGCTGAAGAAACACATATCATGATTGATTTTCAAGATGGTCATGGTCGATAGATATACTCATACTTGAGGGGGGGGGTGTTGAAGTTATTTTGATTTATCTTCTTTTATTTTATTTATTTTGTCATGTAATCCTTCGAGATCTCTTATGTATTTGTCACCACTTGGACTCTAGAATTTCATGTTATATAAGAAATCCCATACCCTTAAAAGTATCTCTTTCCATTCCATTATTGTCTCACAGAATGGAGTGAGGGAGCCATCTCACACCCAACATTTTTCTCTCCTCTTGTGTTTGCTATTAGGAGTGAGGGAGGCATACATTATCTGACAAACATGTAATGCTCCTTTCATCAATAGCCATGGCCTCTTTCATTCTGCCTTATGTCCTATCTTCTCGGGGGTTTAAGGGAGGGGGGAGGGATGGAGGGAATCAACAAGGGATGCTGTACCCTTGATTATTTTCCATCTTTTATATATTTCCCCTAAGCCTTGGTCATCATTCTTGGGTCCGTTTTTTGCTCTCCTCCATGATCTTGTTGTATGATTTATGTTAGAGTATTTGGTTATGCGCCCATTGAGTTGTAACAGGGTAAATGGATCCTGGAGAAGATCCATTTACCCCATCCAGTTTTTAGTCCCACACCGCCTAGTGGTGGGATTTGGAGGCTCTGGAGAGACTATATAAGGAGCCCCAGACCTCCTGTACTCATTGAGAAAAAGCAATGCATAGCATGCCCCTTTGAGGGCTTCTCCCGTGGTTTCATCCCGCTCCTCACGGAGTAGGGTTCCACGTAAAATCATGGTGTTCCTTGTTCTATCTTTCTTGTTTATGCTCTATTTATCAATCGCTTCCGCATTCTTCATATTTTATAACATGTTATCAGAGCGGGTTCGATTCTCAAGGGTTTCGAGTTATTAATTTTTTTTCGAGATTCGAGTTTTGTATTGTTCTTATGTTCAAGTTCTGAAGTTTGATCACCGGGTTCTAAAACCCTAGATTTGATGCTGTGTTATGTTTGTGGTTCCTTCCTTGGAACCCTAAAATCAAGGCTGCCACATGGATTCGAAGCCTTATTCTCTGGCCAAAGGCATCGCGCATCAGCAACACCTTCTGTTCGCGCAAGCAGTGCGCATGATCACGAAGTCCCACCAGGCTCCTCCCCGCCAGGCACCCGTCGCACCTTCCAGGAGGTGTCCTGGTGACCTTTCGTCACAGGGGAAGACAACATCCACGGCCTTCAAGCATTTCCCACATGAGGCGAAACTCTGCTGTTCTTCGCATCTCCAGTGCGGAACCCTATTCTCAGAGGCACGCCTTCAGCGATACGTCGAGACCACGCGCCCCATCAGGCTTCCCAGGCACAACAAAACCTCTGGTAGGCGCTCTCTAGGCGCCGCGTGATCTCCAGGCATTGTCAATCGCCCAGAAACCATCAGCGGCGCATCACGCGTAATACTCCATCGGCAAGCGGTGTCGCATCCTCGTCACGGTGACTCAGACGATCCATAGAGACCCTTATCACCCAAGCGGCGCATCGTCTAGCCAGCATCCAGGCAGCGCAACAGGTGCGACCCTTCCTCATCGTGCGTCATCATCGGCGGTGCCTCGAACAGGCCGCAGGCGATGCGCGCGAGCCTCCCTCCAGATACACGTACGCAGATCGCGCAGCCGCACTTCGCGCGATGGCGCTCCTCGTCTTGCGGATCCCCGCACAGGCGCAGTCCCAACCTCAGCGGCGACTTGCACCTGCGCGAGGCCCGTCTTGCACCTCCTCCCCAACGCAGCACGAGAACATTAGATCTCCCAACATGGCGGCGACGGCTCTTCAAGAAACGAAGGGTTCCGAGAGAACCCTAGGGTTGCGTGGTTAAAAAAATTGAGTGAGCTTATTTGTAAGCCCCAAGAGGGCTCGTTTGGTGAAAAAAAGGAGGGATGTGGGATGAATACCCATTCATCACTCTTTATTCTTATATTTTAGCTACAAAAACCTTTGCAAATGCATGCATATGTTTGTAAATACAAATAATTAGCAAAAGGCATGCATAGTGTAAAAAGTAATAATTAGCATGTTTTTGTGCAAAAATAAAAGAATAAAGATTAAAAAGAAAAAGAGGGAAATATTTAGAATAAATATTGAGCAACCTAATCCCAAGGGAGGGCTCAGCATGGGCCTTACCGCATAAAAGCCAAAGTAGGGAGAGATAGGGAGCTCATGTGTGTAAATATACCTGTAAATACAATAAATATATTTTCCTCCAAAAATAGAATAAATGGGCTTGTATATATTTGTAGATATATTTATAAATAAAAAATCCAAATAAAAAGAGAAAAATTAAAAAGAAAATAAAAATGAGTCACTTGTGCATATTCACCATGTACATACACCTACACCTATAGTTATCTAACCCTATAAATAAATAAATTAATTTCCATAAAATTTGTATATATTCTATCTTTGATGGTTAAATAAAATAAAATAAAAATCATAAAAATAAAATAAAAAGAACAAATTAAAAACCAAAAAGAGCATTGTACATATACCATGTATATAGATGTATATATCTATTTATTTCATCCTTGTATATAAATAATAAAAATAAAATAAAAATACCCTTTTATTCCTAATTTTATGCTATAAATAAATAAAATATAAAATGGGAATAAAAATGTACAAAAATAAGAAATTAAAAATCAAAAATTAAAATCCTATATTGTATATATACCTATATATAGTACCCTAGTGTAAATGCCTTATTTTTATTTCAAAAAAATAATTAAAAATCACAAAAAAATAGAAAAAATTAAAACAAACATTTTTCATGTTTTAAGTTTTCTTTAATTCGGCCATTTTCTATTTTTAATTGAATTTCTAAATCATTTACACGTGGCATGTTGGGATTGGTCCACGGGGACGTTGACCCTCCGGCCAACTCCCACCCCAGGACCACCGAGCCCCGGATCCGAGCCCGTGACCCGACTTCTCAAAATTTTCCCGACTCAATCCGACGCCCATACTCGCAAACCCCGGGCTCGTCTTCTTCCCTGTGCATCCGAGACCCTCGCCACCATATCCGCGTGGGGATCCACGCTTCGTGGAACCCTTCCCGATCCATTCTTCTCGGACCTGCACCCATACATAAGCCGAGCTCCGCCTCCCATTTCTGCATCTTTGACTCATCCATTCTCCACCCAGTGACCTCCATCGTCTCAGCGAGAGTGACAACTCGCCCCAGGTGGTGTTGCAGCGAGGAGGGAGCAAGGAGACCATCGATCCGGCGACATTACACCGCCGTGCGCCGCCTGGAGGTGACACTCGAGCCTCGGACATCGACGATCCTCGAGGCAAGGACCCGGAGCACCCCCTGCTCTTCCCCAGTCGACTGCAGCCAGTAGGTAGACCTCTTTCCTTCTCTATTTCTTTAATTTTGATTTTCGCCCAAATCGACCCATTTCCGTTTATCGCTGATTCCGACCATCTCCGTCTTCGTCCTGATCATCGGAGTCATCCATCACGATCGTCTTCCCTCCGCGCACGTTCTCCACCCACTCATCCAACCCAGCTCGCACAGGAGCTGGGATTGGGGTTCCTCCGTCGTCGCCTCGTCGGAACCCCTCCGCCCCGCCGCACCGATCACCGTCACCCCCGCTTACAGGGCCGCGAGTGCGTTGCTGTGCTTTTCAGGGACATCCGAGCCCATCTGAGGGTCTCGACCGTTTGGAGCAGCCGCTCTTCCTCCGTCGGCGTAGCCTGAGCTCTCCGGAGCTCCGCTGCATCATCGGAGGGTGTCATTAGACGCGGGAGGCCCTCACGCATCTTCTCCGATCATCAGTGGCTTCCGAGGAGGTTCCCAGCGCACGCACGAGACCGGCGAACTTCGCCGGCGACGAGTTCTTGGAACACCCTCCGTCTCCGTCCGATCGCGCTCTTTCGCCCAGTCTTGATCTCGTCCATCCACCCGCGAGAAGCTTGCAGCCGTCGGATTCTCATCAGGAGCTCATCTGGAGCGTCCACCACAGAGGAGAGGCGTGCCCGCATTACATCCATCCGATCGTACACGTGGTGCGTTTCCGTCCGTCGGAGCAGAGCCAGGGTTACACGAGGAGGCGTCCACCCTTCCGCAGCCGTCCGATCGTAAACGTGGCGCCTTCCCCACCGTCAGCTCAAATAAAGGGTAAATATTTCTTAGGCCCCTAGCTTTTTAGGTGTTAATCATTAGTCTTGTAAATATTTTAAAACGTTTATTTCAGTAGGGTAATTTGCATTGTGGACCTTGTCTTTTATCGTATTTGCATTTATACCCCTGTATGTAGTGGAACACGTGCTTCGACACGTGATTTTGTGGGATAATTGCATGTATGGGCTTTATGTTTCAGGATGTTAATGAATGCATTTATACTTTTGATATTTGCAGAAATACCCCTGTGAATGGTTTTAATGCGCATGTGCTTAATTTAGTGGGTTATTTATACTGAGGCCCCTGGACTTTTAGTACTTGTTACTAAATAGTCCAGGAACCTTAGTTTCTTTGCAAATAGGTCCTTGTGTGCCCAGGTCACGCGCCTCGCGCGTGCAACCTTGGAGAAATTGCACCGGAGCCCCTGGAACTTCTACTATTTGCGTACAGGTCCCTGTGCACTGTACCCTTGTGTTTGATTTTAACAAAATAGCAAATCAATTCCAAATTTGATGAAAATTGGACACATGGCTCCTGCCATGGTGTAAAATTTTCTCTAATTTTTGGAGACATTTTTGACACTTTTGATTTTTTTAAAAATTCAAAAACACGTATTTTCTTTACTGTCTAACTTTAAAAATCACAAAAAATATTAAAACACCTTTAAAAATTACAAAAAAATTAGGTAGTGTCTATTTTGCCTTGTTTGATTTTCTGACCCATTTTGGTCATTTTTGGCTTTATAAAACCCATAAAAATTAGAAAACCCCTAAAAACTCATAAAAATTCTAATAATTAAAAGAAAAATTAAAAAATAATAATTCTGGTGCCTAAATTTTCCTTGTATTTTCTTCTTTACAACAAAATTACCTTCAGACCTTGATAGGGCCATTTTGCATTTTAAATTGGCCATCCAAGTCTGACTGGACAATACCCTTCTTTTCTTGCCTTGTTTGATTTTTATAGAATTCAATAAAAATCAGAAAATTACCAAAAATTAACCAAAAACAGTAGAAAAATATAAAAAACATAAAAACATTTTTGTTTGAATTTTTGGAATAATTTTGAGTAGTGAAATAATTGTGTATAGTTGCTTGTTTCCTTATTTTCCTTACTTTCTTTATTATTTGAAAATCCAAAAAAAATATAAAAACATTAAAAATCCAACAAAAACCATTTTCTTTTATTATATCTATTTTCGACTATTTCGTAGGCCGCAAGGCCATTACGTGCTCCTTATGTTCGACCCTGGTTGCTATACCAGGTTAATATAATAGCGAGACCGCTACTTGAGTTTCAGTTGATTTTTGCCTTCGTTTGGTGGTCTGATTTCTTCTCGATTGACACCGCTTGGTGACTTGGGTCGCAACGACCCTTGATTACCTTTACCCGAGTCGTCGGGTGTGTCATCAATGTGCGAGAGCCCAATTGGGTTGTTCAGGTTTTAAAATAAGAGGGAAAAGGAGAATATTTAGGCCCAAGTGGGCCAAGAGTGATTGCAAAAAAATGTTGTCAAGGCTATGTGGGCCGAGTTTTCTTAAGATTAAAAAAAAGGTCGCGTAAAAAAAATCGTACGCATTTCAAAAAAAGGCGCGTACAAGAAAAAGCCGTACGCAAGAAAAAAAGGGGAAAGCCGTAAAAAAATGAAACGGCTTAAAAAAAGGACGACTTTAAAAAAAATGAAGAAAAGCCGCAAGTTTTAGACGTTTATGTTTATCCTCATTTTTATCTTGTCTTCTCCCAACTGTGTCGATGTTCATATTCCGATAAGTATGAGAGAAAGGGGGAGTATATGTAGAGTCACAGGTTTATTTAGATGCTCCAGATTCACAAGCAGATTTCCAGACCATTCAGATTCCAGACTCTACGGTTGTTCAGATTCGACGATTGATTCCGAGTCCAGTTTCAGACACGCACGAGTGCGCGGTCATTTTCAGATGAGCATATGTTGCCATCATTTGTTCGAGGTCCCCATCATTATTCTTGTTTTGTAGGCCAGAGTTTTCATGTGAGCCATAGGGACTCCAGAGTAGAGGACCATTCCCTATTCCATGTTGGCAAGGGTTTTCATGTGGTATCATAGGTACACCAGAACAGTGCACCATTCTCTGAGCCCGATGGGAGAGACCCAGTTCTCCGACGAGAAGACTTCTTTCAGACTCCATTCTCCAGCGATCGTGGACTCCGACGAGGATTGCACAGCCACGGCCTTTTCAGTTCGACCCTTTTCAGAGATGGAGCAGTTGTCCACATTATTGTGGCAGGCCAGAGTACTCCTACGTGGAGACTCATTTCAGTTGCAGTAACTCTGACAGGCGCAGTTCAAAGCACATGCTCTCCGAAGAGGAGATTCAGAAGACTCATACTCCAGCCCGTTCGTCCTCCTCACCTGCATGGCATGAGAAGTAACATCCTCGACTGCTGTAATGTGCGCGTTGGGTTGATATTGTCCGTATTGTCCTGTAGCATTGAGTTGAGTTTCTTTCTGTTTGCCCAAGCTGAGCATTGCATGCTCCAGCTTGAGGGGGAGTGTTAGAATATTTGGTTATGCGCCCATTGAGTTGTAGCAGGGTAAATGGATCCTAGAGAAGATCCATTTACCCCATCCAATGTTTAGTCCCACACCGCCTAGTGGTGGGACTTGGAGGCTCTGGAGAGGCTATATAAGGAGCCCCAGACCTCGTGTACTCATTGAGAAAAAGTAATGCATAGCACGCCCCTTTGAGGGCTTCTCCCGTGGTTTCATCCCGCTCCTCACGGAGTAGGGTTCCACGTAAAATCATGGTGTTCCATGTTCTATCTTTCTTGTTTATGCTCTATTTATCAATCGCTTCCGCATACTTCATATTTTATAACAGTTTAGGACCGGACCGGGAACTGGTCTCGATCTGGTTAAAATCTGGTTCGACTGGTTGGTTCGATCCCTTTGAGCCTAACCAGTTGTACTCGATATACTTCTGCAAGTAGAAACCAAAAGCACCCAACTCCGGGTCCCCAACACCTTACTGCTGTCTCCCCCTCTGTGCGACTATACCCGTCTCTTTACTCTCCACGGCTATCTTCTTCTACTCCTTTTACCGATCAAAATAATAGTTCAACTTTATGCAATTGAATATTTTATGGATAAATGAAGTTATATTGGCATTTCTGTCTGTCATTACTGCAACGTGATAATTTTTATCAGATTTTTTTTATGATTCCTTGCTGCACCAATTTTGTCACCCCCAAAATCTACATTTTCATCATCGGGCGTTGGTTGTCAATTTTAAGATGTGTGAACCTTTGACATAGCCCCTAAAATAAAAATACATGGTCTGGGTCGAATGACATGCAAATATTTGTCAATAATTGCATTTATATGTTTATAATATATTCGATTATTAAGGAGTTTAATATAGTTTTCTTAGAATTAAATTGGATTTTTCTTATCTTATTTCATTATAATTTAGTGTTGTAAAATCTGGATTCTCAGTTCAGAAAGACTGGTTCAACCAATCCGACAGCTAAATTTCGTTAGCTCTGATTTTTTTTGGATCAATAGGATTGATGATGTCATACTGATGTCATGATTAGTCTGATCGATTTGAACCAACGATCAGACTCGATTAGACCAACTAACCAGTTCAATGTCCGGTCCGGGTTTTAAAACCTTACCTTGTTGGCCATCGCAAAATTAACTTCAAACTATTCATTGAAATACCTGGGAAATGAAGAGCGTAGTGGTACGGTATCATAATGAGATATATGTCCATGTAAGCCTGAGCTGCATCTGCTGAGTCAAACCTTAAATTTTACTTGTACATATTTTGTAGCTGCAAACAGATCGTTCTAGGTTTATAATGTTTTTTAGTGCCCTAAGTTTTTTACTTTCCATAAACAGGTGAAATCTAGAATGATGGGAGATTCAGCCTACAAAAGCACAGTGGATTGTTTTGTCAAGACATTAAAAAATGATGTATGTTCATCTTTTCCTCGTACACTGTCTCTTCATGGCTTCTATTCCAGATCTTTTAGAAGCCAAAGAATGGTCATTCATCGTGGAGTGCCATCCAAGAATTTATTTAATTTTTATTCCAATATTCAATGTTTACTATGTGCTGACATTTGTTTCTAAACATCACGTGCCATGTTTCCTTTATCAGGGCCCGTTTGCTTTCTACAAGGGATTCATACCAAACTTCGGTCGCCTTGGATCTTGGAATGTGATTATGTTTTTGACTTTAGAGCAGGTATTACGTATATCCATACCTTAATCCAGATAGTTTTCATATGCAACTCGTCAAGTCCAGCCTATTATTTCCTACCATCTGTAGAAAGAAACCTGTGTAGCATAATTTGTGCAATGATGTGTTGACTAAAATTTTACCTTCTCCTGGATGGGTTCTCTAGTCTAAACAAAATGGTGTTGCTAGGTCGCATTCACGTGATTTCAACTGATCTCATTCAGACTTGCAGAGTGCATGTGGGTAGGTATAATGTGAGTACCGACAGCAGACCCTGTTTTTACCATTCGATGCATTCTTAATCATCATTTATTTATTCCAAAGGGCAGTCAAAATGCATGAGATCCTTAGGGTCTTAGTCACGGTCAAATCATTTTTGGTACAACCTTGACCTGCACTTTTTGGCAAGAGGCTGCTGCTTCCACGAGTCAAATTTGTCACCCCGACCTTGCAGGGCAAATGCGTTGCCATAACCAAAGTGCTTCTTCGGCCTAACATCTTCTATTATGATTCTTTACGTTCAACACCTTTCGTGATGAAAAACATGTGTTTGAGGTTAAGCAGCATGTTCACAAATATTTCTTTCTAAGCACATAATTTGATACTTATCACGCCTTTTCTCTGTTGACAGGTGAAGAAACTCTTCATCAAAGACGTGTCAAGTTAAGATTTTGATACTGGCATTTTGATTAGTTGGGTACAATAAATTTTTCGACGGCCTCCTGGGCTGTCATGGCTGGTGGCAACTTCCCTTCTGTTCCAACTGAGCAGCAGTTGTTTTTGCCATCTTGGAGTCAATGTTGTAACTAAACTCACTACTATAAATTGATAATAAGAAATGTGCAAGTCCTGATTTTTGTGGTCTTGCCTCAAGCTGAGAGATTTTGTTCGAGTTGAGTGTCTTTACTTGAGGATTATTTTTTATATTCCTTCTCTAATGAATCGCTTTTAAACCTCTTTACAAACCATTCTGGATTAGGTTGTTGCAGTGCCAAATTATAAGCTAAATGCTGAATTCTCTGGTAAAAGTAAGAATTTCAAGTAAAATCGAGGGTGATCAGAACGCTGATCCTAATCGGGGAGGGCTCTATCGTGTAGCCTTTGCTCGACAAGGTTGACGTGGCGTGTTCACCGTAATCGGGGCTTCAAAAGTTGCGTATGCTCGAATATTCTTAAAAAAAGCTCTGAGGTTACGCATAAGGTAGACGTCGTTGACATAAACAAAAGATAAAAAGAGGAGAATCTCATCGGGATGCTTCGATTGTTTCTAACTGATACCGAAATAAAAGCGGGCAGAAATTGAATGGAAAATCTTTATCGAGTTTAAGTAGGTTGAAAAGCAGCTGGGGGAAAAATATTATAGATGTCTAAGCCCAATATGATCTTTCCGATATATTGCAGAATATTACTGCCGAGGAGTAGGTAATTAATCCTGCTCGTGATTCATATAATTTTTTGTTGATGAGGTGGGATTCCATGCAATTGTTCCGTGAGCTTTCTCCTCCGGGGTGCCCATTTCTTACTAGCTAGCTGTAAGTATACTCAAAAGATTCCGCTCTCGATATCCACATGGTGAAGTATAGACGAACATTTTAAGAAGATTGAAGGTTGACATATCTTCAGTTGACCTGTTGGCATGATCGGAAATAGAATGCAAATAAAAAAATCAAGCAAGTATTAAAAAAGCACAGCACAAGATCTACGATATTCACTAAATTGGACCACACAACGACCGATTTCTCGTGTATAACAAGTTTATATGGCATCCCCGGGCGGACACCTCCTCTTAAACGTGCACCTCCACCTCTTCTGATGTCCTCAAAATGCATGCACGCACGCAAACAGAACCTGAAAGCTAACGTTTTGAGATGACGGGATTAGCATGTCAGATTAGGGAGAGGCCACTCAATGAGCATCAGCAAAATATCGTATTAAATAGACGAGTCAGGATCTAAAGCAACACAACTTCAACAATCTGTGAATGGGGTTAAAAGAATTGCCGGATAGTTCCAGTCCAGGGGAAGTATCATTACAAATATTCCATACTTGTATGTCCCTCGAGCGAAAGAACGCTCGGAGCAAATCTTGCTTCCAACTCGACTCATGGGAGCACCAATTCTCAAAGAAAAATGACATGGCACTTGGATCCGTAACACTGTCCTTCGTCTTAAATCTGTGCTTCCTAACTGCCTCCTATTAGAACATACCTTCGTTATATGGCATCACTAAAATATGATTAGTTGCTTAATGAGGTAATTTTTAAAGATAAAACAGAATGAACACAAATCTAGCAGAAAAATCATGTCACAGCTGCTGGCGATGCCTCGCTTCAGAGTGCTGATCCGAATCTCAAACTTTGCATTGCCTGGGATGCTGGCTTTCAGTTACACCAGTAAATCCGATTTAACAAAAGATCCTAGATGCAAAATAAAGAGTAGAGGAACCAATCTCAAAGTAAAGAACCCCACCATTCAAGGGTTCGATTAATAGTTAATTCTACAAAGAAATCTTAATAACAAGTCGGATCCAGACATGAGATACAATGTACAACAAAATAGACATTCCAAAAGGTCCCCAAGGGAACTTTATAGCAAACGAGGATTCTCCTGTAAGGAATGTCACGTCTGCCCGTTACAAACATGGTCAAGATTAGGGGAAAATCGACCACATTCCCTCATAATTACCACTCGTTTACAACTCAGCTGCAATTAGAAGCAATCGGATATTAATGAGACGATAGTGTAAGGTACCTGATTGTTTAGCTATAGCTCCGCGACAAAAAAACGGGCATGCAATATCCTCATCATGGAACATATATGGAAATATGTGATAATACTTGTAAAGCTGTACAAGCTCAATTGCTTGGACAATTTGCGTGAGGTTTAATGAACTTTTCTCTTATACAAGATCCATTTCCTGGCTTTGTTTCCATACGCAGCTTCCATTCTTTCGTAACCTCGTCGCAGTCTCATATAAGAGAACATGATACCTCTCTCAATACGGCTTTCATATTTCTCATACAAA
The DNA here is from genome assembly GCA_037367405.1 of Ottelia alismoides. Taxonomy (NCBI): domain Eukaryota; kingdom Viridiplantae; phylum Streptophyta; class Magnoliopsida; order Alismatales; family Hydrocharitaceae; genus Ottelia; species Ottelia alismoides. The sequence continues at coordinate 365,754 of JAZKJV010010615.1, read as the reverse complement.
ACAGGGACAGTAAGACCAAGAGCAATGCCTTCATGGAAGAAAACAGATATCAGAGCTAGTTCAAACTATCTTAGAAGATGTTATACATTCACTTTTTCACTAAGTGTAATGCAGACACAATTCAGATTTTCGTGATCAATTTAAGGTTTTATATCAGTTGTGTACCTCTGAGATATTGCAATATCCCTGACTTCTTGTCGTTCTATCACTTGTGTCACTCCATTACGTTAGCCGTTAATAAGTTGAACTTAACTATAGTTTAAAAAAAATCACGGTGAGGTTAAGAGGGACATAATTGTACAAATACTCCCCCACCCATCCTACTTCGCTACACACGGCCTCCGGCCTCCTACTTCATCATCCTTGTCGAGAGCTTAAGGGTGGAGGGAGCTTTGGATGATAAGTAGAGATTGGGGTGGAAGGAGCAGTAGGTGCTCCGGTGAGCCCCTTTGACGCGTGGTTGCTGGAGGGACGACACCCCCCTCTGCCTTCTTCGGACAATATGGGGAGTTCACCTACCAAAATCATGTGATTCTAATTAGTTTTAGCTGATGAAACCTTACCTCCAGCTTGAGTTGGATTACCAATATTTCAGGTATTATCCTACGCCCTTACTAATTGTCACATGGCATATCTCCCTAAGTGGATCATGGATTAAGGTGCCTCTCATCACCTATTTGGAGACAGAGCTCAGTTCACTTCCTACAGCTCAGTTCATCATAGCAGATCTGTTGTATTATTGATGGGATGCATTCTCCCATTATGGGACATGAGAAGATTCAGTTGACTAATAGATTTATTATCTATTAGTCAAATCACTAAGGAATTGTATTGTCATTTGACTCCTCTTCTCTTATGTTTCAGGATATACTCACGGGCAGGGTGATTGGATGTGGTCCTAAGCAAGAGGGTTTCTACAAATCGGTCTAGTATTTATATGTTGGTGCTTCTTCCATTCTCATTGGGACAATCCCCCCTACACGTGGCATACTAGGTTCGATCATATTCCTCTATGGGAAAATGTGTAGAGTTCTTCCTCAGATTCCATCTCGGTCTACCTTTCCGTGTGATGCTTGCCAGCTCGGAAAGCATCACTGTTCTAGTTATCCTGGTCGTCAGAGTCATAGCAGTTCTTTATTTGAGTTGGTGCATTTTGATATTTGGGGTCTTAGTCGTGTCCCTGACCATCAAGGGCACATGTTTTATCTTGTAACTGTCAATGATTACGCTAGACTTTCATGAATTTTTTAAAACAAGTCCGCGGTTGGGTAGTTTGCAATTCAGTCTTTTATTTATAAAATAAAGAATACTTTTTGCTATGATTAAATATGTTTACTCTGATAATGTCTTGGAGTTTTGTACTACTCAACCATCCCATATCTTCAGATTCCTTGACATTATACATTAGACGTCTTGTCCTTACACTTCTTAGTAGAACTTTATTGCATATCGTAAACATCATCATCTTCTTTATGTGACCATGACTCTTCTCATTCAGAGTCGTGATCCTCAATATTTTTAGGTAAATGAGGAGGGTTGCGTTATGTAGCCGACAACCAGCGTAAAACAGTCGGAGACAACTTCCTAAATATTATTTTTTAAAAAATATTATTTAGGAAGTTGCCTCATGACAGTCGGTTCTTTTCAACATGGATTTAAGCAAACATACAGATTTCATTGGGGCACTCCCTACTTACGACGCGTTGCATCACCCGAATGCAATGAAAAATTGACAAGGACCGCTACTTCGCAGCCTGGATGTAGTTCAAAATGTGCAAGGGTCCTCTCATGAGGAACACATGCGGGAAATTAAGCTAGTTCCGCTGCATCATCGCCCGGATGCAGTCCAAAATTTGCAAGGTTCTCGCATAATGGACGCATGCGAGTAAAGAAGTTCGTCCAAAAGAGATTGCAATGGAAGTTGTGGATTAATAATTGGAATATTGGCATTCTAACTGGAAAATTGATGGAGATTGTGGATACAATGGAAAGAAGGAAGATTCATATACTATGTCTTCAATAGGCTAAATGGATTGGAGAGAAAGCAAGGGAGATCGAGAAGGCTGGCTTTAAACTTTGGTATTCAGGTAAAGATAAGGGTAGAAACGGTATTGGGGTGATTGTTCATAAGGATTTGAAGGATTGTGTGGTTGAGGTGCAAAGATTCGGGGATCGGATTACTCTGCTAAAATTGGTGCTTGAAGAAGAAATTCTGAATACCATCTCAGTGTATGCACCGCAAATTGGTTTAGATGAAAGGACTAAACAAGCTTTTTGGGGGGATCTGGATAAGATTTTGCAAGGAATCCCACAAAAAGAGATGGTTTGCATAGGAGGAAATTTTAATGGACATGTGGAAAAAGATGCTTCAGGGTATGCTAGTGTTCATGGAGGACATGATTTTGGGGATAGAAATGAAGAGGGAAAAGTCATTCTGGATTTTATAACAGCGTATGATCTTTTCATTGTAAACACTCTCTTCAAGAAGATGGAGGAGCATTCAATTACTTATAAGAGTGGGCCAACTTGAACACGTATAGATTACTTTGCGTTGAGGAGAAGAGATTGGTTGTGTTGTAAAGACTGCAAAGTAATCCCAGGAGAGTTTGACAACCCAACATCGCTTGTTAATCTTGGATGTACAATTAAAAGGGTTGGTAAAGAAAAGGATGATCCCTAAGATCATTAAAACTAGATGGTGGAATCTTCCACTGAAGTAATCGAGCTTCAGGGAGAAGGTTTTAGAAGACTTATCTTGGGATTGTAGCGGAAGTGCAGATGAGATGTGGGAGGCAGTAGCATCTTGTATCTGAAAGGTAGCCAAAGAGATGCTAGGCGAGTCAAAGGGAGGAGCTACAGGTCAAAAGGAGGCTTGGTGGTGGAGTGAAGTGGTGCAGGAGAAGCTAAAAATTAAAAGAGCATGCTTTAAAGCTATGTCTAAGGATAGAACGAAGGAAACTGTCACAAACTACAAATTAGCAAAGAAGGAAGCAAAGAAGGTTGTAAGCGAAGATAAGTTAAAAGCTTATGAAGTTTTGTATAAAAATCTCGACTCTAAGGAGGGGCAGAAGGATATATTCATGTTCGCCAAAGCAAGAGAAAGAAAGACCAAAGACCTTTATCAAGTGAGATGCATTAAGGACGAGGATGACCACATGCTTATTACTCCGAAGGATATAGAGACTAGATGGGAGCAGTACTTCCATAAACTTTTCGTTGGGGAAGGAAATAGAGAGATCACTTTGGGTGATCTAGCTAGTAGTGAAAGTTACTTGAATCGTGCAAGCTATAGACAGATACAAAGAAAGGAAGTAGAGAAGGCTTTGAAGGTTATGACACCTGGTAAAGGTATAAGACCAGATGACATCCCTGTAAAAGTATGGAGGGTTTTAGGCGAGCGTGGTTTGACTTGTCTTACGAATCTATTCAATGTTATTTGGAGAAGCAAGAAAATGCCTGAAGATTGGAGGAGTATCGTGGTGCCTCTTTATAAGAATAAAGGAGACATTCAAAATTGTTCAAACTACAGAGGTATCAAGCTAATGAGTCACACTATGAAAATTTGGGAACATGCGATTGAAGGAAGGTTGAGGCAAGTTTCCAACGTAAAAGAAAATCAATTCGGATTCATGCCAGGTTGCTCAACTATTAAAGCCATCCATTTGCCGAGGAGAACAATGGAGATTTATAGAGCTAAAAGGAAGAACCTTCATATGATCTTTATTGATTTGGAGAAGGCTTATGATTCTGTCCCACAAGAGATTATGGAGAGTTTTAGAGAAGGGACAAGTACCAGTCCTATACATTAACCTCATAAAGGACATGTATGATAGGGCTTTATCTTGTGTAAGGACCCCGTCTGGGAAGACTGGCTATTTTGACATCAACATTGGTTTACATCAAGGTTCAGCTTTGAGTCCATTTCATTTTACTTTGATTATAGACGAGTTGACAAGTCACATTCAGAATGAGTTACCTTGGTGCATGTTATTTGCTGATGATATTGTGTTGATTAACGAGACTAAAGATGGAGTAAATGAGAAGCTTGAGGTCCGGAGACATGAGTTGGAGACTAAAGGATTTCGTATAAGTAGGGCTAAGATGGAATATATGGAATGCACCTTTGATGGAAGCAATGGCGAAGGAATCGATGTGAAGATTGGTGACGATAACATTCAGAAGAGAGATTCTTTCGGATATCTGGGATCTATTTTGCAACATAACGGAAAATTGATGGAGATGTTACTAATAGAATAAATGCATGCTAGCTAAAGTGGAGAGGAGCCTCTGTTGTTCTCTGTGATAAGAAAATTCCTTTAAAAATTAAAGGAAAGTTTTACAAATCATCCATAAGACCTGCTATACTCTATGGATCTGAATGTTGGCCTGTGAACCATAGACATGTGCAGAGAATGGCTGTAGCAGAAATGAAAATGCTAAGGTGGATGTGTGGACACACACATAAAGATCAGATTCGAAATGATGCAATCAGAAAGAAAGTTGGTGTAGCTCCGATCGAGGATAAGATGCGAGAAAACTGCTTAAAATGGTTTGGTCATTTGCAAAGAAGTCAGTTGATGCACCAGTCAGGAGATGCGAGTGTTGGGATGTTGAGCCAGCTAGGAGAGGGCGAGGATGACCCAAGAAGTGTTGGAAAGAGACTATACAAAGAGATCTTAGTTTTTTGGATATAAGCCTGGAATTGACCCAAGATAGATCTGAATGAAGGCGAAGAATCCATGTAGCCGACCCTACTTAATTGTGGGAAAAGGCTTTGTTGTTGTTGTTGCCTTTCTCACTGCCTGTTATTTGGTCAATAGGATGTCATCCTCTAAGTTAGATGAAAATGCTCCTTTTCTGATTGATGTGGGAAAAGTCTGTTGTTGCTGTTTGATTGTGTTTCCTGATAAGGATCTTTTCTCCCTAGCACTTGTGTTTTGGTCCAGTGGCTTCTGTTTACCTCTCGACCGCTGGTCATGACAAGCTCTCTCCCAGAACTGTCAAGTGTCTTTGTGGGATACTCCCATACCCAAAAATCGTACACATGCTTTGATCAGGTTAGACAGAAGTACTACGTTAGTGATGATGTCACTTTCTTTGAGTCGGTCATGTATGTTGCTCCTACAGGTGACGGGATGACATCGTTTGAGTGTGGTGAGGATGTTTACGTACCCCTCCTCCAACGCCACCACTACCTCCTCCTGTGGTTCCTCCTACACCACTACCACTACTACCTCCTCCACCTCCACTTCCTATTGTGGTTTTGCCATGGTGTACTTTTACACTCACATGGAACATATTGTACCCCTTCTTATATGCATTCCTCGTCATCCAACATACCCAGATAAATTCTGAGCACTCTGTTTCTACTAATGGCACTGCTGATTTGTTTATTCGGTAAGATATTTTACAAGGTAAGCAACTTGTACCTCCAATTACAAATTATTTAGAGCATCTGAATCATCCCATTGCTATTCATATGCAGAGGCGTATGTGTGCTACGTACCCACTCGCTGCTCATGTTTCTTTGGGATATCTGTCTGTAGATTTCAGGCAGTTTGTTGTCGGTCTCTCAGCTGTAGAGATCCCATGAACATATCAACAGGCTATGCGAGACAATCAATAGCGTCTTGCTATGGAGGAAGAGTTGGCAACACTCCAGTCTCGTGGCACATGGAGTTTGGTTACTGCTCCCATGAGACATCCGTAGTTCGCTGCAAATGGATCTTTACAGTGAAGCATCATGCATATGTCAGTGTTGATCGCTACAAGACTAGGCTTGTAGTTCCAGGGTTCACCTCAGACCTATGGGTGGACTATCAGGACACGTTCTCTCCAGTGGTCCATCATTCTACTCTATGATCCTCCTCTCAGTTGGATGTGAAGAGTACTTTTCTATATGGTGATCTGCAGGAGGAGATATACATGCAACAAACACCTGATTGTTGGGGGGGGGGGGGTGTTAGAAGCATGGAATTAAAAAACATGCCTCGAGGCGGTCGATGGCATATGCCTAGAGGCGAGGCGGTCCTTTTTAGCGTCGATGCGTGCGCCTTGACCCTTTCCAGTGGTGCGTGCGCCTCAGAAGGCTAAGGCATAGCCTCGAGGCATTCGCCTCGAGGCAGTCGAGACGTATTCCGAGGCGTTTTTGCTTTTTTGAAGTATTTTTTATGATTTTAATGGTTTCAATGGTGGTTTGAGAAGCTTATAAATATATACTTGTTTAGGATAATGCTTATACGAGTTAAATGCCTAATATGATGTTTCTTTCGTGCACATAACTTCATATTTGCTATTAAATCTGTCTAACTATTTCAGCAAACTGCTTTATATTTACTATTAATTATGTCTAACTATTAATTATGCCTAAATATGATGTTTCTTTCGTGTCAAAAATAGAAGGATCAATATACCCGAACCGCTCTTTGTTCTAAATGGATAAGATTCATGGTTTCTCCTACGATCATATATTATATGTTAGACATATAACATAAATTTCTGACGTATATTTAATCATACTTTTAATTACAATAATATTTAAATAGATATGTATGTTTAATTCTTTCAGAATGATGACGAATTCCTTTTTTGATTGGATGAAAATGTGTAGAAAGGGATATGATGTTGTTCTATCTTATATTTTGGGGTCCTTATCTCTCTTATTTCATTATATCTTATAGTGTTAAGTATTATATGTTGGGCAAAGAACATATGATTACATTGATATATATACCTATAGTTTTATGCATAGTTTTCTTTATAAATTGAGGCTTACGCCTCGACCGCCTCGAGGCTACGCCTCGCCTCGCCTCGATTATGAGGAAAATGCCTCGTTCTGCCTTTTTTCAAACCTTGGTCAGAAGGCATACCGATTTCATAAGGCTATCTATGGCTTTAAGTAGAGTCCTAGGTCATGGTTCCAGGAGCACTCGGACTTGATAGAGCAGCAGGATTTTATGAGATCGACTGTAGATCATTCACTTTTTGTTCAGAGGTCTTAGAGAGGGGTCATTCTGATTTATGTTGAAGATATCATTATTACAAGAGATGATGTATATGTCATTAGTATGGCTAAGGAATTCCTTGGACAATAGTTTGTCATCAAGGACCTTGAAGAATTAGACTACTTCCTATGACTTGAGTTTGCCAGGAACCATCGGGGTCTTGTGATGACACAACAGAAGTATGTTACATATCTCCTTTCGGAGACAGACAAGGTAGATTGCAAACCTGTCACCACTCCCATGAATGTTAGCATGGAACTATATAATGATGATACAAAGGAAGTGGACAAGCAGAGATACACGTGCCAGAAGATCATAAATGTAATTTGATAACCTTGATAGGGCTTTATCTGTAACATAACACATGCACGCGGGTTGATTTGCAATATTAGAAACCCGACGGGGGTTCCTCGTAAATTTTCCATATGGATCATATATAGTACGTGCCATCAGGACTTGGATGCAATTTTGAAGAGTCCATGGGCTTCGGCTATAGTTCTCTAAGTCCCCATGCGTACTGCATGCACCATAAGGTTCGGATATAGGCTCGGTCGATCACAGTTTCGTAGGCCATATGGAAAGATCTAGCAGCTTCGAATATGCATTGGTCCCACCGAGGCTATCAGTTAGCTTCAAGGCACAGGGAAGAGGTGGACTATTAGATGAGTGTGATCGAACGACAACTACACATTATTGGTCATCATCCTCCTTGTGCGACGAAACTTCTTCTAGTCTCCAACGATGTTGCACCTCCTCCTTTATCGTCTTCCTGTCATACCTGAGGTCCGCACACCTCAAGGAAGGGTCAGTGGAGCTCTTCATCCATAGGAGGAGATCCACATTTGGTTAGATCTTCGGATTGATGGTACCTCACCAGAGACACTCCTCTAGAACGGAGGACATCTGAAACTCCGACGATTGAAGGGTTGTACATGCAAAGTTAGTGTACGCATAACCAAAGCGAGACATGAAGTGTGTATGCGTGAGGTGAGTTGAGTTGAGCCATGTATGCGTGAGAGAGTGGCATGCTTATTGGGTTCTTCTCAGGCGAACCTGAGAAGAAGGGAGAAGGCAAGTAGAGACCTCAGCGAGGATCATGGATCCTTAGTGAAGGTTGGAAGATGATTGGGTTGAGGTGAAGGTACACGGTTGGAAAACTGAAGAAAACTAAAATAAAAATAGACTAGGCTAACCCGAAACCTTGAAGAACATCGTTGTGGCGAAGGTGGTCGACTTGGGATGAGTTCAAGTAAACTCATGTCATTGCTTGATTTCCCTAGCCTTGGGAAGAAGCTTAAACGATTGCTTGGAGTGCCATAGCATGGTTAGAATGACAATGGGTCAAACACCGAGGGTGTGTTCCGTTGGCCATCTAAAACCTCCCCCCTATTACTAGAGGAGGACAAAGCCTAGAAGAGCACCCTACGTACAGGTGGACAAACGTGCAGGCGACCGATTGAGGCGTATTTGAAGAAAGGAATGATGGTTCTAGGTGGGTTGCAGGTCAAGGTTCAATCGCCTCAACTTGACCGAAGATTGGAGAAGTTTGGAAGTTAGGTCTATGGCGTGGTCAGGGGAGTTAGGTCTATGTCGTGGACCAGGCGGTTGACAAAGAGGATGGCTGAAGGAGTTGGAAAAAATGGGAGAAGAGGGAGTGGTTATAGAGGTATGTCGTGCGAAGGAGGTGTGATTGGGGGAAGAAGATGAGTGCGGTATCGTTGGATCTTAGCGAACCAACGATGGCGGGCGAGGCGCGAGTGGACGGTCGTGATGGACTTTGATCATCCGATCAGAGAGTTGGGAGGTGAAGCAAGAAGTAACGAACACGATGGAAGGATCGAGAAAGATATGACATTGGGGAAGAAATGTGGGTTGTATCAAGTCGGGTTACGTGGCTCAACCAGAGAGAGCCACGTGGCCCAATAAGAAAAAATGTACTAAGCCTTCTCCAATTATAAGTAGGGACGGCTACAAGGATTCTTGCTCAAATCCATATTGAAAGATTCAACTATTTTTTATGCTGGTCGTCGACTACCTAACGCAACCACTGCAAGAGTGGGATTTGAACCTTGATCTTTTGTATGTTAGACACACTGTACTATCACCAGACCACTAAGTGAGTCTAATAAGAAAAATAGAAAAAAAGAAAATAAAGAAAAATAAAAAAGAAATATATACAAGAAAATAAAAAGTGTCTAACATGAAAGTTGTAGATCTTTTCAAGATCCACAAGTTTCACGTAGAACATAAAGTCAAATTGCATCATTTGTACATGGATAGATTTTTGTCAGTATTTTTTAAGTAATTAAAAAAATACCTGTTTTAAATTTCTTTTGAGATTTTTTGTAATTTTGATTTATACATAAAGTCAATAAATATATACAATATTAATCTAAGTTTTATGGAATTTTTAGTAATAAGAAAACAAAGAAAACAAAGACACAATACTAGGTTTATTTATGAATAATTAGGGTTACATGATATATAGTGTTAAATGTTAATGTTAGTTTATTGATAATCAATCTTATTAATTTATTTAAGTAAGAGGGATAATAAATAATAATGATAAATCATGGATTTATCAGCCCGCATAATTGCATTTCACATGGTTCTGAGTTATTTAGGTATCTGAAGTCTTCTCCAGGTATACGATTGTTTTTTTGGCATATGGACATCTGTTGCCATCATGGCTTATGCAAATATAGACTATTCGGGATGTGTCCAAGGATAGAAAGTCTATGCCCGACTTTGCAATATTCATAGGGAGTTCGTCAGTGTCAGGAAGAGCAAGAAGCAGACATTGGTTTCCCGATCTCACGCTGAGTCAGAGTATATAGCCATGGCACAAGGGCACACTGAGATGATGTGGGTCAGATACGTTCTGACAAAATTAGCTATCGACGCGTCTCTTCCATGTAGTTGCAATATGATAACCATGCTGCCCTTTTCATTGTTAACAACACTGTCTTCCATGAAAGGACCTAGCACATTGAGGTAGATTGTCATTATACTTGTGACGTGATTTAGAAGGGATTTATCTCTACGACTCACGTCAGCTTAGAGGAACAAACATCAGATGTGTTCACCAAGGCTCCAATCAGAGGGTCAACGAAAAGAAATAAACATTGAAGAACGCTGGATTTTAGCGTGGAACCCTACTCCCTAAGGAGCGGGATGAAACCACAGGAGAAGTCCTCGAGTGATCATATGTTTCATTGCACTTTCTCACTGGATACATGGGATTTGGGGCTTCTTATATAGCCTCCACAGACCCTCCATGTCCCACCAGTGGTAGATGTAGGACTAAACATGGGATGTGGTAAATGGATCCTGGAGTGATCCATTTACCCATCTACAATATAAGTGACACATACTCTAATACTCTTCCAAATAGAAAGAAATCACTTAAAATCACAATACATGACACTACAAACAATATCAACTCAACGAGCACAACTGTCAGCTGTTGTCGAGGATGTTACTTCTCATGCTATGCATGTGACGAGGAACAAATGGGTTGGAATGTGAGTTGAACTGAATCTCCTTGTTGGAGAGCATGTGCTCTGTACTGGTCTGTTAGAGTCGCTGCAACTGAAAATGATTCTCCACTTAGAGAACTCCATCCTGCCACATCATGTGGATAACTGCTCCATATCTGAAAGGGCTGAGCTGAAAAAGTCATGGAGACAATCCTCATCGGAGTCCACGATCGCTGGAGAATGCAACAAGAACAACAACAAAGCCTTTTCCCACAATTAAGTAGGGTCGGCTACATGGATTCTTCGCCTCCATTTAGATCTATCTTGGGCCAATCCCGGGCTTATATCCACAAAACTAAGATCCCTTCGTATGGTCTCTTTCCAACACTTCTTGGGCTGTCCTCGCCCTCTCTTAGCCGGCTCAACATCCCAACACTCGCATCTCCTAACTGGTGCATCATCTAATCTTCTTTGCAAATGTCCAAACCATCTTAAGCGGTTTTCTCGCATCTTATCCTCGATCAAAGCTACGCCAACTTTCTTTCTGATTGCATCATTTCGAATCCGATCTTTACGTGTGTGTCCACACATCCACCTTAGCATTTTCAATTCTGCTACATTCATTCTCTGCACATGTCTATGGTTCACAGGCCAACATTCATATCTATAAAGCATAGCAGGTCTCACGGCTGCTTTGTAAAACTTTCCTTTAATCTTTAAAGGAATTTTCTTATCACAGAGAACAGCAGAGGCTCCTCTCCACTTTAGCCAGCCTACATTTATTCTATTAGTAACACCTTCATCAATTTCCCCATCATGTTGCAAAATAGATCCCAGATATCTAAAGGAATCTCTCTTCTGAATGTTATCATCACCAATCTTTACCTCAATTCCTTCACCATTGCTTCCATCAAAGGTGCACTCCATATATTCCGTCTTAGCCCTACTTATACAAAATCCTTTAGTCTCCAACTCATGTCTCTAGACCTCAAGCTTCTCATTTACTCCATCTCTAGTCTCGTCAATTAACACAATATCATCGGCAAATAACATACACCAAGGTAAATCATCCTGGATGTGAATGGTCAACTCGTCCATAATCAAAGTCAAAAGAAATGGACTCAAAGCAGAACCTTGATCGCTGGAGAATGGAGTCTGAAAAATTCTCCTTGTCGGAGAATTGGGTCTCTCCTATACTGACTAAGAGAATGGGATCTCTACACTGGAGTCCATATGAAACCACATGAAAACCCTAACCCACATGGCACATGGAATGTGATCTCTACTCTGGAGTCTGAAAATTGAGATCTCTACTCTGGAGAATGGAGTCTAAAAAATTCTCCTCATCGGAGAACTAGGTCTCTCCCATACTGACTCAAAGAATGGGATCTCTACTCTGGAGTCCCTACGAAACCACATGAAAATCCTAACCCACATGGCACAGGGAATGTGATCTCTACTATGGAGTCCCTATGGATCACATGAAAACTCGGACCAAAATAAAAGATGTGGACCACTGAAAAAGTGATGGCAAACATGTGTAAATCAAACTGAAGACTCGAATTGTCGAGTCTTAAAAACTGAACTGTAGAGTCTGAATAACTGGCCTGGGAAACTCTGAATCTGAACTGGAATCTGAATCATGGCCGAAGAACTCTACACAATACTCCTCCTTTCTCCCATACTTGTCGGAATATAGTAATATCGACAAAGTTGGGAGAAGACATGAAAAATGGAGAAAACATGAATCACATAAGCCGATAATAATTTTTTATCAGATTTCTCAAAAAAATTATTCATTTTCCTTGGCTATTTCATTTCATCATTTTTTAATAGCCGTCACAATTTTTATTCAAAATAAATAGTATCATCATTTTTTGGCTTTTCCTTTCCCCTTTTTTCTTTTCTTTTACGTACAGTTTTTCTTTTGAACATGCCTTTTCTCCAAATTTTTTTAACAAACACTTCCCCTTTTTTTAAACACACAGGCCCATTGGGCTAAAATATTGCAGCCCCCTATTCTTTTTTTAAAAAAAGAATGGATGACCCATTTAGGCCCTTGAAACTCAACACCCTTTTTTTTCTTTTGGGCCCTTCTCTCTCTCACCCTCTTACCTTTTTCTTAACATTTACGGCCCAACTTGGGCAGAACTGTAACATATCCCACATGGGTTTTATTTTAGGGATCCCACTTGGGAACCCTCTTCGAATTGCAGCCCCTCGATGGGGTTCCTCTTCCAGTCGTCGCATGAGGATTCTCCCTTAGGAGGATATGCTCTGCCTGGAGCATCGAACACGACCTTGCAGAGGCTGCTGGAGGTCCATCGTCGCCTGGAAGTTGAAGGGGCAGTGCGAACTCCGCGCAAAGCTATTGGGGGTGGCGCGATCGTCTGGAAGGGGAGATCTCGTGCAAAGCTGATGGGATCCAGAGAGGAGGGTGGCGATGAGGAGGTCTGGGAGGAGCGACATGGTGACACGACGGAGCCTCGAACTGGGAGGAGCGCCACCTGTGAGGTGATGAAAGAGGGATCGGCGCCACCTGGAGCCTCGAGAAAGGTGGCTCCGCCTTTGGAGGCTAGATCGGGGCTGCATCCTGGAGCCATGTGGTGGGGCTCCATTGCTTGGAGTCAGGTGGTGGCTGATCACCGCTTGGAGTTCTGAGAGGAGCTCTGCCTCCACCTGGACTTTGGAGGAGATGGTTTCCATAGCCTGGAGGCTGGTGAAGTGGTGATCGATTGGAGAACTACGACTGGCTGGAGCGTGCAATGATGTTTGGAGGCGATTGAGAGCTCACACCATCTGCGCGAGGGTCGCATCACTGATCTAAAGATAGGAGGAAGGTGATGAGTGCATGCTACCGAGGCTCCTCGAAATCGGGCAGCAATGGCCTTGAGCACTGCCTGATGATGCATGCTAGAACTGGGGATTTTCAATGGGAGTCGAGAGTCACTATGCTACATCGGATAATCTTCTGATGTAAGGTTGGAGGTGCTACGATTGGGGCCCTCGATTTGTAGGGCATGATCTCTAGAGCCACCTCCAATCCTGCATCTTCTTCTTCGTAAGGCCGACAGATTCCACCGAGTATATAGGGTTTCGATGCACCAACCCTAGTCGTTGTTGCATTAGGGTTCCATGAACTGGAACATGAATCGAATCCCAAATCGAATCAGAATCATAGTAAAAAATATGGAGATGATCTTCACATCTTGAATATACAAAGTCTTTAATAACAAATCACCAAGATCAAAACGTTAGGGTTTTAACAAAACCCTAGAATCGAATCTAAAAAATAAAGAACATGAAACCCTCGAGAATCAAAGAAAAGAAATAACATTGAGGAACACATGATTTTAATATGGAACCATACTCCCTAAGGAGCGGGATGAAACCACAGGAGAAGGCCTCAAAGGGCCATATGTTTTATTACACTTTTTCACTGAATATAGGAGGTTTGGGGCTTCTTATATAGCCTCCACAAATCCTCCAAGTCCCACCACTGGTAGATATGAGACTAAACACGGGATGCGGTAAATGGATCCAGTAGTGATCCATTTACCCATCTACAATATAAGTGGCATACTCTAACAACATCTATACGTCATCTTAAGGGGAAGTATGGATTTTCTATTTTATCCTTTATTTATTTTCTATTTTTTATCTCTATTATGTAATTTTCCCTCTAGGTTTCTCTTCTCTATATGAGAATGCCCTATGGCCCCTATTGATTAATTTATTTCTAACTTTCTTCCACACACGACCTACTTAATTATGGGAAAATTTTTTTGTTGTTATTGTTTCTTTCCATGCATGATATAAAAAAACTCTAAAAGACAGTGCTCTTCCGAAACTAGATTCTCGAATAACCCATACCTTACCCTAAAATGCATACATATATCGGTTTTTTCCAATGAGTTATGTGCCCATTACTAAATTAATAAGTATGTGATCTGCTTCATCCGAATTTGATCTGATGTTGGAAATTAAAACCACTTTAGTATCATTAGTAATTTTTGAATTCAGTCATACACATTTTTCCTATTTTACTCCTCAATTAAATATAAATGGTTGATTTCTTTTTATCCCCTCACATTATAATTGGACTACGATTACATCTAATTAATTTTGTACATATCATGAACATCCAAAATAAGAAAAAGTGAAGAAATAACACAAAGTTATAAAATCGAATCATTCATTTAAATGTATTGGTTTCATCCCTTTCAATTTTTCAAAAAGAAAGTTAATCTCATCATCTCATGCAGGATTTGTAATAAATATAACATGGAGTTGTGGTTTTGATTCATTTAGTAGTATATAACAACACAAGATCAGTAACTTTACCTTATAATAATAACACACATCATTAATAACAATATAGTTGTAAATGGTAACACAACATCATTATTATTTTTATTTATTCAACAGTAAATAACAATACAACATCAGTGGTTTACCTCTATAATAACAATGTAGTAAATAGTAATGCGGTATCAATAATTTTGATTTGTTCAGTAATAAATAACAACACAATATTAATAATACAACATCAGTTATAACAATAGGAGACTTGTAATTTCGATTCATTCTACTGTAAAATATAGATTCTGAGTTGTAAAAAATGAATACAATTGTAAAAAATGATTATGGAGATGTAAAAAATAACAAATAATCTTAATTAATAACATGAAATTGTAATAAATGTTAAAAAATCATCATAATTTTTTTCATACGAGTACATATTAAAGATCATCTTAAAACGACATGTTTCGCATTATTTACTTGAAAAACCTTAAACATGGAATAATATAATTACTATATTTGTATAACCATTGAGTGATTTTTTTTGTAATAAATGAACAAGACGGATTAAAAATGAATGTTCTAGATTGCATGCTCATTATTTTTCTAATGAGCTCAAAGCTCATTGGAAATGCTTCAAATATAGTAAACGGATCCTAATTGGATCTTTAAAATCCAACCATGGGGTTTCTGCTCTTATACTTAATCGGGTCGAACAAGATTCGTTTTCGGGAAGTATTCAAATCATAAACTAGTTATGTCTTTAAGGCATATTCAACAAATCTCCACCCAATTTGAACTCCACCTGGAAAGTAGCAAGGAAACTATCCAAGATAGGAAATATCAATATCATATCGATTTACTCAAAAAAGAATATATCGAGGATATATTGGGATATATCGATGATACATGTGGAAATGTCGGAAATGGCTCAAAAAAATCATTTTTGTCATTTTTCAGAAATTAAGATCATGCATGATATTAAAACAACAAATAACCTACAAACACACACTTATGGCATACATACCGATCATTTATACCCTATATATCGTACATGTCGGTCATATCTAACATATCGTTGTTAATGTTGATTGCTGACTTATAGATATTGAAAATAGAGTTCATCCAAGTTCTTATAACATTAAATAACTTACAAATATACACTCAGATCACGCATATCGACCATCTATTACCCTTATATCACACATATCGGTCATATCGAACATATCATTGTTAACGTTGATTGGTGTAATTAATAAACATTGGAATTGGAAATTTGAAATCAAAGTAGCAGTATCGATTCTAACTTGATCAACATTAGACTTCTTTTCATCTCTATTACCAAAGAGGAAGTTCACCAATTGAAGAACCATCGTATGCACTCCCCCTACCCTAAAACAAAATATATAATTCACGGTGTGTTTTAATACTAGGGGTAGAAAAATAAGTAGTAAAATTAAGCTTACAAAGGTAATGTCATTAATATATATAGATATCGGCAAAATATTGAAGATATCGATCGATATCTGAGAAATTTTATACAGAAACCAATCATTTTTAGCGATACAGCTTGATATGACAATATCATCGATATCTCGCGAGATATCAACCGGTATCCTGGAAAAGGATGCCTATATGAATATCGGTACCCATATCTCATCGATAACGATACATCAATGATATATTGCCCATATATCACGGTAGTGCCAACCTTGACTATATCTTTATCGTACATGGCCTTACGACCTAAAACAATAAACCAAATTCACGATGATCGGGAACTTGGTTAGTTTACGCCCTAAAAAGATCAACCAAATTTACGAAAATCGGGAAGTTGGTTAGTGGACCCGGCTTGGTCATCATGTCTATTGGATTGTCTGTAGTAGTGATCTTCTTTATCTAAATGCTGCCATCTATGATGATGTATTGCACTCTTACTGTTGGGAAAATAATGAAAAGTTGTTTATTCCTTAAACCTTAGACTCTCTTATATAGAGGAGAGACCTATGGGTAAATTACATAAGATAGACATAAGAAAAGAAAATAGAGAAACAATACAGAAACACAGATATATCTCTACACTCCCCCTCAAGATGGAGATGCCAATCATGCTCATCTTGGATGAACACTTTTGAAACGGTCCTCTGAGCAAATTCTTGGTGAAGATACCTATCGTTTGATCTCTATATCCGACATGAGAGGTAGAGATAAAATCTTTCTGAATCATGTCCAGTGTATAATGGCAATCCACTTTAATATGCTTAGTTCTCTCATGAAATGCATGATTATTTGCAATGAATAGGGTAGCCATGTCATCACATTGTAACTGCATAGGAAGAGGTACATTTATATGTAAATATGCTAGTACAGCTCGAACCCACATCATTTATGTACAAGCATGTGCCATAGCTCTATATTCATATTCACCGATTGATTTAGCAACCACAATTTGCTTCTTACTCTTCCAAGAAATGAGAGATCTACCAACAAACACAACAAAGCCCGAAGTGGACTTTCTGTCCTTTGGACATCCTGCATAGTTTGCATTGCACATGCAGAAATAATAAGTGTTGCCCCCTTTCTGAATAATAATACTGCACCCGGAGAAGACTTTAGATACCTTAATATCATATATACAACATCCATGTATACCTGTTGGTGTTGCTCAATGAGTTGACTTACCCGACTAACTGCAAATGAGATATCCGACCTAATTATAGTGACATAGAGAAGCTTTCCCACTATTTCTCTATACCTTCTCCTGTCCACCTCATGTGTATCATCATCATATAACTTCATACTAGGATCCATAGGAGTGGTAGTGGATTGATATCCAATAATGTTCGTCTTAACTAGCATGTCTGTCACATACTTCCTTTGGGTCATCACAAGACCCTTTTGTTTCCTGGAAAATTCTATCCCTAGAAAATACGTCGGGTGCCAAGATCCTTGATAACAAACTTTCCGCCCAAAAATTCCTTTGCCCTTTTTATTCCTTGCACATTATCACCTGTAACCAGAATGTCATCAACATAGACCATAATAGCAATCATACCTCTAGGAGTTCTCTGTACAAATAAGGAATGATCCACCACCCCCTGCGCCCTGCCTCCCCCCTACGCCCTTAACCTCCCCGCCTCCCCCGCCTCCCCTGCCTCCCCACCTCCTCCTGCCGACCACCATCTCCCCCTACGCCCCTCACCCCCTGTGCCCTCTGCCTCCTCCGCCACCCCAGCATCCCCATGCGCCCTCTGCCTTCTCTTCCGCATCCTCCGCCCCTACGCCCTCTGCCACCCCCACCACCCCCCGCCCCCTACCGCCCCATGCGCCCTCCGTCCCCTGCATTCTCGAGAATCTTGTTTAGGGGATACATCATTCATCAATGTTATTTTTCTCTATGGATGTCGTTTACATTCTAAATTCTATGCGGAGTTTTCATCTAATTGGTGCATTTTAAATTCTACGCTGCATCCAACTTCGCTCCGTCGCAACCACGACCTCCCTCCACCGCAGTCGGAATCTCCCTCTCAATTGCAACCGCAACTGATCTGGTATAACATCTTAAATTCATAATCTTGTAATGTTAATGTTAATTCCAAGAAATCAAATCTAATTTTTTTATAAAGGAAATTGAAATGTGAATTTGTTTTGCAAATGGAATGATTTTTTTAGAAATATTAACGTATTGGAATATTTTTTTAAAATCAAATGTTTTCTTTAGAAAGTAAATTGTAATGTGGTTAAACACATTGGAATATTCGTTTGGACGTTCGTATTCGTATTTGTATTTTGAGGATATGGATCTTGATTTTTTACATTCGTGTAACATTCGTATTCATATTCGTAAAATAATATGAATATGGTTATGGTATGACATGAATTCGCATTCGTAATCGTTCTTTGGCATACCTAGCCGCAGGACATGGTTTGATAGACTCACTTTGGAGATCAACACACTTGGCTTTCAGAGGACAACATCTGAATACTCTATCTTTGTTAGACGGCAATCTACTAGCATGGTCACTCTTGCTGTCTATGTTAATGATATGGTTGTCACAGGAGATGATGTAGACGGTATTCAGGAGATCAGGACCTTCCTCCAGAAGATCTTTGCCACAAAAGACCTTGGCCAACTTTGTTATTTTCTTGACATTGAGGTAATACGCAGTACAGAGGGGCTCCATCTTTCACAGAGGAAGTATTACCTTGATATTATGACTGAGGCAGGACTACTTGGATGCAAGCCATCTGGCATCCTTGCAGAACTGAGAAAACATTCATCTTTATTGATCCAGCTTTTGAAGATGCAACATGGTACAGAAGTTTAGTGGGGAAATTGCTGTATCTCATTATTATTAGGTCAGATATATCATACGATGTGAGCAGAGCCAACCAACATATGGAGAAACCTATTTACAGTCACTGGCAGGATGCTCTTTTGATTCTTTGATATTTGAAGGAATCCCCCAGACGCGGACCCTTCTATGGGGTGAATGGACACACTAATATCTCCGCCTACACAAATTCTGACAATGCTAGCTCTCCTGAGGACTGCTGATCATACATCATGTTTGTTGGGAACAATCTTGCCACTTGGCGAAGCAAGAAGCTTGCAGTGGTCTCCACATCCAGTACGGAAGCAGAATACAGGGCAATGGCTCAAGTCACCTGTGAGATCACATGACTTGTCTCTTTCCTAACAGAATTTGACATACCAGTCGCCACTCTTGTATTCTTATATTGCGACATCAAGTCTACTACGTACATTGCCACCAATCCAATTTTCCACGAGCAGACAAAAACATTGAAGTTGATTGACATTTCATTCGTGATGCAGTACAAGGAGAACGGATCTATACGCCACACATCTCCATTGAACTTCAACTTACAGACATCCTCACAAAGGTTCTTCCAAGGAAGTAACTCATGTACTTAGTATCCAAGTTGGGCATGATCGACAGATATGCTCCAACTTGATGGGAGTGTTAGAGTTATTATATTTACATTTATGTTCGTAACCCTTCGGATTCCATAACTCTTCGGGGGTATTTATGTATTTTCCTCTTGTACTCTTTAGGGTTTCTCTCTATATAAGAGATCCTAACCCTATGGAATAAACATCTCATTCGTTTCTCTTCGCCATTGTTGTTCGATACCAACCCGAAGTCTCTAAGGAATGCATATGGTCCCTCAGTGACATTCTCGTTAAACTTTGGCAACAACCCAAGGAAGTGGGACTTCAACTCAAATGCCTCAGTTGGAATAGCTGGCACGAGCCAGCTATTGGTCTCATTCTGTGCAGGATTATAGGTATCCATCATTAGTCTATCCATTCTACCCACCTCAATCATGTGTCCCATCTAAGCTCTAAGGTTTGCATTCATGTCAATGATCGTTCAACTGAAACGCAATGATCGATCAATTGATGACTGTTGGGAGGGAATTCAAAATACGATCAATAAGTTCAGTAAGTATGATCGATAAGGCATGATTGATTAATGAAATACACATGATCAATAAGTGATGATCAATCAATGTCATGAGATGATCGATCAGTTTATGAATTCTTGATCTCCTGACTTGGAAACTTTTGGTTGACACTTGCTTGAGGTTACAACTTTGTAAAACAATACAAATAAACAATTACAACACTTTCGATCATAGAAAAGTAATAAGGCTGAGCTTCTGCTTCGTTTGAGAGCGACGACTCCTCCTAGTCGTGTCGAGCTGAGATCCACACTTGCAGCCCTACAATCACAAAGAATATGTGTGCGAATGCGATATAATCTTGTGTGTGTGTCATCTTTAAAATCACTAAGAAACAAAGAACTAACACTAATGAGTGTTTGTAAATTATGGGTAGGCTAAACTCACGTAGAGGGCATAAAAATTATGTAGAGTGAACTCATATAGATGATTATGTATTGTGGATTGCTTTTGTTATTTATCCGTGCTCGAACATGATTTCTGAAACACAAGCTTGTGTTTCCTGAAAGCATTATTTACCAGCCCCCTCCCCCTCCCCCGGTGCACTTTCAGCTTTTTGTGAAGAGGCATATCTCTTAGATGGTATTAGCTCTTTACATAGAGCCACAATTATAATGAAAGGAGGACGAACAAATGATATGAATTTTGGTTAACTTGTGAGGTTGATATCTCTCCTCTCCTCGAACCATCTACTATAATTATCAACACCATTTCTTCTCCCTCAGGCTGCTTTGTGTGTGCATCTCTGCACATTCCCACTCAAAAACCTCATGGTAGTGATGCATTTCTCACTCTCCTTCTTGACCTCTCTCATTTTCCCAGCTCCTTTTTCCCCCATAGAAAATCAGATGACACTCAAAACAGCCCATCGAAGCTTATTTGACATACGCCGGAATATGTGAATCCACAATTTTATAAGGAAAAGATATTAGCTCTATGGTAAGAAGAAAGGCATGTCATACATCATGTCTTAGAATCTAGTTATATTCAAAATATCATTAAATTTTTAGACCAAAAAATATCATTACACTATTCTAGAGCA
Source organism: Ottelia alismoides (assembly GCA_037367405.1). Taxonomy (NCBI): domain Eukaryota; kingdom Viridiplantae; phylum Streptophyta; class Magnoliopsida; order Alismatales; family Hydrocharitaceae; genus Ottelia; species Ottelia alismoides. Next base: position 344,440 of record JAZKJV010010615.1, on the reverse strand, counting down.
CGAGTGCAAATTTTCAATAAGGGAAGAAACCTCATAACATTAACATGGAAATAAATATACACAAGAAAAATACCAATACAATGACTGAGTAAAACAATTATCTTTTGAACAAAAGATGGAGGGCAAGAACCAAAGATTTTATACATGCAGCTTTATATATTTTCTATATGAACTTCTATAATTAACTATCACGAAGTGAGGAGAAGATGCAAATGCTATAACCCTTGGTAATCAAGATTCTTGCTCCCTGTAGATTTGAATTTTAAGGAACTGGATTTGAGATCTCCTAGTGATATGGTTTCTCCGATTTATTTCAATAAGATTAAACAAAAAAAGAAAGACTTCTTGCACACCTTACATGGACGATTTTTAGTTTATCCTCTAAAATATCTAATAAGAGACAAATTAGGCTGGCTATTTGTGGGTCTGTATACCAAACTGCAGGTGAAAATTGTGCTTGAAATCGAAATAAACTTACATGTGTAGCACAAAGTGACGAAATCCATGAAGCTGCTGATAAATGATATCACCCAAAGAGAGGAGACAGTTACGACAAAAAGATGGGTATCCTTTCCGAGGGCAAGGTCGTGGGCAGCTGCTAATATGGAGTTTAAATGGGAACGGATGGAAGCGGCCATCGCATTCATCGATTCTTCCGAGATGGTCATATCGGGTAAGGGAGGCAGCTGCCTGATGAAATCATTTGCAAGAATCAGAGTCAAATCAGGAGATCAGAAACGGTGAACAAAAAAAAAGAATAAATTACCAACAAATTGGCAATACCTTCTGAGAAGAATGGCTGCTTTGGCCCATAAGAAGAGGGTGGAGGTGAGGAGAAGCGCGACTTTGGAGAGCAAGGAGAGAAGCGTGTGACCGGAGCGTTGGAAGACGATCCATGTGCCGAGAGCACCGAGAAGTATAGCAAGCGTCGCATTCTTCCTTCTCCACAGTATAACGTCAGCAGCTGCTTAATAAAACCACAGGTTAATTACAATACTAATGTTCACGAACGAGAGGAACATCATCGCCATCATAAAGTTAGATATGCCGATTATACAGACATTGATCAGCTGTAGGCTGAGAAATTTCACAATTCTTAGCGGCAATTTGTCAAAAGGACATTGTGGATGATGATCAAACCAGCAATTACGGACCGATTCCACCTCCGAGGATCTGATGGAGAGGCCTCCGCCTCGCAGGGAAGAGCAGGGGTTGCTGCTGTTCGGGGAAGGAGGCCGAGGTGCTGCCCATTGTGCTCCGCTCCGAGCAGAAAGGAGAGGAAGGGCTTCACGATCGATCGATCGCTCAAGGAGACCTCAGTACGAGTAGGTGGGCCGTGGGATTTGAAGAGTAGGAGGAGAAGAGGACTGACTGCTCCCCCGGCGTCGTTCGTGGTGGGTGGGGTGCCATTTTCCTCAAAACTGGTAAGCAGCAGCAATACTTTTTTTCTATTTTATGATACCACAGCAATCGGCCTATTCAGATAAATGGTTTATATATTTATTTATTTATATTAATAGATAGCATACATGAAGCACGTCCCATAAGCACACCGCTCAGGCATGCTCCTTTTTTGTATATATATTTTTTATTGTTTTGGAGTGAACATGAGCAAAGACCCCATTTATTTTCACTTGTCTTCACATAACACGAGGTTGCATTTCTGTGATGAGTTGAGGGTACAAAAAATCTTTTTGTTTCTGTCATGAATGGGGGAGGCGTGCTTAAAGCCGGAGGCTATGTAATCAATCTTAACTCTTGCTACTCGAATTTCCATGAAATCAATCAAAACTTGAATGTACTGATTTCTTTATCAATCTGCGTTTAAAAGCCCATTCGAATTTGTACGATTCTTATGTAAATTGATCGATATATTATCTATTTATAGTTTTACATGTCAATTTGCAAGAATTCTTCATTGTTTCCCTATGTTGTGTTCGAGATCAAGCATGAGAACCATCACGAGATAATGACAGATATTATTTTCAAACACCTTAATCGTCAAAAAATGTGCCTCATCGATCATGATGCCTTATGTGACAACCTATCATTAATCATACTAAATGCTTATTAATCACTTTCGCCAAAAAGTGATCCATCACTTATAAAAGATGATAGATCAAACATACAATTTCAAGAGAAATATATCACATAATTGTTGATCACCCTTCAAGTTGGTCGATCAAACCTCATTTTCAACCAATATTAAATTTTGAAAAATAATGAAATTAACATGCTTCTTAAAAATAAACTAGGACATTTTTAAGCATTACCTTGTTTAGATTAAATGTATTTTTAAAAAAATATAATGACATAGGAGAGATTGTCAAACTTATTGTGTGAGACCACCATGGTTAAATTAAATTAAAACGCTGGGAACAGTGCCATTATGCACCTCGATGTAAATGCAAATAAGAGTTAAATAAAGTGGATCGTAATGTAAGTTTTCATCATGCACATCATACTGGGAATCTTGTCAATAATCATGATAAAGTTCTACCCAAAGGACCACGCATACCAAAAGATAATATGATTTCAGACACTTGCAAGAAGCCCGACTAGATTATGTAAATGGAGGGGTGATTACTCATTATGTAACAACTCCAAAATAAGTCACACATAAGAAACTCTCCAAGTTTGAGAACATGTTATAAGAGTGGAGGACTACTACTTAACAACTCAAGCTTAAGCATTTTGGGTAGTTGTCAACATGTCTAATTAGGCCCGATCCAACAAGTTGACAAGGACAGCTTTCCTCGATAACGGTCTAGGGACTTACGCATGGGACAATACAAAGTAATATGACGGGTTCCCTCTAATAGTGGAAAGGGATATCCATGTGGTGAAGCTACTCCTATAAAGAAATAAGAGTAACGACTGTCAGAAGCGTCTAGACACCACTATTAGTGGGAATAAGTGATGGGGCATTTCGTAATGAAGACGTTGCGAATATACGCGAGGGAGATTGTAACAATCTTAAAGTTTGAGAGTGGGTTATAAGAGCGAGGGTCTGCTTATTGAAAACTTGGGCTTAAGCATATTCAGTTGTGGTCAAGGGTTTCAGTTGGGTCCAGGCCCAACAAGTTGTCTGGGCTAGTAGTTTTCGATAATAGACCAGTCTAGGGCCAGGACATTACACATTATGCATTTTTGAGTGGTTGCTAAGGATCAAGTTAGCTTGGAAGCAACAAGTTGTTAGGTCCAATCCTCATTGATAGTCAATATTGGCTAAAATCGAAGTAAGTCAGGTTCCTTGTAATAGTGGAAAAGGCTACATGTGATGTTGAGTTGTTCTTACAAGGGCTAGGAGAAAGTGAAATCCAAAAGTGGAGTTGCCCCTACTGTTGAGAGGTTGTTTATATTATGTCATGACAAGGTTGTCGCAAACATAAATGAGGGAGGATGTGACTATATAAGGTAGTACCATATCATATACTCACATACAGTAGGAGTGAGTTATATAAGGGGAGAATGACTGCTTAACAACTTTGATCAACTATTTTGGGTGGTTGTTAAGGGGTTCAATTGGCTTTATACTCAAGAAATTATCAAGGCCATTTCTTTATACTAACTACTCAGGTTTAAATTCAGGACATTACAATCGATCTAGGTTTTACTCAATGGCAACATGGGAGTGGGTGTGCATAGTGTCACTCCATGTACTTGGTATAATATAAGCAGCTACAATTTTAGAAGAGATGGTTAGCAAACACCAATATTATTGTGGGGGTATGGATATCAAAATGATATTTTGGGATAAAATAAATTTGTTTTTATTTTCCTCCAAGTTAATGTTTTTCTCCTCTGCATGTAGAAAAAGAATAACTAAATTGATCAAATTAGGAGAAGCCTCATAAAGTGCTTCTTTTGGAGTTGAACTCCCATTTGTCCATATTTCGAGGAACTAGATATGCCCAATTAGGCAAGAGATGAGACCTTAGTCAAACTCCATGATGATGATGAAGCGAGAGGGATGAAAGGTGAGGCATGAATCCCATGTGAAAATGCATATGATTGATGCCCTATATATAGGTTGGAATATCAAAAGTCTACGGTTGTACTTGAAGAGGAAATTTGATATATAGATTAGCTATATGAATGAAAAGGCTTTGAGCTTATTATATAATCTATATAAGAATTGGATTATACCCAATAACTTCTAAGATAAAATAGCAAATAATATAGAAAAATATATTGGGAACTTAGTCGCGGGTTACATTTTATCAAGTCATGTCTTTCGATAATTTTGATGACACAAATAATGCAATAACCCTGCACTTATTACTGATTATTTTTTATCATTAAAACATTCATCCATCACTATTTGTATTTACTATACAATTTAAAAATTTTATTTGTCATTTAATTCTATATTAACTAATTGAAAAGTTAGCATCAAAGAGCCATAATTATGTCAACTGATAAATTCTCGAAAAATACAAAGAGTCTTGCAAAATACAAAAAAGGTAAATGGGAGAATGAAATCAAAATGCAAAATTATCTAAATTCTAGATCTCAAGAAATATGCAATGATAAATCAAGATGCAAAATCGTAGTTTCCACCACATTCAACCAAAGTCTAAGTCAATAACATGCAATAACATCAACAATTTGAAGACACCAACATAGAAGGTAGGATGCATGCAAAATAAAATAAAAAAGAAAGTTAAAATCTTAGCCTAATTTTTGTAGATCTATTGATGTACAATTAGTCGTATATGGAACAAATAAAAACCTAACATCACATGAATTGTCTAAGAATTTTTTAAATATTTTATAAAGTTCTTATATAGTAAAGATCAAATATAATCTCTCCCCCTATAAGTACCATAAATCTCATAAATCACCTCCCTCCCTACACGAGCATATTGCATTCACCTCTTGCTTCAGTCGCGTGGTGCTACCAAGTTGTACCGCACTGCTAGCTGTAGTTTTTTTGGTCCGTAATATTTTATGTATTATTAACAAAAACATTACAAATGGCTTGAAGGCATAGTTACAAAGAATATTTGCAAAGAAAAAAAAGCAAATGTTGAAATTCTATTTGAACCCGAGACGTGCAAAAACTCGAGTCCAAAGTTAATTTCCAATAATACACACTGCTTGCACAATGGATCATATAATAGTAGATGTCGAACAGGAGCGGGACGAAGCTCAACGGTGATATCTCTCACCCCAAATTTCTCATACCGTAGGAAGAACAACACAAGAGAGTCTCTAACAAAATGCCACACAATTGTTTTTCCTTTTAATATTTTGTGTATATTTCATCTAGAAAAAATCTTCAAGATGTCTAATTGTATTTTTTATATATTTCATTGCATGCATTTGTAGGCATTTAATGATTTGTATTTTCAAGATTTTTTACAACCGCTTTTCCATTCCATTATTTTTAAATTCCATAAAATTTATACAATTCAAAAGTAATTTTGTTTTTCCCTTACTTCTAATGCCTTCTAGGACACATAAACTTTTTAATATTTTAAACTTATTTATAACAATATTTTATTTTTCTCTCTATAATTGTACTTTAGTTTTTATAAAACATAAAAAATGAAGAAAAATCATTCCTTGATATCGTACAATTTAAAGCACCTATTTAATTTGAATTTCATATATGTATAATTTTCAAAAGATGTCATTTTATATAAAGTTAAAAACTACTTGTATTGTAGTTGGACCGCTCTTATTTAAGTAAAATTTAGATTGTCTGCAGCATGTGATAAGGAGCGACTAATCAAAAGAACCACACGAGAAATATGAAACTAATATGTGCATTCGATTGTCTATTTTACATGAGCAAGTTCCAAGGTTGAACTCAGGGCGTGAAGAATCCATGATTCATCTACTCTATATGGATATTTTAGCAAAATCTCCTTAATAAATTACTAATCAAATCTCTTAAAATCAATTAATTAATATTCACTAATTGTGCCTAAATTAAGGTTAAAATATGTAATTAAATAATCTTCTTTTTAACATGATTGAGCTTATTATTTTATGTGTAAATAATCTTCATTTTAACCTAATTATTTTTCTAAAGTATTCTTTAACTAATTAACTAACTTGACATAAAGAATTAAAATCAATCAAAATCATAAAATCAGAAGAAAATACAAAATCCAACTTTTTATATTTTGTACACGTTCTTTTTGTTGTTTTTATTTTATCTTTTTCTAACCTACAAAAAATCCCTAAAATTAGATTAATTGTGTATATATTGTGTAGATATTAATCCATTAATTAAAATCAAATTACAAATAGAAAATTACAAAGTAGAAAAAATACGGTATTTTATTATCTATAGAGTACCTCCAAAAATAGTTTTTGTGCAGTTTACCTCTTTTGATTTTGGGTCCTTCACAAAAGTTGTAGCTGTCATCGAGATGAACAACTTTCGTGTTGACCACTATTTCATTTGACTTCATTTGCTATGTCTTTTTATTTTCCTTTTGATTTTAATATTTTAATATTTAATTTTACTTTCTCCTTTTTATTTTAAATTTTATTTTTGTATTATTTTAATTTTCATTTATTTAACTTTTATTTTTATTTTATTTCCTTTACTTTCTCTCTCTTCTCTCACTCTTCTTTCTTCCTCTCTCTACATCTCTCTAGATCATGTGCCTCGCACGTGACCTCACCTCTCTCTAGGTTATGTGCGTGCACATGACCTCACCTCTCTCTAGGTGATGTGCGTGCACGTGACCCCTACCTTCCTCCTCTCCCTAGTTGATGCCCTCCGCCCTCATGTAACTGTTTCCCACTCCCTCTCCTCCCTCTACGACTGTGACGTAGCCTCCGTGTAATGGCTCCACTTCCCTCAGTTGTTACAACCCCCTTCCTATAAATCTCCTCCTCGCCATCCAGTGAACGCCATTCACCGTATCCTCAAAGATCGATCTTGAGAGCCAGGGTGGTGACAACACCCTAGCCTTGCGACAAAGACCCCTCGTGAGGTGAGATCCATGACGAAGCCCTCGACATGTACTGCTCTCAAGCTTTTGAGCTCCTCTTGGCCTCGCTGCCAAGATCGAAGCAACGATCAGGAGATCGCCCTCCCTTCTCCTCCTCCAGGTGAGCCCTCCGCATGCTATGCCTGTGACACCATCTCTGTCGTACACTGCCTTCGACCGTTGACTTCTTACCATAGCCCCACTCGCCCTCGCAACTCCGTTGCTCTACCTCAATCTCTAGCAGTCACTGAAACCATGATACTATTTTTACACAATTTTAATGAGCAATAAAGTTAATTTCAAAGAAGGCATGACTCATAATTAATAGATGGATTACTCAATTTTATCGATGTCTAGAAGTATCTCAAAATGAATAAATTCTAAATGACACAGAATGAAATAAGCTTCAAATCGACATAAAGAACACCAAATTCGGATCACATATGCTCAAGATATAAATGTAACAGTTCAAGGTTATAAATATAATAAAAATAAATAGAATTGTCTAAAAAATGACCTTCGTATGGACATGTCTACATTTCTTGGAAATGGATGGGGTATACTTTGCAATTTACGCAAGAATAGAGCTATTTGCGTAAATTCCAAAACATGTGAGGGTATGGGTGAAATGCTTCCCACGTACATGAGAAAACTCACATGAAGGTCGGGTATTCTATGCCAATCCTCAAAAGTGGAGAGGGCGACTTGAAAATTTCTCGGACCATGTATGGTGCACGTGACCCGAGCCTGTAGTGTAGGCTCCTTCCCTCCACATGGGGCTCCATGATTGGTGGTTCCACTCGAGGTTGGGAGGCTCGGGTAGTCTATTATACGACTGAGATATGCTACCTGAGTTTCAATCGATGGTGCCTATAAAGCCATCTTCTCCGTCGATCAGCCGATACTTGAAGGCTTCTGTTATTGTGTGTCTAGTCCTGATGCTACAAATTATCCCTGATGGAGATCTGATTACAATGCCCATACTCCTATGAAGGCAGAAGGATGTTATTTCTTTGTGGGTTCTTCAAGGTTTGGGATTCCTTCCCAACACTCTATTGTGGTGCATGCAAAGATGGGTACTACTCGAGTGTTATTGCTTGGCTTCTGATGTGAAATGAAGGATTGTGGGGTGGGGGTAGCGGGGCTTCGAGGTTGGGGTGACAGAGTCTAAGTAAGTTGCAATGGTTGCATAAGGAGAAGAAAGGAGGGGAGATGTTTAGATTATAAGTGTGAGAGTCGATGTCGATCCAAGTTTTGACTCAAAAATGGAGAAGATGTAGTAATGGAATTTGACAAAGAAAATGAGAATAATAAGGAGGAGGAGAAGACATAGAAGATGGAGATAAGATGGAGTTACCTTGAGGTCAGTTCGTACCTAATGGTTTGGTAGAGGGCCAACTATGGTTGCTCACCTCCAGTCATGGACGGAGCAAGATGAGGCTCAGTTGTGCATCAAGGAGTCGAGTAGAAGCATCATGAAGTAAAGCTTCGTGGATCATGCCTACAAGTTGGTACTTGCTGGAGATATTATCATGTTGTCACCATGAAGCTCTCTGATCTCTCTCTCTCTCTCTCTCTCGCTCTTATTGGAGGTCATTGAACTATGGCAGATGCCCGATCAAGGAGATCGGAGAGGTTCTTAAATAAGGAGAAGAATGAGAGATGTCGGATTTTGGGTTTGAGGAAGACATAGAAGGGTTTGGATTTGTTAGGGGAGGATGACTGGATAATGGTGGTTAGAGGCATAGTAGTTGACGAGAGGATAATGGAGTTGGGTTCAAGTTAGTTGGAAAGGGATAGAAGCATGGGGAAGGAGATGGGCCTCCACGTGGTTTGGTTTCTTGGTTAGGATGTTAGTGTAAATGATTGGGATTGGGTTGGTTAGAGGAGATAGGAATCCCCTCGTCGGATATAAAGGGTGGTTAATGGGAGAGGAGATCAGTTGGGATAGTATAGAAGAGGGAGGCGATCAGAGATTAGCCGTTCGATGTACTTGATTGTGGAGGAGATGGCCAAAGGCTGGGGAAGGAGGTGAAAGTGTTAGCCATTGGATCGTCTCAGATCCAACAATGAGGAAGTAGGCATGTGAGTAACACGTGAGGGAGATTGTGAAGGAGGATGGTCATTGGATCAAGTTTAAACCAATGACTAGAATTGGAGGCGCTAAAGATAAATGGTGGTTGACCAATGGAGAAGTAGATTGACCTGGGCATGAGGTCAACAAATCTTAAGGAGACTTATGCATCGACCACCCTTGTAAATGCAAAGATAAATGAATTAGAAAAAGAAAATGACCTCAAATGCAAAAATATCAAAATGAAAAATGTTGACCTAAAAGCATTCTACAGTTTTCATGAATGACTCAGATGTAAATGAAACCAAATATGAAAGATATGATTTCTTGTTGATATTTTATGTCTATAAAATATTATTTTTGTATTTTATTTTTTTATATGAATTAGTGAGCGTACGTACTCAAGTTAGAATTTATCCTTTTCTTTATTTTTCTGATTTTTTATTTTTATTTTATGTAATTGATTAAAATATTTTTATGAAATAAAGTAATGAAAATGGAATAAATCAAATAAATTTAATTATGTACATACAATAATGAGGTGAAATTAGTGAATATGTACAATATACAATTCGATCTTAAAACTAAAGTTTCACATATGAACTCTGATTCTTGTTGATCTTGATTTGCAAATAATTAAGTGGTCATCAGGATTTTTCATTAATTAGTATGAGTGATATGTATAAAATGGAGCTTGTTTTATATAAATTGGAGTTAATGTAAATTAATTTAAAAATTGGTAAAAATAGGTGAATATTTACATGTGAATACAAATGCAATATGAAATGACAATTTATGCAAATTATTTACAAGTGCATGATTGCTAATTATGAATTATAAACACATGAATGCATCTAATTTCTTGGGATGAAGTTCTATTTTCAACTAATTAAAGTGATGAATCACATATTCATCAACCCTCATACTCAAACATTGCTCATTCCCGAGCAACTACAAAATAAAAGCAATGAAATGAGATTAGGCTCCATGCCATGATCATGAGCAAAAGGTTAAAATGGAGCTCGGCCTGACCTTTGGATTAATAATTTTGTGATATTTAGGACTTCAAAATCAACCATCTCTAAGTTCTACAAGCTATTGTACATGTTTGGTTCATAAGTCATCTTAGATCCACCCCCTTCCCAAGCATACTCCACAAGTGAATAAATGTCTTTTGTGTGCGACGGGTGTTAGCTCTTCACATTTGAAATGTTGAAATACCATGCAATCTTCTCCTCCAGTAACTCGTCCTCGGGGCGTCAAGTATTTCATATAAGTTCAAGTACTATTAGTATCAAAAAGGAGAAAGAAGGGAGAAATTGGAGTGTAACCAGTGTAACTAAGTCTCATGTTTGAAGATTGGCCAATGTGGTCAATTTTTGGTATGCAATCAATGAACTGTTGTGGTCAAGAAAATAAGATTTAAAAATTTTTCTCTACATTTATTTTTGGACTCTTTTTCCTTTAATTTTTTGCCCACTTATTCAGAATACATTTTAGGGGGACAAAGAGTGAACATTCATGTAAAGTGGTTGCATTTGCACCCATCTCAACTGAACAACTACAATACTGGTAGACTAATCCTCATATGAAGCTTTAGTCGAATCCATACTCTGGTCTTTAGATGTCCACGCTACTAGAGAAGAAGCTACACAGTTTTCCAAAAGCATGTTTGAGTTGAACTAAGTGTGCGGTGCTCGAGTTCAGATTAATTCTCCATTCAAGAGTCATACTCAAAATGAGGTAATCAACTTAGACACTAAGAGTCAAAGTACGAACACTATCATGAGGAAGTAGGATATTTAAGTATATGTCCTGAAGCTTCTGAAATCCTACTTTTCGATGAAGTTTCTTTGGAAATTAAGTGGATTAAGGTCAAGTCAAGTCCACTCTCAGTTTCTGCTCACAACATGGTTCAAAAGCCAATGATTTATGTTGAATGAAGTGCATATGCATGAGATTCAATTTTTCTTTCTTTTTTCTTTTGAATTTATTTTAGTCTTCTTAGTTTTTTTTCATTTTTGAGTTTTAAATTCTTTTGATTTTTTCAAGAGTTTTACAGTCTGTACATATTTTATACAAAATTATATATATTTTGCAAGGATTATACATATTTACAAGTATTTTACATTACATTTTTTTACAAGAGTTACCCACAACCCGTATTAACTAAGTATTATATACAAAAACTACAATACAATCTAGTACAACACAATACAGAATATGTACAGAAGTGTAACTCACCTCCCCTATACTTAGCATATGCTAAGTAGAAAAGGGTGTAAAATAAGAAAGTAGTTGTGTAGAAGTCGGACATTCCCCATATACTTGGGCTCTTTGTCAGCTTAAGTATAAAAGAGAGAAAAAAATGAGGAGGTCGAAGGCAAGAAGAAATGACGAGTATAAACAGGGAGGGCATCGATCCCCCGTATACTTAGGCTTTTACCTAAGTATAGAAGAACTAAAAGGAAACTGATGGGATCAAGAAAGATGTATAGAGGATGAATGAGGTTTCAACAAACCTTCTTATGGGAGTGAGGTAGGAGGGAATGTACAAAATTAGTGTTGACACTGGGATTAGATGAATAAAGATCTTAACAATGTGAAGAAGAAGATTCTCAACCATCATCAGAGTTATCCTTAGATTAGTAGTTAGTTGTGGGTATTCTACAACGTGGGTTAACACTTGACTACTTGCTCATGTAGGGTTTCAAGACGACCAAATTAAGCTCACTCATGTAGATCACTTCCTCTGCACCTAATGAGGAACCTGTATGCTCATTTAACATATTATGAAGGGTCTTAACATTATTCGAGTCTTCGATTTGATAATATAAGCCTAGGGTCACATAGTCCTGCCTTGGGTTCGCTAGAACATGAAGCAAGGAGAGGATGAAGGTCAGAGTGCTTCTCCCCTCCACTAGGAACCCAATGAAAGGATGTGGCTTTTCCTTGGTGTTTTGATCTAAAGGGTGGTCCACTAGTTTGATAATTTCATATTTTATGGTGATAGATCATGTGTCGGATCATAGTAATAATCAAGGAGGTTTGAAATGGCTGTGTCCGGATCTAATGAAATAAATGCGTGTAAGTCATGCTCTTTTATCTTGGCGACGACATGAGTGGTTGCAGAGCAGCTATAAGAAAAGTCACCTTAATCTTTGTGGTGACAAACGAGATCTCCAAAAGGGGATGTGGATAATTTATATTTGTAATAAAGTATTCTCCTTTTGACTATGAAGATTTTTTCGGTGATGTTAGCTTTGGTCTTTCGACATTTGGTTTCTTAGGCGTCTCTCCCAGGGTCATATTTTGAGTTGGTGGTTATTTGGAAGAGGTATTATTATGTGAAGTGGAAGGGTTTCTGTCTCCTCTTGGTCACATCTATCAGTAGCTTGTTCAGTTGTCTAAAAAAGGGGTGTGTCCTTGAGAATTTTATCACTTTGGTCCAGGTTCGGAAATTTATGTCTTGAGTCTCATAATCAATAGTTGCTCTAGTAGAGGATAAGAATAGCTTCCCCAAATAATTAGAGACTCAGTCAACTCTCCTCGATGCTCAATGTATAGGATACTAAAGTCCAGTTTACGTTTGACACCTTGGAAGTTCATGATGATAAAAATAATCCCTCTTAGTCTTTTAGTGGATCGATCGGGTAGTCAAACGATCACTCTAGTCTTCTTGAGCGGTCCGAGTTTGAGTTGGTTGAACACGAACTTTGGGAGGATGTTTAGGGTAGAGCCATCATCTATCTGAATATGACTAAATTTAGGTATCCTCAATTACACAATTAACCCTAGTCAATCACTTAACTCTATGGCTTTTGGTCTTCTGACCAATCACTAGTAAACTAGCCATAATAATTAAATGAAACTCAGTTCTTGATCTTTTCTTACCTGTCTTCTTAGAAGATAATCAGCTCTTCACAAATCTTTGAAGATCAAGCACATGCTCTATGTCCTTGATTAATGGAAGCTCCAAGATTAGTCTTTTGTAAAATGCTTCAGTTTTTATGGTATCCAATTTTTGGTTTTTCAAAATTTTCTATTTTTGGTAGAGTTAATGGAATAGTCAGTGGATTGATCAATGGTATTGGTGTTCTATGATGTTTGAATCTGAGTGTCTTGCACAAGAGGTTTCTCAGGTTCGCTTTCTAGGTTCCTCACTCATTCTTGGTTGTTGATCACTTCCATAACCAGTTGGATGATACTATGAAGTTCATCGTTAAAGCATCAACTCTCTGGTCGATTCGAGAAATTCCATCCTTGTTCGCCTCATGATTATGAGAAGAATAACTGTACTTATCATGCCATGACTCTGACAAGTAATCCCGAGTTGACTAATAGTCATTCCTCATGTTCGTAGTCTCAGTCTTATCATTAGTCCAATTTCCTTGACTCCGAGTCTCAAATGTAGGGTCAAAGGAAAATTGATCGTACTAGAGAAGAGAGTCATTCTGAGTAGGGGATAGTTCAAATAATGAATTATGTATTGTAAGTAGGAATCATGTTTCTCTTTCAAGTTCAATTACACTCTTTTACATCCTCAAATTCGCTCGCTCCATTATGTCCACATAGTATTCAATTGCTTCTGAGTTTGCAAGCAGTTCGTGTCTTAAGGTCTCAACCAAAGAAGTAGTGGGATTGTGTAAATGTTTGAGGTGGATGTGAAGGATGAAGGGAATGATGGTTGGGAAAGAACCATTTCTAAAAGAGGATTCTTCTGGGATGATATGATGATGAAGACGATCGAGATATGGTCGTCTAGGTTCAACCCATGGAGTATGGGTATGAATACCAATATTATGACATCTTCCAAATGAAGGTGGAAATGATCATGAAACACGATCTATTGTTTGCAAGTGCAATGTCTTTGTACGCATATAATGCAATACACAATGCAAACCCCAAGTTCACCAACTTCATATAATGAAGGATGCAAATTCCCAGGTTGCCAGGTTATATCACACCCCTAAAGAAAATAGTAGGCTTATACACCTATAACGTCTCTCTATGGTTGGAGATGAGCACTTGCTGCTCCCAACCTCACAAGAGTCAGATTTGGAAACTTAAGGCGCATGTTTAGGATTTTGGGCTCTAATCTCAAGGCGACATCCTCACACACTCATAATATGGAGGAGTACCTGCATACAAGGATTTGGTTGTTGTTCAACGGTTATGAATTTCAATTTTATCTGGTTTTTAATTAATCAATAATATTTAGAAGTCCATATTTTAAATTAGGTGATCACTTGCTTTGAAGTCCAAGAATAAGCTTGTCTACCGGACAGTCCCAATTTCATTTGGTCCTAAGTGAGAAAACACAGAGGGAGGAGTCAAAAAATCCCATACGAATCAAGATACTTTATGCATGCTGAATTGACTCTTCTTCATACTCGCCTAATCTCTCTCCTCCCCATCACTTATGTCATTCACTCCCTTCCCTGACTTCTTATTCTCCGAAACCTGGGCCTCTTAGAGGATGAAAAGATATGTATCAATGATTAACTAAATAATCCAAACCCATGAGAGATAATCCTTTGTTACAATGACTATAACAGTTCTGATAGACAAATATATAGTGGGTATTTTGACAAAGCTATATATTCTATGAAGGGCCAATGACCAATTAAAGAGTGCCCTCAAGTTAAAATCTTGCAAGTGACATTTATTGTATATACTATAATTGGCTAATTGGGCGCTGCATCGATGAAATAATGATACGTGCTCAGATAGAAATACTTATAGTAATCCTCATAATCACCATTCAAAATTCTAAATAGAATTGAAATTTACACTATACTTGATGCACCAGAAAAGGTGCTCCTAAACATATAATTCTATTAGTGAATGAACAACGAATTAATTTTGGCTAAGTAGAAAGTGTAGTGCATCTTTTAATGGATATGTGAACCTAGGACTACGTGCACAACAAATAAATACTATTAGTTTTAATAGCTACAATGTAGTCATAGATCTACATCAAGCAACACAAATAAACCATGGGGTCCCGACCACCTGGGTTGAAATAGGAAAAGTGTTCAAATTCGAGGTATACATGCGAGCAATTATTACAAATTAATTACAAAAATAAATATCTCAAAAAAAAATAAAACACTCTCTCTCAAAAATAAAAACATTTCTTCATGCCTCCTTAGTGAGCTCGGCCCACAAAATTGCCCACCTCCAGTCTCCTCGAGTTGCGTTGGCTCCTGAAAAAGATGCTCCAATTAAGTCCATTGGGTTCCTCACGTGAAAAAAAGATTTATATTAGAGATACATACACACATTCTAAGAAATAAATAGAGAATATTTACAAGAAAAATTAGAAATCAGACTACTCAGGGATGGAAAACCTATGCACTAAGTTGTCTAAAAATTGATCCTAAACCATACACCTCACTGGCATTATTGCCATTTGATTGACGCCAGCCTTCACCACTCTTAATTAAGTAAAATTTATGATTCTTCTAGAAGTGACAAAGAGTGAGTAATCCAAATAACCACACAAGAAATATGAAACTAATCTGTACATTTGATTGTTTATTTTACTTGGGCAAGTACTAAGTTCGAACTCAAGGATGTAATGTGAGGGTCTAGAATCATTTTTTTAAAACAACTTGGAGTCAGGTTTTCAAGAGATGAATTTTTTTATGGGTTGTCTGTTTTTTTTTACAAAATTTTAGGGGTTGCAATGAAGTTGAAGCAAATATGATGAATGATTTTCTATGCACAAAATAAATGTGATGCAAAATAAGAGAGAAAATCAAATAATGCAACATTTTTAGATTTTTAAATGACGATGAAGAATATAAATCGAGAAATGCAAGGAAATTATCAAGACAATAATGCACAACTTAATTCAATGCTCAAGACCCAATGATCAAAAAATATTTTATTAATGAATCTCAAATTAGTTCCCAAACCGTGCTCCTATTTTTACACAATTTTAATGATTAATAAAACTAATGTCAAAGAAGGCACAGATCACAATTAATAAATGAATTCCTCAATTTTATTGATATTCAAAAATATCCCAAAATGAATAATTCAATATTCTAGATGATAAAAAATGAAACAAGCTTCAAATGGACATAAAGAGCACAAAATTTGGACCACATAAGCTCAAGATATAAATGTAATAGATTAGAGGTAAAAATGTAATAAAAAATAGGATTACTTGGTCGACGAGGTCATTGGCTAATGATTAATCGATAATTAGATGACTAATTAGATTTAGTATGCCTTTAGTTTAGAACTTTTTAATTATTTTAAATATATACATCATTTTTTTACATATATTCTTATATATTTACATAGCTTTACATTTTTATACTATAATATTGAAATAAAATAATTAATTGAATTTAAATAAAACATTAATCATACTAAAATATATTTGCTTTTAAAAATAAAAAACAAATAAAAAACTAAAAAAAATCTTTATGTAAAAGTCAACCGATTAGTCGGGTTGACCGACTATTGGCTAACTAGGCCTAGTCAAGTCAGTTAACCCTCGATTTGAATAGTCGGCCTAGTCAGCAAACTTCTACAACCGTGGTATGAGTGAAATGTCTCCTACATATGTGAGAGAACTCATGTGAAGGGTGGGGGTGTCTTCTCTACCAATCCTCAAAATTCGAGGGGGCAACTTGAAAATTGCTTGGACCATGTGTGGTACACGTGACTCGAACCTGTAACATAGACTCTTGCCCTCCACGGGGGCTCCGTAATTGGTGGTTCCACCCAAGGCTAGGAGGCTTGGATGGTCTATTGGGTGGTTGAGATAGGCTACTTGGGTCTTCAATTGACGATGCATGTAAAAGCCATTTTCTTCTCTGCCAATCGACTGCCACATGAAGGCTTCTAATATTGTGTGCCTCGTACTGATGCTGCGAGCTATCCCCGACGGAGATATGCTTCTGATGACCCTACTCCGATGAAGGTGGAAGGATGTTGTTGCTTTATGGGCTTCAGTGTTTGGACTTCCTTTCTACCGCTCTGATGTGGTGTCTATAAAAATGGGTTACTCGAGAATTATTGCTTAGCTTCAGGTGTGAAACAAGGGGGGACTGATGAGCGTCAAATTTGCCTCTTTAATTATCGGTAATTGGCGTAGTATAGGAGGCAAATTTGGTTCAGCAAAAACCACAATCTTTGAATGCTGTGGAATATTTATACTTGGCAAGTGTACCAAGGTCGAACACAGGGACACAACTGCTTAATTATGGCTTTTGAATTTTGATTCGTGAAGTTCAATGTCAATTATTCTCAATTTTAGGTCCATATGCAAATTATGAAGCACTAAGCTATTTACAAGGTAATGCCATGATGCATGCATTTTTTTAGATATTTTTATGCAAGTTAAGAGATGCATGTGCGAATATGCAAGAGAAATTATACACAGATTAAATACTACAATTATACCCTTAAAAATTATGAGCAGCATGAGAAAACTGAAACTAGTGTCAATTTAATCGCAACAATAAAAAGTAGTCATCAAATTCAAGCAAGGCAAGGAGGGCAGGGTCCATTTGCCACATAAAATTTCACTTTAATGAAACAGGAGCAAATAAGACAATTAAACATGCTAGAATGTAGAGGACAAAACAAGGATCAAAACGACACTAAAATCATGCAATTTGGACCTACTATGCTCAAGTTATGCTAAAAACAGTGCAAGGGCATAAATGTAATAAAAATGCAAGCAAAATAAAGGATAAATATTGCATTTAGGTCCCTGAAGGGACCTAAATGCAAATACCAAAAACCGCCTGGGCCTGGATGAAATTTTCCCATAAGCGCGGGGGCCTTTTTGTAATTCTTCCAAACCTTGAGGGCTTTCCTGTAAAATACCCCAGGCGCGCACGTGAGGCACGCGCCTGGAGGACCGATTCGTGATTAGCAAATATTTCTGGGTCTTGCATGCAAATCTCCCAGACCCCACGTGCGCTGCACGTGGGAGACTAGGCTCGGAAAGCTGGCTGAGGCTCGGGCCACGTGGACGCATCTGATGGTTCGGCGTAAGGCTCGGATAACCCGAGCCTTTCAGTTGGGAGTGAGGCTCGGGCGTCGATGTGGCATCGTCACAGCCGTTCGATCTATTCGATCGAACGACACCTGTACCATCTCCTTCATCGCGGGCCACCGGAGGAGGCGGGTCTCCGGCGACCTGCTAATAGCTCTGCCGTGCTCCTCATTAGCATTTGAGCGTCGATGAAGTTTGCTGGAGGCATGGCGAGGGTCCTGGAGCTCAGGCGAAGCTCCAAGGGTGTCTGGAGCTGCTCGGCAAGGCAAGGTCATCGGAGGAAGAGCTCGAGATCGGCGGGGCGAAGCGAGCTCCGATCAGTGAAGGGAAAGGACCTGCAAGGTTAGCATAGCCGAAGCGAGGAGTGTGTGGGTGAGTTTATGAGTGAACGGAGGCCTTGGAGGCGGCGAGAAGTGATGGCCAGGTCGTCTTCTCCGGCGGAGCAGGAGAAGAGTGGTCGGAGCGGTTGGGGGTTCTGGAGAAGGGAGAAATGGGTGGCGGAGGTCGGAGTGGTTCGGCGGAACGAGTAGATGGATCAGATGGGGGTGGAAGTGACTGTAGGTTGTGTCAAAATGGGGAGAAAAAGAACAAAGAAGAAGAGGGCAGAGGAACCTCAACGGGGAGGGGAACCGGTGGAGGAGAGGCTTGGGCTGAGCTCCTAGGCGGGGCTCCGGTCGTCGCACGACTCGCTCAGCCAATGCGAGGTGCTCGGTGGTGCCCGGAGGTCACCCAAACGCAGCGGAGCCACCGCGGGTCGACACCGGCAAAACCCTATCGTGGCTTCGACATTCCGCCCCTCCGCTGTCACCGGAGGGGCGGAGGAGGCTAAGGGTAGAGCCAATAATGGTGGACCAGTGACTTCGGTGACGGGGGAGGGTTTAAATAGTCGGAGGCGATCGGGGGTTACGGTGATCGAGGGCCGTTTTCGAGGGCGGGTTTTATGGCGATGGGAATAATGGCGAGGCTTGATGGAGGTCGCGCGAGGATGGCGGACGAACGGGGAAGGGATTGGTGGCGTTACGTCGAGGGGGTGGTGGTTGAGGCGGCGGCTAGAAATGGAAGGGGGTGATGGGCTCGCGTATCGTAACGTCTGGAGGGGGGTTCAGCCGGAGGAAGGAGACAGTGGTTGGACCGTTGGATGATGATCCAACGGTGGGGATGAGATCGCGAGGAAATGGCTCAGATCGAATGATGGGGTGATCGAGCGGCGAGGGTTAGAGGGATGACGTGGATCGAGGAGGAGCGTTGGATGAGGGTTGATCGGGTGGCTTTGGAGAAGTGGTGACGTGGCGTAGGGAGAGGCGCAGGATAGAGGCTGATCCAATGGTTGTAGTCGAGGCGGTAAGAAGAGGTCGAGATCAGATCTGGGGATCACATCCGACGGTTGAGATCACGGCGGTGATGAACGGCGGAGATGAGGGCGGGTATGGCATGATCCAACGGCCCAGGAGAGGGCCGGGTGGCGGGAAGGAGAGCGGGCCACGTGGGCGGCCCAGAAGGCGCCACGTGGCCCAATCAGATTAATTCAGAAATAAAAACAAAGAAAAATGTAAAAGAAATAGTTAGAGGCTGAATTTGGAAAAAGTCAAAACATGAAAGTTGTTCGTCTCGATGAGATCTACAACTTTCATGTTGGTCAAAAAGCCAAAAGAGGTCATCTGTACAAAAGCTATTTTGGGGGTATTTTTAAGGGGATAAAAACACCGATTTTGTGGTTTTGATTTGTTTTTGTATTTTTTAGTGGTTTTAAAGGTCAGTAAATTATAGACAACTTATCTACCTAATTTTTAGGGGTTTTTGAGTGATAAAATAATTACAGAAAAATAAGGGCAATTAAATACAAATAATTAAAGGATAGACAGTATAGTACATGATAAAAATAGAGAATTAGAGGATAATTTTATTGGCTTGTTTAAGCACGGATTTTAATAAGGAGTTTTTAGCATGATGAATACGAGATTCATCATACCCCTATACTTAAACCATGCTCGTCCTCGAGCATCTAAAGAATGAAGGAGTCGGATGAATTCCTGACAGTGCGTGTGAAAAATTCAAGGCTTGATCTTTCGAAGACCCTTGACCTGAGTGATCCTAAAATTCTGGGTTTATCCAAGCCTTAGTCAGAAGGAATCCAACTTCTCTGATTATCAGACTCTCTTTTTGTACATATAATATAAGGATATGACATTTAGTGTACTGCATTTCATGAGAGCCGAGTCGATGCATCACCCAAAGTTCCAGTCCCAAAGATCTTCCTTTAGACCTAATCCTCAATACTAGGGAATAAGTATGTTCTTGCTCCAGTCCACCGTCTCATTAGTTTGTCAGACTTTGAAATGTAGATGGACGGCCAGATGATGGAGGGACATGGGATTGTGTCTAATTTTCTCACCCTCACATTGGAACAAGGGGCCTCTCGAGTGCCTTTTACTCAACACATTTATATTATTATTTTGTTGATCAATGTGTCCGTCAAGAGAGTTGGAGTCGTCTGCACTTGTTTTTCTGGGAATACACCGGGGTGTGTCTCTTTTGAGTATCTAAGATACCTTCGACACCCAGACTTGTAGCATTTACGATGCAGAGCCCTTTTTCGGTGTCAGCCCGACTCCTGGTCCTAATTAGCGCTTGGTCCAAGTGGACACTTTGAAAATGTTTGGGAGCGCTCGCCATTGGTGGAAGCTCATTTGGAATTTGACTTTGATGATTGAGCTTTTTCTTTGACATTTCATTTCTGTTGTTGGCTAGCTCCACTGCTTTTACCAAGAGATTGGCGCACATTGATCAACAAATTCCTTTAAGTTTCATCGCACCCTGGCACTTTTAGGTAAATATCAAGAGATAGCATATGAATCTTGTTCACATACTGGCTAGGGTTTTGCTGACACTCAGGTTTTCTGAAGCCTTCATTAACTTTATCCCATCCTCGAATATCATCAGATCGGGTCTAAATTTAAATCTCTGATCCTAGTTCCTCAAGTGATATCTCATCTCAGCTCATCAATCATGCAGTTGTGGAAGTGACTGTGCTGATCATATTTTCTTGAAAGTAGAGATAAAGAGTGCAATATAGCACTCAAATCTTTCAAACCAGAGGAGTGTGGATATTTAAGTCAGGAAAACCCTAATGACTAAGGCATGTTAACTCAGACTCTCAAGATCCCAGAGATCCAGTGTCCTCAAAATTCTCAAGCCTTGAGTGAATGTGAATGTGTCAGGAATACACCAACTCCTTAGGTTAGTGAATTTTTGTGTGATTTTTGATTTTTGCAGATTTTTATGGGTTTTATTTTTCATTTTTTTTTGTCGGAGAGACAATGACTGACCCAGGCTCAAATGAATAAAAGTATCCACTCTCAGCCAGTATGGGTGTAAGTGCGGGTCGAGACCCGTGATCCTTAAGGACGGTGCCATATGCGGTGTCCTTTAAACCACCCACTCTGCTAAGGGAGACCGAGGTTACCTCACTGAAAATGTCTACTAAGCCTAGTAGTCAGAGTCAACTACCGAAAAACATTTTTAATTTTTCAATTTTTTTTTTTGAAAAAGGGTTATTTACAAAGATTAATCCCTCAATTTTAATTTTTACAGGTTTTTACTCAGTTCCCAAGGTTACCAAAACCCAGCCCGAAAAAATAAAATTTTAAAAAGTTTTAAAAACGCGAGCTAAGGCTAAAGTAATATACAGTAATATACGGTATACCCCCCTATACTTAAAATTTGCTATGTCCTCATAGCACAAGTGCCATGAAGCCAAGGCTCGGTTTAAGTACAGGGTGATATAGCGGAACTGAGGAGGAGGGTCCCCCTATACTTAGGCCAAACTCGGCCTAAGCACAAGAGGACCGAACGAGGGAGGGATGAATAGGCAGGTCCCCCCTATACTTAGGCTACAAATAGCCTAAGTAAGATCTGCGTTAGGGGGGGGGGTTCTATGATACAAGGGTGAGGGAGAGGGTTCTTTGAAAAATAGATACACACACACAGAGAGAGAGAGAGAGAGAGAGAGAGAGAGAGAAAGAGAGTGAGAGAGAGGGAGTGAAATATACAGGGGAAGGGTGGGGGTGAGTATGTGCATGTGCAGTGTAGGTGTGTGGGGGGGGATTTTTTTTTTTTGAGTACAATATGCAAGACTGAAAATAAATATGCAGATGCAATGTTTTTTTTACAACATGCAATGCTATTTGACTGATAAAAATCCTAGAATTTCTTCACGGCTTCTTTTGCGGCCTCTTCAGCGGAAGCTCCCAACTTCGCGCCTCCATGATGATCAGGCGTCCCCGATTTTCATGGGCCCTGCCACAAAAGAGAAAAGTTAGAATCTCAAAGAAATTACATCAGCAACTAATGTGCAACTAAATGATGCATGGAATGAGGACCTAGAAATTATTGAATTAATTAAAAAAAATCAAAATTCAAAAATTAAGCAAAGCCGCATCCCCGGCAACGGTGCCATTTGATGAGCGTCAAATTTGCCTCTTTAATTATCGGTAATTGGCGTAGTATAGGAGGCAAATTTGGTTCAGCAAAAACCACAATCTTTGAATGCTGTGGAATATTTATACTTGGCAAGTGTACCAAGGTCGAACACAGGGACACAGCTGCTTAATTATGGCTTTTGAATTTTGATTCGTGAAGTTCAATGTCAATTATTCTCAATTTTAGGTCCATATGCAAATTATGAAGCACTAAGCTATTTACAAGGTAATGCCATGATGCATGCATTTTTTTAGATATTTTTATGCAAGTTAAGAGATGCATGTGCGAATATACAAGAGAAATTATACACAGATTAAATACTACAATTATACCCTTAAAAATTATGAGCAGCATGAGAAAACTGAAACTAGTGTCAATTTAATCGCAACAATAAAAAGTAGTCATCAAATTCAAGCAAGGCAAGGAGGGCAGGGTCCATTTGCCACATAAAATTTCACTTTAATGAAACAGGAGCAAATAAGACAATTAAACATGCTAGAATGTAGAGGACAAAACAAGGATCAAAACGACACTAAAATCATGCAATTTGGACCTACTATGCTCAAGTTATGCTAAAAACAGTGCAAGGGCATAAATGTAATAAAAATGCAAGCAAAATAAAGGATAAATATTGCATTTAGGTCCCTGAAGGGACCTAAATGCAAATACCAAAAACCGCCTGGGCCTGGATGAAATTTTCCCATAAGCGCGGGGGCCTTTTTGTAATTCTTCCAAACCTTGAGGGCTTTCCTGTAAAATACCCCAGGCGCGCACGTGAGGCACGCGCCTGGAGGACCGATTCGTGATTAGCAAATATTTCTGGGTCTTGCATGCAAATCTCCCAGACCCCACGTGCGCTGCACGTGGGAGACTAGGCTCGGAAAGCTGGCTGAGGCTCGGGCCACGTGGACGCATCTGATGGTTCGGCGTAAGGCTCGGATAACCCGAGCCTTTCAGTTGGGAGTGAGGCTCGGGCGTCGATGTGGCATCGTCACAGCCGTTCGATCTATTCGATCGAACGGCACCTGTACCATCTCCTTCATCGCGGGCCACCGGAGGAGGCGGGTCTCCGGCGACCTGCTAATAGCTCCGCCGTGCTCCTCATTAGCATTTGAGCGTCGATGAAGTTTGCTGGAGGCATGGCGAGGGTCCTGGAGCTCAGGCGAAGCTCCAAGGGTGTCTGGAGCTGCTCGGCAAGGCAAGGTCATCGGAGGAAGAGCTCGAGATCGGCGGGGCGAAGCGAGCTCCGATCAGTGAAGGGAAAGGACCTGCAAGGTTAGCATAGCCGAAGCGAGGAGTGTGTGGGTGAGTTTATGAGTGAACGGAGGCCTTGGAGGCGGCGAGAAAAGATGGCCAGGTCGTCTTCTCCGGCGGAGCAGGAGAAGAGTGGTCGGAGCGGTTGGGGGTTCTGGAGAAGGGAGAAATGGGTGGCGGAGGTCGGAGTGGTTCGGCGGAACGAGTAGATGGATCAGATGGGGGTGGAAGTGACTGTAGGTTGTGTCAAAATGGGGAGAAAAAGAACAAAGAAGAAGAGGGCAGAGGAACCTCAACGGGGAGGGGAACCGGTGGAGGAGAGGCTTGGGCTGAGCTCCTAGGCGGGGCTCCGGTCGTCGCACGACTCGCTCAGCCAATGCGAGGTGCTCGGTGGTGCCCGGAGGTCACCCAAACGCGGCGGAGCCACCGCGGGTCGACACCGGCAAAACCCTATCGTGGCTTCGACATTCCGCCCCTCCGCTGTCACCGGAGGGGCGGAGGAGGCTAAGGGTAGAGCCAATAATGGTGGACCAGTGACTTCGGTGACGGGGGAGGGTTTAAATAGTCGGAGGCGATCGGGGGTTACGGTGATCGAGGGCCGTTTTCGAGGGCGGGTTTTATGGCGATGGGAATAATGGCGAGGCTTGATGGAGGTCGCGCGAGGATGGCGGACGAACGGGGAAGGGATTGGTGGCGTTACGTCGAGGGGGTGGTGGTTGAGGCGGAGGAAGGAGGCAAATTTGCCTCTTTAATTATCGGTAATTGGCGTAGTATAGGAGGCAAATTTGGTTCAGCAAAAACCACAATCTTTGAATGCTGTGGAATATTTATACTTGGCAAGTGTACCAAGGTCGAACACAGGGACACAGCTGCTTAATTATGGCTTTTGAATTTTGATTCGTGAAGTTCAATGTCAATTATTCTCAATTTTAGGTCCATATGCAAATTATGAAGCACTAAGCTATTTACAAGGTAATGCCATGATGCATGCATTTTTTTAGATATTTTTATGCAAGTTAAGAGATGCATGTGCGAATATGCAAGAGAAATTATACACAGATTAAATACTACAATTATACCCTTAAAAATTATGAGCAGCATGAGAAAACTGAAACTAGTGTCAATTTAATCGCAACAATAAAAAGTAGTCATCAAATTCAAGCAAGGCAAGGAGGGCAGGGTCCATTTGCCACATAAAATTTCACTTTAATGAAACAGGAGCAAATAAGACAATTAAACATGCTAGAATGTAGAGGACAAAACAAGGATCAAAACGACACTAAAATCATGCAATTTGGACCTACTATGCTCAAGTTATGCTAAAAACAGTGCAAGGGCATAAATGTAATAAAAATGCAAGCAAAATAAAGGATAAATATTGCATTTAGGTCCCTGAAGGGACCTAAATGCAAATACCAAAAACCGCCTGGGCCTGGATGAAATTTTCCCATAAGCGCGGGGGCCTTTTTGTAATTCTTCCAAACCTTGAGGGCTTTCCTGTAAAATACCCCAGGCGCGCACGTGAGGCACGCGCCTGGAGGACCGATTCGTGATTAGCAAATATTTCTGGGTCTTGCATGCAAATCTCCCAGACCCCACGTGCGCTGCACGTGGGAGACTAGGCTCGGAAAGCTGGCTGAGGCTCGGGCCACGTGGACGCATCTGATGGTTCGGCGTAAGGCTCGGATAACCCGAGCCTTTCAGTTGGGAGTGAGGCTCGGGCGTCGATGTGGCATCGTCACAGCCGTTCGATCTATTCGATCGAACGGCACCTGTACCATCTCCTTCATCGCGGGCCACCGGAGGAGGCGGGTCTCCGGCGACCTGCTAATAGCTCCGCCGTGCTCCTCATTAGCATTTGAGCGTCGATGAAGTTTGCTGGAGGCATGGCGAGGGTCCTGGAGCTCAGGCGAAGCTCCAAGGGTGTCTGGAGCTGCTCGGCAAGGCAAGGTCATCGGAGGAAGAGCTCGAGATCGGCGGGGCGAAGCGAGCTCCGATCAGTGAAGGGAAAGGACCTGCAATGTTAGCATAGCCGAAGCGAGGAGTGTGTGGGTGAGTTTATGAGTGAACGGAGGCCTTGGAGGCGGCGAGAAGTGATGGCCAGGTCGTCTTCTCCTGCGGAGCAGGAGAAGAGTGGTCGGAGCGGTTGGGGGTTCTGGAGAAGGGAGAAATGGGTGGCGGAGGTCGGAGTGGTTCGGCGGAACGAGTAGATGGATCAGATGGGGGTGGAAGTGACTGTAGGTTGTGTCAAAATGGGGAGAAAAAGAACAAAGAAGAAGAGGGCAGATGAACCTCAACGGGGAGGGGAACCGGTGGAGGAGAGGCTTGGGCTGAGCTCCTAGGCGGGGCTCCGGTCGTCGCACGACTCGCTCAGCCAATGCGAGGTGCTCGGTGGTGCCCGGAGGTCACCCAAACGCGGCGGAGCCACCGCGGGTCGACACCGGCAAAACCCTATCGTGGCTTCGACATTCCGCCCCTCCGCTGTCACCGGAGGGGCGGAGGAGGCTAAGGGTAGAGCCAATAATGGTGGACCAGTGACTTCGGTGACGGGGGAGGGTTTAAATAGTCGGAGGCGATCGGGGGTTACGGTGATCGAGGGCCGTTTTCGAGGGCGGGTTTTATGGCAATGGGAATAATGGCGAGGCTTGATGGAGGTCGCGCGAGGATGGCGGACGAACGTGGAAGGGATTGGTGGCGTTACGTCGAGGGGGTGGTGGTTGAGGCGGAGGAAGGAGGCAAATTTGCCTCTTTAATTATCGGTAATTGGCGTAGTATAGGAGGCAAATTTGGTTCAGCAAAAATCACAATCTTTGAATGCTGTGGAATATTTATACTTGGCAAGTGTACCAAGGTCGAACACAGGGACACAACTGCTTAATTATGGCTTTTGAATTTTGATTCGTGAAGTTCAATGTCAATTATTCTCAATTTTAGGTCCATATGCAAATTATGAAGCACTAAGCTATTTACAAGGTAATGCCATGATGCATGCATTTTTTTAGATATTTTTATGCAAGTTAAGAGATGCATGTGCGAATATGCAAGAGAAATTATACATAGATTAAATACTACAATTATACCCTTAAAAATTATGAGCAGCATGAGAAAACTGAAACTAGTGTCAATTTAATCGCAACAATAAAAAGTAGTCATCAAATTCAAGCAAGGCAAGGAGGGCAGGGTCCATTTGCCACATAAAATTTCACTTTAATGAAACAGGAGCAAATAAGACAATTAAACATGCTAGAATGTAGAGGACAAAACAAGGATCAAAACGACACTAAAATCATGCAATTTGGACCTACTATGCTCAAGTTATGCTAAAAACAGTGCAAGGGCATAAATGTAATAAAAATGCAAGCAAAATAAAGGATAAATATTGCATTTAGGTCCCTGAAGGGACCTAAATGCAAATACCAAAAACCGCCTGGGCCTGGATGAAATTTTCCCATAAGCGCGGGGGCCTTTTTATAATTCTTCCAAACCTTGAGGGCTTTCCTGTAAAATACCCCAGGCGCGCACGTGAGGCACGCGCCTGGAGGACCGATTCGTGATTAGCAAATATTTCTGGGTCTTGCATGCAAATCTCCCAGACCCCACGTGCGCTGCACGTGGGAGACTAGGCTCGGAAAGCTGGCTGAGGCTCGGGCCACGTGGACGCATCTGATGGTTCGGCGTAAGGCTCGGATAACCCGAGCCTTTCAGTTGGGAGTGAGGCTCGGGCGTCGATGTGGCATCGTCATAGCCGTTCGATCTATTCGATCGAACAGCACCTGTACCATCTCCTTCATCGCGGGCCACCGGAGGAGGCGGGTCTCCGGCGACCTGCTAATAGCTCCGCCGTGCTCCTCATTAGCATTTGAGCGTCGATGAAGTTTGCTGGAGGCATGGCGAGGGTCCTGGAGCTCAGGCGAAGCTCCAAGGGTGTCTGGAGCTGCTCGGCAAGGCAAGGTCATCGGAGGAAGAGCTCGAGATCGGCGGGGCGAAGCGAGCTCCGATCAGTGAAGGGAAAGGACCTGCAAGGTTAGCATAGCCGAAGCGAGGAGTGTGTGGGTGAGTTTATGAGTGAACGGAGGCCTTGGAGGCGGCGAGAAGTGATGGCCAGGTCGTCTTCTCCGGCGGAGCAGGAGAAGAGTGGTCGGAGCGGTTGGGGGTTCTGGAGAAGGGAGAAATGGGTGGCGGAGGTCGGAGTGGTTCGGCGGAACGAGTAGATGGATCAGATGGGGGTGGAAGTGACTGTAGGTTGTGTCAAAATGGGGAGAAAAAGAACAAAGAAGAAGAGGGCAGATGAACCTCAACGGGGAGGGGAACCGGTGGAGGAGAGGCTTGGGCTGAGCTCCTAGGCGGGGCTCCGGTCGTCGCACGACTCGCTCAGCCAATGCGAGGTGCTCGGTGGTGCCCGGAGGTCACCCAAACGCGGCGGAGCCACCGCGGGTCGACACCGGCAAAACCCTATCGTGGCTTCGACATTCCGCCCCTCCGCTGTCACCGGAGGGGCGGAGGAGGCTAAGGGTAGAGCCAATAATGGTGGACCAGTGACTTCGGTGACGGGGGAGGGTTTAAATAGTCGGAGGCGATCGGGGGTTACGGTGATCGAGGGCCGTTTTCGAGGGCGGGTTTTATGGCGATGGGAATAATGGCGAGGCTTGATGGAGGTCGCGCGAGGATGGCGGACGAACGGGGAAGGGATTGGTGGCGTTACGTCGAGGGGGTGGTGGTTGAGGCGGCGGCTAGAAATGGAAGGGGGTGATGGGCTCGCGTATCGTAACGTCTGGAGGGGGGTTCAGCCGGAGGAAGGAGACGGTGGTTGGACCGTTGGATGATGATCCAACGGTGGGGATGAGATCGCGAGGAAATGGCTCAGATCGAATGATGGGGTGATCGAGCGGCGAGGGTTAGAGGGATGACGTGGATCGAGGAGGAGCGTTGGATGAGGATTGATCGGGTGGCTTTGGAGAAGTGGTGACGTGGCGTAGGGAGAGGCGCAGGATAGAGGCTGATCCAATGGTTGTAGTCGAGGCGGTAAGAAGAGGTCGAGATCAGATCTGGGGATCACATCCGACGGTTGAGATCACGGCGGTGATGAACGGCGGAGATGAGGGCGGGTATGGCATGATCCAACGGCCCAGGAGAGGGCCGGGTGGCGGGAAGGAGAGCGGGCCACGTGGGCGGCCCAGAAGGCGCCACGTGGCCCAATCAGATTAATTCAGAAATAAAAACAAAGAAAAATGTAAAAGAAATAGTTAGAGGCTGAATTTGGAAAAAGTCAAAACATGAAAGTTGTTCGTCTCGATGAGATCTACAACTTTCATGTTGGTCAAAAAGCCAAAAGAGGTCATCTGTACAAAAGCTATTTTGGGGGTATTTTTAAGGGGATAAAAACACCGATTTTGTGGTTTTGATTTGTTTTTGTATTTTTTAGTGGTTTTAAAGGTCAGTAAATTATAGACAACTTATCTACCTAATTTTTAGGGGTTTTTGAGTGATAAAATAATTACAGAAAAATAAGGGCAATTAAATACAAATAATTAAAGGATAGACAGTATAGTACATGATAAAAATAGAGAATTAGAGGATAATTTTATTGGCTTGTTTAAGCACGGATTTTAATAAGGAGTTTTTAGCATGATGAATACGAGATTCATCAGGGACATAGTGGGGTTTCGACTTCAGGGTGATGGAGTCGAAGCAAGCAGTGGTGGTTAATAAATTAGAAGAGGAGAAGCGAGGGGTCATATGATGACTGTTAGGGTCAATGTTGATCAGGTTTTGAATCAAAGATGGAGAAGGTGCGTTGATGGAAATTGACGGAGAAAACAACAAGAATGAGGAGGTGGAGAAGACAATGGATAGGGGGATACGATGAAGGAGTTGCCTGGAGGCCGATTCACGCCTGATGGTTTGGCAGAGGGCCAACTTAAATTTCTCACCTCCAGTCATGGGTGGAACAAGACGAGGCTCAGATGTGGGTCAAGGAGTCAAGCACTAACAACATGAAGCAAAACTTCATGGATCACGCCTATAAGATGGTCCTCGCTGGAGAGATTATTGTGTTGTTACCACAAAGCTCTCAACTTTTTCTCTCTCTCTCTCTCTCTTGTTGGAGGTCATCGAACGATGGCATATGTCCAATCAAGGAGATCATATGGGTTCTTAAATAGGTAGAAAAATGAGAGGCGCATGCTCTTGGGTTTGGGGAAGGCGTAGAAGGGATTAGGTTTGTCTGGAGAGTAAGAAGGGATAATGGTGGTTAAAGGCATAGTCGTTGACGAGAGGATAATGGAGCTGGGTTCTTGTTATTTGGAAGGGGATAGAGGCATGGGGAAGGAGTTGGGTCTCTATATGGTTGGGTTTCTCAGTTGGGATATTGGTGCAGATGATTAGGATTGGGCTGGTTAAAGGAGATAGGAGTCCTCTCGTCGGAGATGGAGGACAGTTGGTGGGAGAGGACATCGGTTGGGATAGGATAGAGAGAGGGAGATGAACGAAGACCTATCATTCACTGGACTCGACCATCAGGGGAGGTGGCCGAGGATTGGAGGAAGGAGATGAAGGGGGTTAGCCATTGGATCTTCCCATATCCAACGATGGGGAAGATAGCATGTGAGTGGCACGCGAGCGTAAGGGTGAGTGGGAAGGAGGATGGCTGTTGGATCAAGCTTGATCCAACGGCTAGAATTGGAGACACTAAAGATAAATGATGGTTGACCAGGGGAGGGAGCATGTTAACCTAGGTGTGAGGTCAACAAATGGGAAGGATACACGTATGCATTGACCATTGAGACCACACATGTAAATGCTTAAAAATAAAATACGACTCACATATAAAAATACCCAAAATGAAAATTGTTGATCTAAATGCATTTTACAATGTTCGTGAAGGACTCAAATACAAATAAAATCAAATATGAAAGAATGGTTTTTTGTTGATATTTTATGAATATAAAATATCATTTTTCTGTTATATATTTTTTATCTGATTTTCTATACACAATAAATTCATGTAAACATCAAACATGATGTAAAATAAGGAAATGAAAACAAATGCATTTTTTAATTTTTTGGAATCAGAAAAAAATAGAAAATGTGAGATATATATAGATGAATTGGTCAGTGTGCTCAAGTCATAATTTGTCTTTTTCTTTGTTTTCCTGAATTTTTTGGATTCTTATTTGTATGTAATTAGTTAAAACATGTTATGAAATAAAGAAATGAAAAATAAATAAATAAATAAATGAAATAGAGTTAATTCTATACATTAACAGGGTGAATTTAATGAATATGTACAATACACAATTCGGTCCCAAAATCTATGTTTCACATATGAACACCAATTCTTTTTAATTTGATCTTAATTTGTAGATAATTAAGTATCCATTAATTCCAAAGTGAATAGAGTGAAATTGGATATTATATGTGAGAGATAACACTTTTAATTCTAAACTTGGTTTTTGGGGCTAGGTACCCCATTTTATTAATAATGGCCAACACAACCTCAGAATATAAAAGAACTAATCACTAAGTTGAAAAGCTCTATATAAATTTTCCTTTGATTTTCTAAACTTTGGTGGCCTCCTCTTCATCGATTCCCATTTTTCTTGACAAGTTATGATGAAATCATTGCCACATTCCTTGCATTAATTTATGTAAGATTCACTATAGTCCAAATAAAAAACTCTAACATGATCATCCTCTCTTTCATCCTCCTCAGAAAAGGCCTCATAATTTATCAATGTAAGTGAAGGTGACGGTGCTTCAATATTCAACAAGCAAGGTTGAGTAGAAAGTGAAGGAGTTACCTCCTCCCTGCAAGGGGTCTCTTCTTTCTTTGTTTGCTTTCGTTGCTTTTATTTCTTGCTTTTCTTCTTGGGTTCAGTTATCTTCCATCCTTTATCGTTCTTCATAGGCTTATTATAGTTAAATTCTGAAGGTAAAGGAGCTGCTATTTCTTTTCTTAGAGATCTTTCATACATTCTAATCAGAATGCCATTTCTTCATATTTTTCCATTGGATATTCAATACCTATATCCACTTTAAGAAAAGGGGCTTTGCTTTATCCACAAGGTGATGCAAATCCAAAGCATCCACTTGATGGTTTTCACCCAATCCATGATCATGCATATGCTTCCCTACATGGTCATGTTGTTTAACTTCTTGCTACTGCTCACTCAAATGTTGCTGATCCCGAATCTATCTGTTATTACTCTTGATTTATGTGTCGCTACTCCTGATTTATCTGATGTTGTGAAGTCCCCACCTTTGGTCCTCTATCACCAATGGATTTCTAACCTACCATTATTTTTTTGGTTCTCCCTTATCTAACTTCTTCCCACCATTTCTGCAATCCTCCACCATGTTCTCAATAATAAAATAAGAAGTACAAAACTTGGGCAGTTTCTCATAAATGATTTTTTGTTTGAAAGTTTGAGACCCATTCTTAATCTACACAAAGTCCACCATCAGTGTAGAAATATCAATCTCCGTGAACACTCTGACATAACTCGACCTTAAAAACTCTTCGAACAAATGTATTTTCCAATAATTTTGATGATGGATTTGATAATACCCACGTTTTGAAGATGAACATTCAAACAAGGCAAATCTACCCAAACTGTCATTTGAGTTATCATGAGATTGGAGCAAAACAATGGATACCATCTTATAATACTAATCCATTCTTGTAAGAATTTACAGTCACCAACGACACAACTTTTGACAAATCAAGTTCTTAGCCAAATCGAATAAGGATGTTTTTAGCATCTAGAGGCCACCGAAAATTATCCCCTGTAATTCCCATTTATTCTTCAAAAAAGTCCTAAATGATACCAATTCCACCCTTCAGGTTAGGAACTTAGCCACAAAACAAGATTTAAATGGCTTTTGAAGCTGAGCCATGTCAACCTCATTAATTTCAACAATATGCTCCCTATTGAGTAACATTGCATCCCTAATAAAAATTGACTCCCCAAAGGAGGGAGGAAAATTAATTGCACGTATAAACGAGGTAAAAGACGGAACTGGTTTTTCCTTATTTGCATCCGCAACCATCTTCTTCAAATCTATTTTTCCCATATCCGGCCGCCTTCAAAAATGGAAAATCATCATTTGAAATAGATGGTCTCCTTGTTATTCACGATCATTAGTTTTTTTCCCCAAAATAGTCGTTAACATGATCTCAAGGAAAGGGGATCTTATGCCACCTCTCATCTCCAATATCCAAAAATAGAAAATCCAGAAATAGATAAACAAATTGAACGAGCGAATTCAAAATAAAATAGATCAAAAACTCTCATTTCACGCAAGTTTTGAAATTTTTCAAGACTTTCTTTACCACAATCTTCCCAAGAACTTCCACCCACTAGCCTTAGAAAT
Source organism: Ottelia alismoides (assembly GCA_037367405.1). Taxonomy (NCBI): domain Eukaryota; kingdom Viridiplantae; phylum Streptophyta; class Magnoliopsida; order Alismatales; family Hydrocharitaceae; genus Ottelia; species Ottelia alismoides. Next base: position 311,280 of record JAZKJV010010615.1, on the reverse strand, counting down.
CGAATGATGAATCATAACTGGCCGACTGTCTTCTTCCTTTTACCATACCAACACCACAAACAAAAAGTCTATGTGCCAAATGAGCCCACCACAAAAGAATAATGACAAAAGTTTGAAAAACCAAGCCAACAGATTCCAAAGAGGCATAAAAATTATAGAAAAGAAAATCTAATCCATCGTAAAGCACTTTTGAACCAGTAATAATTGGTAAAATTGACACGGATTTGAAGAAATCAACACTCTTCTCAAAAATTCTTTTTTTCCTCAGTGTCATGGAATTAGCGTTTAGGTTTATTTCACATATATACAAGTGAGTATTTTTAGGAGTTTTCATTAGTTAATATGGGTGATATGTACACAATGGAGCCGATTTGATGCCAAATGGAATTAATATGAATTAATTAAAAATGGATGAAATTAGGTGAAAATTTACAATATGAAATGTTAATTTATGAGTAATAAATATATAAATGCATCTAATTTATTGAGACAGTTTTATTTTCAGTTAGTTAGAGTGATGAACCACCAATTCATCAAAGGTCATGCATTATTAGGTATACACCCCCTTTTATATTAGAATTTAATGTAGTTCTCACCATTACATGAACACACACATCATCATTGGTGGTTGAATTGATTTTATAAAGATGCAATAACATAAAAAGTGAACAAATTTAAAAAGAAATTCCTATAAATCCGACACTTTGATTGATGACATAGATTGGCATGTGATCGACATGTCATTAATTGTGCAGTAGTTGTAATGTTAATCGTCTAGGTTAGAGCTCAATTCCGTACAAGTGATCACGTGGTCATGGTACATAGTTAAGGTGTGATGAGTTAATTCTAGATTTTAGTTAAGTCCGGCTTTACCTACTACTATCTACTAATGGTCGATCTTAATCACCTAAGCTAACGATCCTTGTCCATTACAAAGCTTTAAGATTGTTTAACTTCTCCTTGCATGCGAAAAGGTCTAAGCTTATTTCCCTCTTGTTCTTGACCTTCCTTGACCTCTTTAATTCATTTTATGAACCTTTAAGCTTTGATTCTTCCGCAACAAATATGCCAATGTTATGATATTAAACTTCAAGAGTAGTAATATTTTAGCTTCACCAGCTATGGATTCTAAGAAATCTTATTTTTTCTTGATTTTTCATTGAAACTATGCTACATCGAATGTTAATCTTACAAAAAAATCCAAACTAACACTTTTTCATTTTACAATTTTTAGCCACTAACACTTTTTGTTCTTAAAATTATGACCAATAAGAATGTTAGTTTTGATTAGATTGTTGATGCATGGATAGTAGATGATATTGATGATTATGTGTATGTTGACTTAGTATCAATTAGTGATCATACTATTTCAGATCATTCTGATGCTAAATGGTTTGAAGTTGAGAAACTAGAAGAGAGGCCTCGAGCATTATTATTAATCGGCCTTGAGATGGTAGTGTTAAATATGATGACAACTGTTCCACGTAGTGAATTCGAAGCGTCATTTTGATGAGACAACCATAGTAATTTGCATTTCATAGCTAGGAAGATAATGTATGCATAGTGAAGAAGTCCTTTTATGGACTCAAGCAATCTCCTACACAATAGTACAAAGGATTCAACAGCTTCATAGTTGGACTTGGATTTAACATGAGTCTATATAATTGTCATGTGCACCTCAGCAAGGTGGGTAATGAGTAATTCATCTACTTTTTACTTTATGTATATAATATGTTTAATTGTTGCTATAAAGAAAAGTATGGTAGATTATATGAAGCGACTCCTTATTTTAAAATTTAACATGAAAAAAGATAATGTACCAGATAAAATTTGGGGATGTAAATCATTAAAGATTGTGAAAGAGAAAAAAACTCATCTTATCTTAAAAAAATTATATAGAAAAATTCAAGGTAGGATTTGGGATGTTCATAACAGAGTTCCTGAATACTTTATTTGCTATAAATATTCATCTTTCACTATCATTTATGCCTCACTTTAATGCCGGGAAGAAGCATATGCTAGAATTTCCTACACTGGTGTAGTTGAGAGTCCTATGTATTTCCTTGTATGCACAATAACAGATGTCACTCGTGTTGTAAGCAATGTTAATAAATTTCATGTGGAAATCATAGGAAGGATCATTGATAAGAAGTCAAGCAGATTTTTCATAGGAAGGATCATTGATAAGAAGTCAAGTGAATTCTTCAATATTCGGTAGGAACATAAGATATTGACATTGTCGATGGGAGTTATTAGAGAACGTAATAGGTGGATAATTGGATCTCGCCAAGATCCAATTACCGCACTCATGTTTAGTCCCACATGGATGAGCATTGGGGCTTTGGTCTGTCTGAGGGGCTATATAAAGAGCTTCTCACCCCCCGTACTCATTGAGAAATTCAGTAGAATATCTACCACGTTGAGGATTTCTCCTGTTGTTTCATTCCGCTCCTTAGGGAGTAGAGTTCCACGTTAAATCCTTGTTCTTTATGTTTATCTTTCTTATTTTATCGACTCCACTTTTGCTTCTCAGATTTCAACATGGTATTGGAGCGGGTTCGATTATTGTGGTTTTATGCTCTTGTTTATTCGAGATTCTGTTTACGAAGAAGATTCAATTCCATGCTTGTTCTTGAAGACTTATTCGTTGAAGATTATTATGGTGTTCTACAATTAGTTCTAGGGTTTTTCTTGTGAAACCCTAATCCAAGTTCCAACAACATCTCACGCCGCCAATGCACGAGCTCCTTATCTTCAGATATGCATCTGCTTCTTCCAGGGAGAGGCCTTCTCTAGTTTGATGATAGTTCCCCAGGGTTGCGACTTCTCTCCACGTTTCCCAAACTTGGCGATGCATCTCCATCTCACGTTGCTCTAGCGAAAATATACTGCGAGCATGCTCCTGGCTCTAGGTCATCTTGCATCGCCAAGCGATTGGTGGAGGCGTTGCTTTACCTCTCCTCTAGAAGCCAACGATGGCCCCAGTCATCTCCTTCCAGGTTGCATCCATCAACATCCCCTAAGTCCATCTATATGCAACTCCTCACGCAAGAGGCGCTCCCATCTCCTTCTAGCATCGTGGAGTAGGAGAGCTCCTTCTCGACCTCACGTGCGAAGCTTCAGCGCACCAGGGCTCCTTACGCACCTCGTCGGACCTCGCGGCTCCCCCAACTTGCTGCCATGATCGATGACAAGAATACATCAACTTTTCTCCACGCATCGACAACACAAATTACGTTTAGTGCACCTTACAGGCGAAGGAGACCCACCATGCGACCCTTGGTAGATCCAAGCTCCAGACGGAGGAGGGAACCAACTGCATCAACCCCAAACACCGCTCCTTCGCATATTTAGCAACCCTGCTTCAGGTGGCCTTATGGGCAAGCCGCAAGGGCGACCGTGCCTACTCCTCTTCTTGGTCGATCCCAAGTAGAGCCTCATGGCAACGGGAACCCAAATGATCTGCTTGTCTCTAATCAATCCCCACGAGTCCCTTTGAGTTTCAAGCACCTGGTAGCGTGCGAGCTTCGAGTGCCTCCAGGCGAGTGGCGGTGTCGTCAATCTGAAAAAACCCAATGGGGGGCGGCATGACTTTGAAGGGGTCCTTGAATCTAAATAGGGTTTGCCCCCAATATGGGGCAGGATGTTGTTAATAAAAAACTACTGCTATAAGGGCCCATGAGGCCAGAAAAAACAATGGGAGGCAGGTTATACTTAGGACTAATCGGGCTGAAAGAAAAAAGAGAAAAAAGGAGGCTGCAAGTTCAAAACAAAATTTATGTTCTTTGAAAAGACGCGTACAAAAGGAAAAAGCTGTACGCATATCTCAAATTTTGTTGAGTTGTGCAAAAAATGAAGCAAAAAAAATGAAAATGAATGACAAAAAAATTGCATGTTATTCATTTGTTTCTCCCAACTTGATGCTATCTGCTATTTATTCTATCATGTATGGGAGAAAGGGGCAGTTAAAAAATGCATTCTTGACAATTTCTACTTCCCGACCATGACTGACAAACCGACACTCCATATTAATACCGCGGTCTTTTTTTATCCATCTTCATCGAGCATCGACTTCTTCGTTAGGGTGCATACTTCTTCTTTTACGACCCGACTACTACTCCATGCTGGACTTATTTTGCAACGATTTTCTCTAGGTACGATAAAGATATGTTCCGATGACCTGTTATCCCATCGACTCTATAGGCATGGCAGAGATACGTTCTGATGAACTGAAAGCTGCAGACCTATCCTCGTGCGAGGTTTTCTGCCAGCAGTGGACATGTGTTCTTCTTGTGATATATCGTATGAAGATGTGTTGTATACTTTCTTTTTGTTGCAAGCTGCAGCTTTCTCAACTTCAACTTGAGGGGGAGTGTTAGAGAATGTAATAGGTGGGTAACTGGATCTCACCAAAATCCAATTACCCCACTTGTGTTTAGTCTGGATGAGCTGTGGGACTTCAATCTCTTACCCTTTGTACTCATTGAGAAATTCAATAGAATATCTACCCCCTTGAGGACTTCTCTCGTTGTTTCATCCTGCTCCTTAGGGAGTAGGGTTCCACATTAAACCCTTGTTCTTTATCTTTGTCTTTCTTATTTTATCGATTCTGCTTCCGCTTCTTAGATTTCAACAGGAGTGATTCAGAATGTTTACTTGCTGGTATTCAAAATATATTAGATATGTTGAGTGATTCAAAATGCTTGATTGCTTACATTCAATATATATTGCAGATATTGAGTAATTCAAAATATTTGGCTATGCATTTACTTTTTGGAGCTCTAATATTAGCTGAAGGTTACTTCGCAACCTTTGTTACTTTGTTTATGACAGACATATAGTATATGGCTTTGAAAAAAGATGCAAAAGAAGCCATCTGATTAAAGGGTTAACTGGAGATCTCGGTCTATAATAGGATCAAGCTATCATATGTTTTGACAGTCTTACTACAATCTTCTTATCTAAGGATAAGGTGTATCATGAGAGGACCAATTATATTTATACCAGATTTCATTGCATCCAATCTGAGAAGAGGATTAACCTGACATGGCGTGGAATAAACATGATATGATCCCTAATACAATTCATGGAAGCAAGTCTAAATATTGCTTGGATTTGATTAATGTCGGCAGTTGGCTAAAGCCCCATGGAGGGGAAGGTAGCAGTGAAGTACAACAATTGCTTCTCTACTTTCTAAGATTCAATTCAAGATGGATATTGTTGTGATGCCTTGAGTCATAAATCATATGTTCAATCAACACCATTTAAAGCACATCGTGTACCTTCCCCTTCATTGCGAGTGGATGAAGCTCATCATCTCAAAATGGGAATCTTGTTTCCCGATCAACAAGCTATGCAGTAGGTTCTCTACATTATATGGGGACTCGAGTGCAACCACATTCAAATTATAGGTCCTATTTGTTGGTATTTTACCATTTATTTTAAATACTTTTAATTCCTTTAAAATATCCTTTTATTGCATGATCATTATTATTATTTATCATGCAAAATGATTATTCATTACTTAAATTCAAGTCCTTTATTGGCTTTTAATTTGCAAATTCCAAACGTCAATTGACGTTAAGATTGCAATGGTTATCGCCTTTTAATTAGGTGTTTTAATTGAAATTTTAAGTTGGAGGTTTATAGTTGTATACGTTTACGGCAATTGACGTTTTGTTTGCAACGTTTCACCTTTAACTTAGTATTAAAAGAGATGATTTAATTCAAATATTAAATTGATTTGCTCTAATGTTACCTTTGTTTATCCTATATATGCATCTTTTCTTTGCCGAAGAAAATAGATAACATATAAAGAGTATTGCCATTATATATCGAGAGAAAGAGAGAAAATTCACCGATTTATTCTCTCTTTGAGTCTCGTGTGTTATTCTCGTGTCGTGAGATTGAAGGAACAATCTATTGTTGCTCAACGATCTTGATGTTGGCGCGTGCACGTCCATTGAGATCTCGCCGTTGTATCCTGGAGAGTAGTCGTACCAATACCGATTGCACCATCGGAATCTCCGTGGAGGTACGAATCTATTCTTAAGGTCAGTGCCTTATGCACGCCTCGGCATGTTGGTTCATCTCATCAAATCCGGTATTACCTCCTTATATTCTTTAAATATTTATATTTATATCCTATTATTTCACCTACAATCTTAAGAATAGATTAAGAGGGTTCTTTATTTGTTTTATCCAAATGCCCTCTCTTATATCTAGTCGTGATTGAGCAACCTTTATGATTCAACATAATGTTGGTAAAAAATATTGCTGGATTTTTTTTTGTAAGAGTTGAATGATGCGATTATATTCTTCAATATGTAGTCTAAAATATTTAAAATTGTGGGGGAGTTTTGCTGTCAATCACTTATCTCATAAACTTGTTTTATATATTTTTTTTAAAAAAATCCGAGGGGCTCAATCGACGTTGGCGAGTGCGTGTTGTTGACTTTTTCCTTCTGATTTCAAATGGCAACGCATAAGTTGTTATTATTACATGCGTTGAGGTTTCATATGTAATGTGGATGGAGAGATTGTGATATAAAAGGCTTTTGTGAAAAATTCTCTCCGCATCAAAAGATCTATTTCAGCACATTTTTTACCTTTACATGATGTTCTTTTTATTGAGATTGTATTAATAAAAAAGGTATTCTATCTTCATAATATCCATGTTGTTCATTATAATATTGCTTGAGGATATCTTGTGATTTGAAGTTAAAAAAAAGGAGTAAAAGTGATACTATGCTTCAAATTAGATATGCACAAATAATTATTGATTGTCTTATACATTAGACAAGATATTGCATATGTTGTTGAAAGTTATGCAGGTATACTTCAAATCTGGAAGAGAGCAATGAGATGCTCTATTTTGAATACTTTAATATCTCAAAGAAGAGATATGCTATTATTTAAAATTTTATGGAGATCCTACAGTTCTTGAAGGTTATTATGGTGCAAATTCACTCCATTATTCAGATGAGTCAAAAATTACCACTGGACATATTCTTATCCTGAAAGAGGAGATATTTTTTGAAATTAATCTAACAAGCATTATTTGCTCGATATACATGAGCTTATTGCATTAGAGAATGCATGCACTCGTGATGTGCTTGAGAAACTTCTGGGTAGATCTTTCCATTTGGATGAAGCCAATGTCATCAATATTTCTACTGTGAAAGCCATGCTGCTAAAAATATTTTATAATGTGAAAAAGCACGCATATTTGTCCGAGAGACAATATTATGAGATATATCATGGCATAATATATTATGTGAAGTTAGAGTTAAATTTGATTGATCCTCTAACTAAACCACTAAGCAAAAAGCTTGTGGAGAGTGTTGATATTTTTTTATATTTCAAATACTTTTATTACTTTGTTAAAAATATAAAGGTGTATTTATTTTATATTTATTGGTGCATGAACTTTATTTGGTTAGCATCAATGAGCATGTGATTTATAACATACGTTTTTACATGATAATTTATTAGTGATATTATATCACTATCATGTTTTCTAACGTCTATACACGGATATGATTTATTGTCAATATATTCGTAATAATATCATTAATATATTACTTAAATCTTTTGTGTAACGCATGCATGTTGCATGTTACACATATTACCTTATAATACTAATGATGGATGTTGTGCACATTATGAGAATATTGAATCTTCTTTATTGTATTTTTAATACGTTATTTTATGAATGATTAATATTCAAATTGAATGGAGGATTTAATTGATTTTGAATGTGTAACGTTCCCTTATTGTGTATCTATATAAAGGGGCCTATAGCATTGCTTTGAGAACACACAATACACAACACACAATCATTCTATCCTTCTTCTCCTCTTCTCTCATTTGAGTGAGTTTATTCCGAAGGAACGATCTATTGTTGCTCAATAGATCTCGATGTTGGTACGTGCATACCCATTGAGATCTCGCCATTGTATCCTAGAGAATAGTCGTACCAATACCGATTGCACCATCGGAATCTCCGTGGGGGTACGAAATTATTCTTAAGGTCAGTGCATTCTGCACGCCTCGGCAAGTTGGTTCGTCTCATCAAATCCGATATTATCTAACCATCTTTATATTTTTATACATCCATATTTATATCTTATTATTTCACCTACAATCTTAAGAATAGATTCGTACGCCCACGGAAATTCCGACGGTGCAACCGGTATCGATACGACTATCCTCCAAGATACAACGGCGAGATCTCGACGGACGTGCACTCGCCAACGTCAAGATCGATTGAGCAACTAAGATCTTTCCTTCGGAATAGACTTAGTCAAAAAGAGAGAAAGAGGAAGAGAGATAGAAAATGTTGTGTATTTTTTTTAACAAATGAGCCACCTTATGTAGGACATGATGTCCAGATCCGTTATTCAAAATTTGTAACGGAAGGGAATTAAAACACCAACTAATTAGTGCTTTTGAATAATGCAAGCATTATAAAATAATTTTAAAAAACGTTTGAACGTTTGCAAAAAAACTCTAACGGATGAAACAATTATCATATTAATATAATAATTGAATGTAATGCACAACGTGCATGTACATGTATTATATTAATAATAATAATACGATAATAGTAATAGATGAAAGAAGAGTAATTACATCTCTAGGGAAACCGTAAAATCCAAATTGATTTCAATATATATTAAAGAATCGGGAATGGAGTTATATGCACTGCATGTAAATACCACATACAACGTATTTGTAACATTCCATTCTAGCATAAGAATAATAAGGAGATAGGTAATCAAGCATAAGTTTTCATGGTTGTATAATGAAAAAAAACATAATATATGTATTTGAAATAAAATATCAACAATCCCCACTATTTTAAATACCTCTTTTTTTTTGAATTATATCTTTTCAGAATCTTAAGAATAGATCCGTAAGGTTCTTTAATTTTTTTTATCGGAATACCATCACTTAGATGTAGCCGTAGTTGAGCAATTTTGTGATGTCACATAGTGTTGGTAAAAACAATGTTGATGGAATATATATATATATATATATATATATAGGGTAAAATGTGTATGCCCCCTAGGGGGAGCTAACTTAGCTCCCCCGCCCCTTTTTCACAATTTTTTTATTTTTTTTGAAATCTAAAATCATGTAAATTCATTATTAAATCCTTATATTATGTCATTCAAATTTCACGCGAAAAAGAGATCCTACGACCTCCATCCAAATGGGGTCGATTTAAAAAATCATGTTACCGTTAAAAAATGACTGTCTGGATGGAGGCCGTAGGAGTCTCCGTTTCACACGAAATTTTAATGACACAATATAGGGATATAGTGATGAATATTCATGGAAGAAATTTTCAAAAAAAAATAAAAACATGGAGAAAATGAGGTGGGGGTAGCTAAGTTAGCTACCCCCTGGGGCAGCCCCATTTTACCCATATATATATTGTGAGAGTTGATGTGGCTATATTCTTAAAGCATATTAACCTTAACATCTAAATATGTGGGAGATTGTTGGCATTTTTACTATTTATTCCAAATACTTATTTTATTATATATATAATTTATTGAGTCATTCAAATTTGTATAGTGCCATTAATTTTTACCCTTATTGATAACGTGCATGGTGAGTATACACGTTGTATGTAATAACTTTTTTTATGCCATGTGTATTTGCAATACATCTCCTTTAAGCCATACACGTTATGTGTAATAACTTGGGATCTTTGATTTGCAAATTTAATATAATGACTTTGAGAAGAAGGCGTTTGCGGTTTATATTTTTTTCTGTGTAACCGCAGTATTTTATATTCTTTTAATTCTTTTATAAACAGCTAACTTCATTATGTGATTAAAGTTCGTATATTTTTGATAATGGATTTTGCCTGCCACTCTATTTAAGGGTGTTGTTTCTTTGAGAATTGACACAAAAACATTTTCTATCTCTCTTCCAGGACGATTTAATCATTCTTATGTCTTTTCTCCATGGGCCTTTTAGTCTTAACCGTAATTGAGTAGTTTTTGGACTCCCTGTGATGTTTTAAAAAAAATCACGGAATATTTTTTTTATCATTAGAATTGAATGATATCATTATAAAAGGCCTGAAATATCCGAAAATGTGGGGGTGTTTAATCAATGTCTCACTTATTGACCATAAAAAAGGTAGCATGTATTAAAAAAATGTCTGTGTTTGATCTTCGAAGAATATGTTAAAATACTCTTGTTGATATCAATGACATGGGAGAAATAAATACCATCTTGAGAATAAATATATCATAAAGAGTAATTATATTTCTCCATCGCAAGAGTATTGCAAAAACTTTTCTTCTTTTGAATGCAAGCAAGTTAGCATTCGTTTTATTGCATAATTTTTTAAGGAAAAAAAGAGTAAAAGTGATCGTATGCTTCAAACTATATATGCACAAATTATTGATTATCTTATACATTAGACAAGATATTGCATATGTTGTTGAAAGTTATGTAGGTATACTCCAAATCTGGAAGAGAGAATTGAGATGCTCTGTTTTGAATGCTTTAATATCTCAAAGAAGAGATATGTTATTATTTATTGTGGAGATCCTACAGTTCTTGAAGGATATTATATATGGTGCAAATTCACTCCATTATTCAGATGAGTCGAAAATTACTACTGGGCATATTCTTATCCTGGAAGAGGAGATATTTTTTGAAATTAATCTAGCAAGCATTCTTTGCTCCATATACATGAGCTTATTGCATTAGAGAATGCATGCACTCGTGATGTGCTTGAGAAACTTCTGGGCAGATCTTTCCATTTGGATGAAGCCAATGTCATCAATATTTCTATTGTGAAAGGCATGCTGCTAAAAATATTTTATAATGTGAAAAAGCAAGCGTATTTGTCGGAGAGACAATATTATGAGATATCTCATGGCATAATATCAATGTATTATGTGAAGTTAGAGTTAAATTTGATTGATCCTCTAACTAAACCACTAAGCAAAAAGCTTGTGGAGAGTACATCGAGGGGAATGGGATTGTGCCCAAAGCAATAGTCGAAGTGATGGAAACCCAACCTTCATGAACGAAGATCCCACGAAGGAGGTTCATATGGGATAAACAATTCACTGGATGACTAAGAGGATACTATCAGTTATTTCCTATTCCTATGGTGTACCATATAATAGTATCATAAGTGGTGAGGTTGAACATAAACGTTCTTAATGGACATCATAGCCCAAATTGGGTGGTGTATAAAAGAAGTATACACTTGATGATGATCCACCTATATGGGTGTGGAGGTGATGCCGCTTCCTATGAGTTTTTGGGCAAAATCTCTAGAGCACTCATGAAAATCCAGGTAGATGCATGGCCGAAACGTGTCAACCCGCATGAGCAACATAGATTAAAAAAATGTAATGTGAGATGTGAGTCAATGGTTTCACAAATAAAGGATTGGTTCATAGGAATTTTAATTCCACCAACCTTTAGAAACCACATTCATATTCTCTAAGTCTTGGTTCATAGTCGATAAGACACCAAGTCTAATGCGTTACATTTTTGAGTTCCTTCAAGTGTCATCTTCGAGTTTCTCATCTATATTTTAATATTTATTATCCTTAATTTCTTTTTTGAAATTGTGGGGGATGAAAAGAGATAGTTCAAAAAAAAGTATTTGAAATAGTAGGGGATTGTTGATATTTTATTATATTTCAAATACTTTTATTACTTTGTTAAAAATATAAAGATGTATTTATTTTATATTTATTGGTGCATGAACTTTATTTGGTTAGCATCAATGATCATGTGATTTATAACATACGTTTTTACATGATAATTTATTAGTGATATTATATAACTATCATGTTTTCTAACGTCTTTACATGGATATGATTTGTTGTCAATATATTCGTAATAATATCATTAATATATTACATAAATCTTTTGTGTAACGCATACATGTTGCATGTTACGCATATTACCTTATAATACTAATGATGGATGTTGTGCACATTATGAGAATATTGAATCTTCTTTATTGTATTTTTAATACGTTATTTTATGAATGATTAATATTCAAATTGAATGGAGGATTTAATTGATTTTGAATGTGTAACGTTCCCTTATTGTGTATCTATATAAAGGGGCCTATAGCATTGCTTTGAGAACACACAATACACAACACACAATCATTCTATCCTTCTTCTCCTCTTCTCTCATTTGAGTGAGTTTATTCCGAAGGAACGATCTATTGTTGCTCAATAGATCTCGATGTTGGTACGTGCATACCCATTGAGATCTCGCCGTTGTATCCTGGAGAATAGTCGTACCAATACCTATTGCACCATCGGAATCTCCGTGGGGGTACGAAATTATTCTTAAGGTCAGTGCATTCTGCACGCCTCGGCAAGTTGGTTCGTCTCATCAAATCCGATATTATCTAACCATCCTTATATTTTTATACATCCATATTTATATCTTATTATTTCACCTACAGAGAGTACATCGAGGGGAACGGGATTGTGCCCAAATCAATAGACGAAGTGATGGAAATCCAACCTTCATAACGGAGATCCCCGGAAGGAGGTTCATATGGGATAAACAATTCACTGGACGACTAAGAGGATACTATCAGTTATTCCCTATTCTTATGGTGTACAATATGATTGTATCATAAGTGGTGAGGTTGAACATACTTGTTCTTACTGGACTTCATAGCCCAAATTGGGTGGTGTGTAAATGCAGTACATACTTGATAATGATCCACCTATATGGGTGTGGAGGTGAGGCCGCTTCCTATGAGATTCTTGGGCAAAATCTCTAGAGCACTCATGAAAATCCAGGTAGACGCATGGCCGAAAACGTGTCAACCCGCATGAGCAAGAAAGATTAGAAAAATGTAATGTGAGATATGGGTCAATGATTTCACAAATAAAGGATTGGTTCATAGCAACTATTATTCCACCAACCTTTAGAAACTATATTCATATTCTCTATGTCTTGGTTCATAGTCGATAAGACACCAAGTCTTATGCATTGCATTTTTGAGTTCCTTTAAGTGTCGTCTTTAAGTTTTTATCCCTCTTTTATGATTATCTTTATTTTTTGAAATTGTAAGGGGATGAAATGATATAGTTCAAAAAAAGTATTTAAAATAGTGGGGGATTGTTGGTATTTTACCATTTATTTTAAATACTTTTAATTCCTTTCAAATATCCTTTTATTGCATGATCATTATTATTATTTATCATGCAAAATGATTATTCACTACTTAAATTCAAGTCCTTTATTGGCTTTTAATTTGCAAATTCCAAACGTCAATTGACGTTAAGATTGCAATGGTTATCGCCTTTTAATTAGGTGTTTTAATTGAAATTTTAAGTTGGAGGTTTATTGTTGTATACGTTTTGATCCACTTACATTTGTATACATTACTTGTTTTTTATTTGCAACCAAACAGCAATTGATGTTTTGTTTGCAATGTTTCACCTTTAACTTAGTATTAAAAGAGGTGATTTAATTCAAATATTAAATTGATTTGCTCTAACGTTACCTTTGGTTATCCTATATATGTATCTTTTCTTTGCCGAAGAAAATAGAGAACATATACAGAGTATTGCCATTATATATCGAGAGAAAGAGAGAAAGTTCACCGATTTATTATCTCTTTGAGTCTCGTGTGTTATTCTCGTGTCGTGAGATTGAAGGAACAGTCTATTGTTGCTCAACGATCTTGATGTTGGCGCGTGCACGTCCATTGAGATCTCGCCGTTGTATTCTGGAGAGTAGTCGTACCAATACCGATTGCACCATCGGAATCTCCGTGGGGGTACGAATCTATTCTTAAGGTCAGTACGAATCAAGACCATTTAAAGCACATCGTGTACCTTCCCCTTCATTGCGGGTGGATGAAGCTCATCATCTCAAAATGGGAATCTTGTTGCCCGATCAACAAGCTATGCAGTAGGTTCTCTACATTATATGGGGACTCGAGTGCAACCACATTCAAATTATAGGTCCTATTCGTATTGGGTTTAGTGGATCCACCTTTTTAAGGGGTTCTATTTGTATGGGGGGTGCTATGTAAATCTCCTTAGGTATTGGAATGAGTCCGGTCATCCAAGTAGAATAATAAAGAAACAGAAATAATGAGCACAATAGCACAACACAAGGATTTATAGGTGGTAACGTGTCTATGTAACTTTCTCCCACAACACTCTCTTTTATATCCTGGAGAATATGTTTTGGATTACAATGAATAGGTGAGGTTAGGATTAGGGTTAAAGGGATACACATGTGAAATTATCAAATTGACGAGGTTGAATTACACATGAGCGTTGCCTACCATTTTTCACATTATAAAACTCAACATTAAGGTTAGAGCTAATATGCATCCTCTGTACTACCATTTTACCACCACAAGATAGATTCATTGACGTCGTCGATGACGTTCCCCACTTGAGGGTGGATCTCATAAATCTTGTGTTGTAGTTATCTCGTGCTTGCTTGGTTATTTGTTTGGTTCCTATTTTCCACTACACGTAACAAGTGTCATATAAAATAAAGTAAATTGGCATTAGAAAACTCAATAAAGTCGGGGAATGTAGTTGTAACAACAACAACAAAGCATTTTCCCACATTAAGTACGACTGGCTACATGGATTCTTTGCCTCCATTCATATCTATCTTGGGTCACTCTTGGGATTAGATCCAAAAAATTAAGATCCTTTCGGATAGTCTCATTCCAACACTTCTTTGGTCTTCCTTGCCCTCTCTTAACCAGCTCAACATCCCAAAACTCGCATCTCGGCCTCCTTTGCAAATGACCAAACCACCTAAGCGGTTTTATCACATCTTATCGGAGCTACACCTAACTTTTCTTATGAGTGCATCATTCCGAATTCGATCATGAGAAAAAACCACCTGAAATAGTTGTAACAACTCGAGAAAAAAAACTAAATCTTTCTTCTGCCTTTCTGTCTCTATTGGATGGTGTTGACATTTTAAATGAAATTACAAATTAGAGAAAAAGAAACCAATAGCAATCCGAATCCAAACTTGAAGGAACCAAAAGGGAAGAGGAGTGTTGAGCGACTGTAATGTAGTCTAAAAGGACTTGCAGTAGGAGGCAGATGTAGAGTTAAGTTGTACATTATCCTTAAGGATCCCCACTTCCTTGTAACGCTTGCGAATTCCCCAGAGAACCTCCGCACACTGCTTCATGGAAGGTCGTGTTTTCCTGGACTTGTCCAGGCATTGATATGCCAAATCTAGTAGCTTCTCGACCGCCATAACTGACGCTGGGCTCCGGCGAAGCCTTGGATCCATTGTCATTACACTATCTCCTGCCTTGTGTCTCTGCATTGCCTGCACTCTCCCCCATTGCAATGAATGTCATATTATTCATCAATCATTCAATATAAATTATTCTACAAAATGGAATACATACCCATCTCACAGTCATTCTCTCCTTTGGTGGTCTCCGTGCTTCTATGGGATGCCTTCCAGTAACCAGCTCCACAAGCAGTACCCCAAAAGAGTAGACATCGCTCTTCTCTGTCAGCTCATATGTTTGGACATACTCAGGATCTATGTAACCTTCCGTCCCCTTCACCTGTGTGAAAACGTGTGTTGCATCTGCACTATCCGGAGCTAAATGCGCGAGCCCGAAATCCGACACTTTAGCTCGAAAGTTCTCGGTTATAAGAATATTGGAAGCTTTAATGTTCCTGTGGATTATTGGGTAATCTGTTTACAGGAAACACGAGGCATTCAAGTTCAGGTGTATGCATATGTAAATTGATCAAATATGTCTGAATATAGTGATGCTATAGTGCCATATTCCGTGGTGCTATAGTGACCTATTCTCAGTTTCCAGCTGGAAGATTGAAGTACCAACCCGAGTATGAATGTAGATAAGTGATTGCATGAGCTACATCAATAGCTATTTCAATCCTTGCTGCTATATCCCATTCTACTCCTCGAGATCCTGCATTGTGCATATATGGTAGTTACTTTCAATGGTTATACCAAGGTAAGAACTTGAAAGCGAACATATTACGCATGCAATTATTTTGTTGATTCCAATCAATAAAATTTTCTCAAAGGTCAGCTTTATTTTATGAGCGGAACGTCCTGGTCGATCAAATTTAGATGAGGAAGCATACCGTCGAGATGTTCTTGGAGATTCCCATTGCCAACATATTCGAAAATGATGACAATTTCGCCATCTTGCTCGAGGTAATCAAAGCATCTCACTAAGTTCAAATGCTCTATTTTAGACAAGGTCTGAATTTCGTTCTTGAACTCATTCGACACACTTCTGTTGCTTAAGCTCTGGAAAGAGTTCGGAATCAAGCAGTTGCATGAGTTGTCATATGGTTGGATGCCGACGTGGAATCTTGAAGTTCAATCTTTTTGATTCGAGTTTGAAATTTTTACCTTATCAGCACGTTTTACAGCTACGACAGTTCCATCTTTGAGTGTCCCTTTGTAGGTGGTAACAAATTGACCCTGCCCAATTATATTATTGGCAGCGAAATTGCCAGTAGCCCTCTGGATTTCTCTCATAGAGAAAACCTTGTTAGCAACATCTTTACTTGTGTAGGAAGCACCGGATCGACTGCAGTATGAACTCGAAGTTGCGTCATTTGAATCTGCGGTAACATGGAAATATGAATGGTCACGAGTCATAAATTGGGCATCATATAATTTCAGTAAATACAACCAGATGAGTGCTATCTTAATTAACATGCCGTTCCGTTGTGGACAGAGGAAAGATTCTTTGCAGTGTAGTTTAGTTCAATTTAGTATTGTTCGGAAGCAACGGAATGGAATATTCACCTACTGAAAAAGTGGGTCCGATGATAATTTGATGATTGCTAATCTTATACATATAATTTCTGGTAAAAGGAATCGATCGCTGTAGCTGGAGTGATAGAGACAAGGTGGTTGTTTCCTAAATCAATCGTTTAGCAAAGAAAAAGAGGAAGGTAGAGATTTCGCACAAGAGATGGAGAGGGGTTCTTCCGTGGAGGCTTTTGGACGTCGTGAGCCGAAGCAGCTCATGCACGGTGATCCTCGTCCTCCTCCTCCTCCTCCTCGTCCTCCTCTTCCTCCTATGAGAGACCTGCGAGATCCTCTGCTCCTGCCAAGAATACCATCATAGATCTTTGCCGAGGAAGTTCGTGATATGTCCGACTCAGATCGGTCGCTCATATTTCATGAACTGAGATCTGTGTGGCGATCGTATGGTAGTGAAGAAGATATGTTGGCTTGGCTTTGTTTGACGAATCCATTCCACAGCAGCTAATGACGACTCTCTCGTGCTACGCGTTGGTTTCCATAGCACGTCATCCACTGCTCGCCAGTTTTTTTTATTTATTTTTGATAAAGTTAACGCTTCTGTTCCGAGACTTTTTTGCCACACACAATCCCGAGATCTCTTTTTTTGTTTTAAATGAGATGGCACCTTGATGTAGTCCAACCTTTAATATTCTTTACAAGATATCAGCTTCTCATTGAACATCGTCTTCAGTACATGTAGCTTAAACATGTTTTGAATCACGGAAGCAAATACACACAAACACGATCAAACAAAGAAGATGTAAACACACGGATTTACAAAGTTCACATGTAATTGGGCTATGTCCTTGGACGGTGGTGATCTGTTTCACTACGAAGAAAAGGTAATACAAAGGACACTGAAAAGGTACATATATTGGATGCGAATCAAAATCAGAATGAGAAGTGCAATACTGGTAGCCCTAGGGCTCCTTTTATACTGTAGTAGAAGAATAACATTTGTATTTAGCAATCCTTCCCAACAGCTCTTGGCCAATCATATTTCAGGAGACGGATCAGACATATTAGCAATCCTAACCCAACAGCTCTCAGCCAATCCAAAGACAGGAGATAGATCAGTCACATCAGCATCCCAACAAGTAATCAGGTTTTAAGTCATATTAACAATCTCCACCTTGAATTGAATCCTCTGAGAATCTTTGCCAAGCTTTGTCGTACCGCCGCCAACCCCTCCTTGGGGCTACTGCCAACTATCGATATTGAGCAAGTTCAAACAATGTTTGAATTTACTCATAGGATCTGCCTTTATCGGCTAGATTATCCATTGTGCCGACCTTCTTCACCTTGATCCTCTTCTCAGAACGAATAAAGTAATATCTGACATCGATGTACTTGGTCCTGTCACGATGCACATGATCCTTGGCTAAGCATATCGTACTAAGACTGTCACAATATACTATAGCATGATCTTGTTGAAGACCGAGATCTCCAACTAAGCTCTTTAGCCAAATGCCTTCCTTTGCAGCCTCTGTCAAAATCATGTATTCTGCCTATGTGGTAGACATAGTAACTGATGGTTGTAAGGTAGCCTTCCAAATGATGACCGAATTCTCAAAAGTGAAGACATAGCCTATCATTGGTCTCCTTCCATCAACATATGCAACATAGTCTGAATCTGAATATCCATAAGCCAAACACTCTGAATCACTTCCATAGATGAGGCCAATTTCTGATGTTCTTCTCAGATAGCGAAAAATCCGATTGACTGCATGCCAATGCTCCTTCCCTGGATTGCTTATGAACCTGCTAACAATGCTCACAACATGAGCAATATAAGATCTTGTGCATACCACTGCATACATAAGACTCCTAACTGCATTAACATAGGGAACAATTGGCATGTTTTCCTTCTTTGTGTCTGACTATGGTGCGAAAGAAGATGAAAGACGAATGTTTGCAGCAGATGGAGTTACCTAGAGGTTTGGCTTTAGACATCCTAAATCTCATGAGAACTTTCTCAATGTAGTTCGTCTAAAATAAGAAAAGTTTTCATTCTACACGATATCTAATGATCTCCATCCCTAAAATCTTCTTCGATGTACCAGGGCCCTCCATGTCAAACTCTGAACTAAGGAACTTCTTCAGACCATCTATGATACTCTTTTTCTTGGCAGCAATCAACATGTCATTGACGTATAGCAATAAAAAAATAAGGAGCCATCCTCCACCTTGTTGTGGTAAACACAACAATTGTATGGGTTCCTATTGAATCCATGATCTAGTATGAAACTGTCAAACTTTTTATACCACTGCCTAGGAGACTGCTTAAGCACATACAAGGACTTCTTTAATCTGCACACACGATCTTCCTTGCCTTGAGATGTGAATCCCTCTATCTAGCTCATAACAATGTCTTCTTCGAGTTCTCCATGCAAGCAAGCCGTCGTCACATCTAACTACTCTACTTTCAGGTCTCAATGTGCTACAAGAGCTAGTAGCATACAGATGGATGAATGTCTTACAACGGGAGATAATATCTCGTTATAATCAACACCTTCCTTCTTACTGCAACCCTTTACAACTAGGCGTGCCTTGTATCTGATGGCCTGAGATTCCTATCTTTTTCTTGAAGACCCATTTGCATCCAACAACCTTCCTCCCCATTGGCAATTTGACAAGCTCCCATGTTTGATTCTTGAATGAACACTTATCCTTGCATCAATAGACTTACTGCTCGAGTGAAGCATGGAATTTTCATCAAAAGTAACATTCCTGCTAACAAATAATTCGATGCTCAGAAGGGGGCCAGATTGTGTACCCTTTTACTCCTGCACCATAGCCTCTAAACACCCCTTTCTTTGCCCTTGATTCTAACTTCCTTCATTAACATGATAAACGACATCACAACCAAAGACTCGTAAAACAAAATAATCAGCATGATTACCGTACCTCTATGTGTGTTTTGCAATCAATGGCAGATGTGGGACTCCGATTCACCAAGTAACAAAGTGTATTCACAACTTCAACCCAGAAATGCTCTACCAAGTCCAACATTAGAGAGCATGCAACATTACAATCATGTTCATTTGTTCTGCAACTCTATTCTATTGTGGCATATCTCTGATTATGAGGTGTCTCGCAATACCCTCCTCCTTGCAGAACTCATTGAACTCTAACAAACTAAATTCCAGTGCATTATATGTACGAAGATGCTTCACTTTATTAGAAGTCTAGTTCTCCACCAATATCTTCCACTTCTTGAAGGTCTGAAATACCTCACTCTTGTGCTTTATCATGTACATCACACCATCTTGGATTAGTCATCAATAATCGATAGAAAATACCTGGCACCTCCCAAAGATGGGACCCGTGAAGGACCTTAACAATCAACATGGATGTAGTAGAGCGTCTCCTTCATCCTGTGGACGACTTTACTGAATTTCTTCATTTGTTGTTTTCCAAACACGCAATGCTCATAGAACTCTAGCTTGGATCCCTTGAGATCCTCGATAAGGACTTTCTGACTGATGATATTCATCCCCATCTGACTCATGTGTCTCATTCGCATATGCCATAATTCTGACTCTGATCTCATGGCTTGGGATGCCACTACAACAAAACTTTTCACTGTAGATCCCTGCATGATATATAGGGCTTGTTTAGTTGCTGGGTTAGAGTGGGTTGGGGTAACCTGATTGAAATAGTAGCTGTTTGGGATGGTTATGACGGTTGGAGAGGGTTGGAATAAAGAATGTGATGTGATGTCACTGTGATTTGTGATAGAATTCCATCCCATCAATAGAGGGGTGTAAACTGGGTTACCCCAAGATAACCCGGGAGTAACCCAGTTACCAAACGAGCCCATAGGGTCTTCCATTTGTTGCCTTTGATGACAGTCACATTGCCTTTGACAACCTGCATGACTCCACCTTTAGCATTGTACCTGTATCTTTTAGAGTCCAAGACTCCAAGGGATATTAGGTTCTTACTCAGATCAGGAACACGACGACTTCTGTCACCGTCCTCACGACTCCATCATGTATCTTGATCTTCACAAAGACAATCCCTACAATATTGCATGCTGCATCATTCCCCATGATGATGTTTCCGCCATCTATCTTCTCATAGGCGTGGAACTAATCTTCATTGGGAGTCATATGGTAAGAATATCTTGAATCAAGAATCCACGTGCTATCCGTCATCTTCTGATTTGTAACGGTAAGAATCATATCATCTTCGGAGTCTGCACCTCCATGAGCCACAATAACAACCATAGCTTTCCCTTTCTTCTTTGGGAAGTCCTTCTTCCAATTCCAGATTCTTTGCAATAATTGCAAATGTCCATGGTATTGCGATTCTTCATCTTGGACTTTTGCTTTCCCTTCTTTATGTAGACAGAATCGTCATGACTCTTCTCATGAGTCTTAACCAAACATGCAGTGTTAGAGTCCTGCTTCCTAGTATCCATATGCTGAAGTTCACGCGTATGCAGACTCACACAAAATTCTTCTAGGGTTATTGCTTTCCTTCCCAAAATAAATTATTGAACAAGATTATCACATGAAAATGGAAGAGAAACAAATAAAATCAAGGCAGCATCCTCAACTTCAATCTTAACATCTACGTTTCTTAAATCCATCAATAATGTATTTAAGAGATCAAGATGTTCTCTAAGAGATGTACCTTCCTGCATACGGAGAGAGAATATACGTTGCTTCAAGAGAAACTTGTTGGTTAGAGACTTCGTTATGTATATACTTTCGAGTCTCAACCACATACCAACCGCAAAATCCCCATCAGCAACTTCCACAATAATCTCGTCCGTCAAACACAACATGATGGTTGAGTGCACCTTCTCTTGCTGCACCATCAACTTGGAGGGTTCGAGTGCCTTGGTCCGCTCTTGATATAACAGTACCCAGATGCCTTGTTGCTTCAGAAGGTCACACATCTTGATCTGTCATATATTGAATCCATTCTTCCATGTGAACTTCTTGATCTTTAGATTGTGCGACACCATCTTGCTGGATGATCCTATCAAAACCCAAAGCTCTGATACTGATTTGTTGCGAATCGCGGAGGCAAACACACAGAAACACGATCAAACAAGCAATAAGCAAACACAAGGATTTACAAGGTTCACTTGTAACTGAGCTACGTCCTTGGGCGACGATGATCGGTTTCACTATATGGAGAAAAGTTAATACAAAGGATACTGAAATGGTACATATATGAGATGAGAATCAAAATAAGAATGAGGAGTGCAATATCTGGTGTCCCTAGGGCCCCTTTTACAATGTAGCAGAAGAATACCATTTCTATTCAGGAATCCATCCCAACAACTCTCAACCAATTAGATTTCATGGGGTGGATCGGGCATGTCAACAATCCTAGCTCAACAACTCTCATCCAATCATAAGACATGATATATATTAGCCATATCAACATCCCAACAAGTAGTTACGATTCAAGTCGTATTAACACATGTGACAACTAACAAGTCACAAATAAGGCAACACGGTTTGCCTATTCTTTATAATAAAAAATGTGATTTATGGTAAAATATAATGATAATACATCACGCTCACATTTGTCTAGTGATTGTTAACATGCCTAGCCTTCTAGATTTTAAGGCAAGTTATCAGAAAAACATCTATCGCTTTAGATGTTTTTTTGTTCTACCTCCTCCAGTGCCCATGCACCTCAATCTCAAGAAGAAGAAATGTCACTAAGATGAATTTTCAATCCTGACATTTGAACCCCTGACTTAACACGATAACTGTTTCACTCGTTCTCTTTAGCTGGTCATGTTATAATATAATATATACTAGTTCTTTAATATTCTTTATGTTGACCGTGTATGATTTTGTTAGACAATTCCAACAAGCATGAATCTATACAATGAGTTTAGATGGAGAAGATACCATAATTTTCCATCACTAGATGTAAGCATGGCTACGTCTTACAAAGCCACTGACATTAAACGCCACCTGCTAAGAGTGCTCACTTATTATGATGGATAGATGAAGAATGGTTAGGTTCTATTGAAGACTAATTGTCAATTTCACACAGTTTCCATGCAACCCTATGTAGTATACAAGTGCCCTTGAAAGCAACCATCCATTTAGTCCACAAATATGTTTAGTGAATAGAAAATAGAGAGTTTAGCATTAGAAAATGGACGCACTGACAAACCACTATAAAATTAGTGTGTGAATCAATGATCCATCTACATTATACTAAAATTATCCTTAATTTTTGAGAAAAAAACAACAAATACTCATAAAATAAAAAATAACAAAAACTACTCAAGTAATAAAAATCGACTTATGCATATATATAATTAAGTTATAATTAAGATTAATGAATAATGTTAATAAAATAACCAAAGACAAGGATTTCAATTCATGCATATTAATCACATGTATACACTACAAACATATATTTTTTTAATAAATTCATTGTAAGCACAATCAACACTGAAACCAAACTCCATGTACTCATAATAGTAACAATAATAAATAAAAAATAAAATTGCTAACTTGTAGAAATTGCAAATAAAGTGAAACCCTAGTTTAAGAAGATTAAGAATTGAAAGCTGAATTTCTCCCTTAGATAGTTGCATATGAAAACTCCATTCAAATTTGAATTAATGTATATCAAATTATCCACTAAACATCAAATTCAATGGAAGCAGAGTTCATATGCCAAACTTATATTTTAGAACCTAATTATATAGTATAATTGCACCAACTTTAACAAATTTTTTGTACATTTTTAGTCTTTTTGTTTTTTCTTTTTTATTTAGCTTCTTTTCGTTCATGTTTTAATTAACCACAAAAAAGCAAAAGAAAAAAAATCAAAATTTTTAAAAAAGGCCAAAATTGAACATGCATATATAGATATATACACATGTATATAAGAATTTTAAACGATGATTTTCAGGTTTTTAATAATCTAAATGCAATGTTGTTGCAACCCACAAAACCATGTAATAAATAATTATTAAAGTGAAATTCTTTTTCATTTAACTTGGTATAGAATTCAAGGTCGAACTTAGGGAGGCTATACATAAACAAGGGACATTAATTATTTATAATTTATATAGATTTTTAATTTCCTTTTTTATTTTTATGTTATAATGATTTTTATGAATTTTTAATGAATTTTATATTTTTTATGTACTTTTTAAATGTTTTATTTTTTTATATTTTCCTATTTTAAAAAATTTAAGCTGATTTTTAATTTTGAAAATTTTATATATTTTAGTTTTTTTAAATCAATATATGGATAAGATATGCACAACAATGAAATGAAAGATTTTTTAGATTTTTAAAATAAGTGAAATAAAATCAAAAATAAGAAAATAAAATATTTTTTACGCTTTAAATTTTTTTTATTTTTTTTGTGATTTTTTAGTGTTTATATTTTATGGGTTATATATTTATTTAAAGTTTAAAACAATTAATAAAATAGAAATGCTATTGTTTTTGTGGTTTTCAAAATAGAAAATTAACTTCAACAAATTAGAACTTAATTTTGTGTAAAAGAACTTTTATTGATTTTCTAAATAAGTCTAGGAACATATTTATCTAATTTCCTTTGATTTTATATAATTTTTCTAATTTTTTACAAAAGTTAAATTTTTAAGGTTTTCTATTTGTATTTTTGTTTGCTTTTTTCACTTGTGAAAAAATACAATAAAATAAGATATGAGATTTTTTTTTAAAATTTTCGAATTTTATGTATTTTTAAACTTCAAACACTGAAAAATGTATTATATTTGATTTTTTAAAAAATGAAAACAAAGATACTTTCAGAAAAATCTTATCGGAGTGAGTTCTAATTATTAGGAGCTTAATGTGAGTTTTTTAAATTTTTAGATATCATGGTCTATTTAATCTAAGAAAATAAATTTTGAAATTAAATGCTGATTTAAATGGGCCTATTTGTAATTTACAAGTAGTATTCAAAGCAATTATTAATAGTATAAAGAAATGCAGGACAACATTTATAATTAATCCAACCAAACACATGCATTTATGTGCATAACAGAATTAGGGACTGAAATGCAATTTAAGAAAGTTCCATGCAATTTTATGAACACAGTAAACGTTTCAGTAAACTAATGCAAAAACACCAACAATCACATGGGGAGCCATGTGACTTCGGTTCAGATGAACTAATACGCCAATAAAGATGTTGGCTCTTCCCTCTCGACCCTCGCCTGCTTCACCAAAAAACCCTAACGAGAACCCAACCGCCTCTCCCCTCCCAGTAGGACCTGCGGTGTCCAGTTCCCCTTCAAATCCCTACTCTCGTCGTCTCTCCTGGCAGGACATCTGTGCCAACGTTGAAGCCCCTTCTGCGTGCAGGATGTCTTACATCGCTCCAACGCTCATTGACGGCCAGGAAGTCGCCCTCCTCTCGGAAGATGACATTGCTTTCATGGACGCGCGGAATGAAAATCAAGATTTGAATATTATTGTATACATTACATTATAGGACTTATTGTATTCTTCAACACCTTAGTCTTCTACATCCTGGGCTAGCGGCCTTACGTCAAACTCCTTCGAGCCTTCATTGACAAGGTAGGGAAGCCTAAAGGTCCTTTTCAACTCATCCCACGCCCAAATGGATTTTTCTACCTTAAATTGTCCTCATATGAGAAATGTTCTCGGATTTTGGATGGAGGACCCTGGCTTTTCCAGGGACGTTTCATGGTCATTTACAGATGAGAGGCATGGACGTTCCTTGAGAAGACCTCTATCGAAAATCCCGATTTGGGTAAAATTCCACGGTCTAAGCCTGGGGCACTACTCAAATGTGGTTCTAATAAGTTGTACAACTTTCTGGGCATGCCTCTCTTCATGGATGCCCCTACTGCTATGGGAGACATGGAGGATTATGATCAATGTTGTATTTCTATCAGTGCGGCTAAGGTGATTCCTGAACACATCCCACTTGTGTTGTGCTCGGGGAGCCGTTCCCTAATCAAAGTCGAGATTGAATGGCAACCGTGGCGATGCTCAAATTGCATCACCTTCGATCATAGTACAGACTCATGTTCCCTCCCCAAGCCTACGTCTGAAGAATCCCTTCCTTCTTCCAACGGGGCTCTGCCTGTTTCTGTGGAGAACACTACTTCGGCCTCCCCATCGGCGGATGACCCTGATGCAGAGACACCTATAGTGTCAGTTTCCTATAGAGACGGCTCCAATAAGGATTCCGCTGCGGACAAACAATCTTCCTTATGCGAGCCCCCCTTTGCCGTACCCAAAGAGACCCCCTTGGACCAAAGGGAGTTGGGCTCCTTACTGGGCTGAGCAAGCCACCCAAGAAAACCCCCGCACATGCCACATTCCATCTTGGATCTAGGCCTGTCCTTTATGGCCAGATCGCAAACCCATGCCGGGCTAAGGCTTCCAATTCTAGGGGCGTAAGCTCAACCCAGCTGGACCTTAACGAATCGGCCACTAACGAAACTTGTGAACCAGGGGAGCCCTCCTCCTCCTCTTTGCATGGCTACGCTGCACCTCCCCTGATGATTTCTGTGACCAATCCTAAATGGTCGACATCCTTCAACATCAAGAAAAAGAAGACTAAAGCTCAACCAATAAAGCTAAATGCCCAAACAGGGACCTTGCTGCACACTAAAATTCATCTTAATGTCTTTAGCTGTATGCAAAATCTGTGGTTTAATAAACCCGGTAAATTAAGGGTAATGCTTTGGGAGATGCTTAAAGGAAACTTGGAAATCATCGGTCTAATTGAAACAAAAATTAGGCCTTGCTCGATAAACAATTTTGTAAGAAAGATTTCGAATGGCTGGAGTTCCTACCACAATTCAACACCGCTTAGGCGTATATGGATTTTTTGGAAGGATGATGCATGGTCATGCGTCCCTAAAATGACTAAGGAGAAAATGGTAACAATGGATTGCGAGAATAAAGGCGGCCTACTCCTGCAACTTTCCATGATATATGGATTCAACAACCCATATGGAAGGAGTATGTTGTGGTCTGACATTGAGGTTCTTGCCAACACTTCTACCCTACCATGCTTGCTCATGGGGGACTTTAACACCGTTAGATTCGCATTTGAAAAGGCAGGGGGAAACTCCCCTCTCCCTCGCACCACAGAAGATTTTAACGGCTGCATTGATCGGGCATGTCTCATTGGATTGCACTCTATAGGCAATCCCCTCTCCTGGTCTAACTCATCAGTGTGTCAATCAAGGATATCAGCCAGATTAGATCGGGCGCTTTGCAACTCGAAATGGTTGGATCTATTCCCTCTGTCTAAGCTCTCCTACTCCCCCTTGGCAATGACCGACCACCATCTCATGATGGTCCAGCTCGTGAGGGGAATTCACTGAACTAAACCTTTCTGCTTCTTAAACTTCTGGTATGTTAAGGATGGTTACATGGAGTTGGTTGAAAAAGCTTGGGTGAAAAATGTCAGGGGGAACCCCCTATTTGTTTTGACTACGAAGCTTAAAAAGTTGAAAATTGCCCTTAAATCTTGGGCGAGGAGAACTGCGGACACCGAGACCAACCTCAAGGCGAGTATCTGCTTCCTGGATGTTGAAACTCTTGCTCTCGGGGACTCACTCTTGACTCTATTTTGGCGCAACTTGAGGCAAATGTCAAACTACGCATCAATATACTAGAGGATGAAAAAGAGGACACTTGGAGACAGAAGAGCAGGGTCTCTTGGTTGAAGCAAGGGATAAATCAACGAAATTCTTCCACTTGGCTGCAAAAATTAGGGAACCATGGAATCACATCCCTTACCTCCTTGCTTCTGACAGTTCCCTCATGGATAACCCCATGCATATTACCACCCAGGCTGTGGGGTTCTTCAAGGCCTTACTCTCTACACCCCACGGGCCTGAGAGGATGTCCTGGAATGGACCCCTTCCCAAGAAGGTCCTCTCCTCTGCCGTTAAAGAATGGTTGGAAAGGCCGTTCAGCGAAGATGAAATATGGAGTGCCCTTCGTGCCATTCCTGCCTCCAAGTCTCCCGGCCCTGATGGATTCAACTCAAAATTCTTCAAGACACATTGGAACATTATCAAAGCCGATCTCATTGCTGCAGTGGCATTCCTCCATGTAGGGGGGAATATGGTCTGGCAAGTCAACCATACCTTCCTCATACTTGTCCCGAAGATGAATTCCCCGTCTTACCTCAACAACTTTAGACCTATCTCATGCTGCAACGTCACCTAAAAATCATCACCAAGTTGCTCGCTAATAGACTTGCAGAGCTCTTGTCGCATCTTATCTTCCTTAACCAGAAGGCCTTTATCAAGGGCAGGAGGATTGGGGATTGTATCCATCTCGCCCAGGAATTGGTTTGTGGATTTGAGCGTAATACTGGACCCAAACGAGCTTGTATAAAGATTGACATATCAAAGGCCTTCGACTCAGTGAACCATCACTTCATTCTTCATCGCCTTTCGGCCATGGGCTTTGGTAATATCTAGATAAACTGTATCCGTACATGCATATCTACAACCTCATACTCGGTCCTTGTTAATGGGGTACCCTTTGGCATGTTCAACGTCGGCAAGGGTCTCCATCTGGGTGACCCTCTGAGTCCTCTACTCTTTACTATTGCTATGGTAAGGCATCCTCCAGATAATTCCAATCGAAGCAATTTGAAGTCTGACTCGGGTCTATATGACAATCGGTGATCGATAGAAATACCCCAACACTCCACCTTTGTCATATATTCCATATATCGCACTATATAGGTATCATATTCGTGGAGTATGATTCATTTTCAAGATGCCTTGATGGTGAAATGGCAGACATGCGAGACTCAAAATCTCGTGCTAAAGAGCGTGGAGGTTCGAGTCCTCTTCAAGGAATATTAGGGAGAATTCTCATTGAATGAGCAATTCAATAACAGATCTCGGATCTAATTGATATTGATATACCAAGTATCTGTTGATACGAAGTATTCCGGCGATCCTCACGCTCCAAGTCCGAGTTGTTGGAATTGGAATAGGTTCGGCAGCGGATCACGAAATCTTGGCCATCTTCTCTATCTAATGATATGATTCCTGTTGAATCATACAAAGGTAGATTGATAGAAACCTCTGAGAAAATGCCCACCTATTGAGGCACGAATGACGTATGAAAAACTTGCTTCATCTCCAACTATCAAAAAATCGTAGATTGATCATAAACTGGTAAGCTCCCACAGAGGTCAGGATGCATCATGGTGGCAACTAAACACGAGGGCGGCGCTCGTTGGGGGACTTAACCCAACACCTTACGGCACGAGTTGATGACAGCCATGCACCACCTGTGTCTGTGTTCCCGAAGGCACTCCTCTCTTTCAAGAGGATTCGCGGCATCTCAAGACCTGATAAGGTTCTTTGCTTTGCATCAAATTAAACCACATGCTCCACCTCTTGTGTGGGCCCCCACCAATTCCTTTGAGTTTCATTCTTGCGAACGTACTCCCCAGGCAGGATACTTAATGCCTTAGCTACAACACTGCACAGGTTGATACACACAACGTCTAGTATCCATCGTTTACGGCTAGGACTACTGGGGTATCTAATCCCATTCGCTTCCCTAGCTTTCGTCTCTCAATGTCATTAAAATACTTCATTGAAAGAATATGCATTGATATCTTTCTATATATTATTAACATCCTTAGGGTCAATGTACAATTTTTTGTTAAATCAATAGAAAAAATGGAGAAATCCATTTCTGACAATAAAACTAATCATGAAGGGATTGATATTGATGAACCGAATACAAATATGATTCCCTTTATTTTGACTATAAAAAGTATCTTTTTGATATTAGTAGTAAGAATTTAAATCCTTATTGTGATTTATCCTCTTTGTTCCAAGCATATGTATTTTACAAAATATCGCAAATTCAAACTAGTAACGAATATCACCTGAGACATGTACTTTAATATCATGGAACTCATCTTTTCCTTACGGATCAAATTAAGGATTATTCTGCGACACAAGGAATATTTGATTCCAAATCAAAACATAACCAAATTAATATTAATAAGTCTAGAATAAATGAATGGAAAAGTTGGTTAAAAGGCCATTATCAATACAACTTATCTCAGACTAAATGGTCGCGATTAGTACATAAAAGGTGGCAAAAAGGAGTCAATCAACGTTGTAGAATTCAAAATGAGAATTCAATGAAATTGAGTTCATATAAAGAAGAAAAAGATCCATTATTTTGTTATGTAAAATCAAAGTATTACAAAGCAAATTTATTGATGGACGGTCAAAAAGAAAAATTAAAAAAAACTGTAGATATGATCTTTTATTACATAAATATATAAACTATGAAAACAGTGAGGACTCGTATATTTCTGAATTACCATTACAATAAATAAATATCGAGAAATTTTATATTCATATAATTTAAATACACAAAAACCTCAATCACTTTTTATGGTAATGGATATAGATCTTAGTGATTATCTGGGAGAAGAATATTATATATACAGGAAAACATCTGGAGAAAAAATATTTCAATTGTAAAATTTTTCATTTTTTTATTAGACAAAATATGAATATTGATACCTGGGTCAATATGCATATTGGTACCAAGATTAATAAAAATATTAAAATTAAAATTAATAGTTATCAAAAATTTTATAATAAGAATATTTTATCTCTCACGATTCATCAAGAAATCAAACCATATTCAATTCCTGATTTTCATTCTGTAAGCAATTACACCATTTTTTATTTATGATATTTGTGACTTTAGATCATATATTAACTCATATCACTTTTTCGATTATTTCCGTTGTTATTATGATTCATTTGATGAATTTGTTAGTTCATGAAATCGAAGGGCTATGTAATTCATTAGAAAAGGGGATGATAGCTATTTTTTATCTACAACAGGCCTATTAGTTATTCGTTGGATTTATTTGGGACATTTTCCTCTAAGTAATTTATACGAATCCGAGAAAGCAGAACCAGTTGACGTTGCATATTAGAGCTCATTAAAGCCCGATTTGCATCATTATGCTCGATAAAAGGAATGATGGAGGTTCCAATAGAAAAATATTGGATAGGAAAAGTGCTTCGAAGATGAATCTGTTCCCATGCAATAGTCAGGAATTCTTTACGGTATCAAGCTGGAACAATTTGTTCTTCCTGAATACCCTGATTTAAGGCCAAGGAATTTCCCGCTGCCATCATATAATATTCATCTCTACTTGGTGATAAACAAACTATATGTCCTTCTTTTGATCTTTCAGATATTTCATAAAATGAACTCTCTATCGATCCCCAATGACCAATCCTCACAGGAATAGCTAAGGATCCAATAAGTCCAACATTGATTCCCTCGGATGTGTCAATTGGGCAAATACGTGCACAGTGACTAGGGTGGATATCTCGTATCCGAAAACTGGCAGTTTGACCTGTCAATCCTCCAAGACCCAAATAACTCAACTTTCGCCCGTGAACAGTTTGTAACAATGGATTAGTTTGATCCAAAACTTGAGATAAAGGACGTAGACCAAAAAATGATTCATAAGTGGTTGTTAATGAAGTTGAAGTTATTAAATTTTGAGGAGTCAGTATCAATTTATGCCGGATTGCCCCAGATATAGTTCCTCGAATTGCATTTTCTAAACTAACAGGAGCTAATCCAAATTGATAATGTAAAAGATCTGCTACAGAGCGAATACGCTTATTTTTTGAATGATTCATATGATCAAGTGTACCCACTCCAAATTTCATTCCGATCAAATGATCAACAGCAACCAATACATCTAGCGGTAACAAAAGTGTATTATTCTGAGGTATATCAAGATTGAGTCTTCGATTCATATTTCATCGACCAATCCTTCTTAATTCACATCTTTGTTGAAAAATTTTCTTTTGTAATTCCTTACATAAGGACTTAGAAAATATTGGGTCACCGCCTACACAAGCAAATTGTTGATAAAACTCCAAAATGGTATTTTCCTTTGACCCAATCTTTTTTTCTCCTTATCATTTGGATAAGACAAGAAAATTTCAAGGTAACAAACATTATCTAGAATTTCTCTTAGATTCGAACCCATAGCTGATAATAGAACTAGAATAGATATTTTTTGTTTCCTACTCATGCAGGCCCATATTCGTGTTTTTCTATCAATTTCTAATTCCGATCTTCTCCCCAATATGATATTATACCCCTTCCGTGCTCCAGATATGAATTCAATATCAATATCTGATGAGGTAGAATCAGAGTCCAGGAAAATCGACACCAGATATATAGGAAGATAGAATGCAGTGACATCTTTTTTTTTGAAAAATCCTGAATCTACTACTAGCATTCCGCGGGAAGAGGAGATCTTAGCAAGATCGCCTGCATTATATAGCTCTTATTGACAGTTTTGAATCTCTTTCATTTGCTTTGATGGTTTAGTGATAAAGGAAGTCTAATCGCTGGAGGCTGTTTTGATCGAGCACGTACTGTCTTCTATTCCATCGTACACAATTGTGTGCACCGCTATTCCGAAAGGTTTTCATTCACTTATTTAAACTACTCATGCTATGGGCATCAACTCCCTTACTTTGGCAAGGAGGAAGGCATTGGTGATCTTGATGTCTGCAAAAAGGGAGGGGAAAGGAGAGCATAAACTGAACGACCTTTTGGGAGACATGCAATTCTCGATAAGGGTGAAGATGTTGTGGAATGCTATTACCCCCACTAGATAAGCTCTCTTTGGTCCAATTCAGATCTCAGTATTTCAGATCTGCTTGGTTAGCTTGAGTACTTTCTTTCTTCCCCATTGGCAAAGGGCAAAGCCGATAGAGGAAATGCTTGTTTCCAGTTAGATACATGGTGCATAGGGAGATCGAGATACTCATACCTGAATAAGGATGTGCTAAAAGCATGCCAAGATTAATGATGTGTTATCTAATAGACATCATGAATCTTGGAGACAAGTTAGGAGTAGGTCTCACCTCTTGTTCAGGCTATCGTAACCCATGCAAACAACAGTGGACAGACTAATTAATAGGTGTGGTCTCCTACTTCTTCTGGCCTTTTCTCGTACTCTTCAAAAGAAGCACGAAGAATCCTCTAAAGAACTGCATTCACATCTCCTTCATTCCAGTTGACCAAGCCTAATTCTAATTGTTTTGTTCTGAAGCAAAGATATCTACGGGGGCCGGTTCGGCCTATTCAGATATTCACGACAAAGAGATACTAGATTCTCTTTCGGATAAGACCTGAAAGGGGAAGGAAGGGTGGAATGCCAACAGATGTCTGTCTACTCTCTAATTCATCCGACCCAATAGTACCTATTTTGGGAACGTCCAGTACCAAAGTCACTGAATGGGCTAGTTGCTAATCCTTAAAATGGACGATGTAATGTACTTTATATGTTGGGTAACATCTGTCTGTCCATGAAAAAGTCCCCTCACGTCCCCGACCCCCACCCACGGACTGCTAGTAGCTTTTCACTCTCCTTGCTTACTATCATCCCTTGCCTCCTGTCTTCTTACCCATGCGGACACCTCCGTCAATCTAGGCCCGACACGCTAACAAAATAACAAAAGAAGAAGACTAGGGAATGATGTACAAAAGATGCTAGGTCGACGAGTCCTTAGGGACTAAGGGCGGGCTCACCCCCTTTCACACGACACAAAAATATACTCTTTGTCTGTCCCATCAGGTATGATCCGTCAAAGAAAGATGAGACCTTCCCTCTGCCTTCCTAGATGATGAGAAGAGTCAAACGTCCTAAAGTTATTCATATATATACCGGGGGATTCTTCTTCTATAATATCTGCTACGGATGAAATAGTAGCTCCTAGTCCGAAAACTAGAGCCAGGCTAGGTGTGAATCGCCTGAATGCAGAGATTGGCCAAGAGCCAACCAAACGAGAGGACCGCTGACTCCTTTTGTTCTAATTCCCGGCCCTGCTCAGTCAAGTCAATCGACAAGAGCAATCGCAACAACTCCAGTTTCAGTGCCGATTTCCTCTTTGTACGTCAATTTCTTCTTCCATAGCTATAACAACTCCGATTCCTTCAACATAAGTTTCCAAAGCAAAGCCCCATTTGTCCGAAAGTGAGAAAAATCATCACCTCTTTCCTAGACAACTATTACTATATTTGATTTTTGACTTAGAGAAAACAAGGGTCGAAGTTCAAGCGGAACTGAGACATCGAACCGTTTTGTTTTTGTCGGTTGGTCGGGCTTATTGGTCTTTCCTTGCGCTTATTTTGCTTTAGGAGGTCGGTTCAAGGATACAACTTTTGTAACTTCATGGTATACTCATGGATTGGCTAGTTCTTATTTGGAAGGCTGTAATTTCTTAACTGTCGCGGTTTCTACTCCTGCGAATAGTTTCGAACATTCTTTGTTGCTACTATGGGGTCCCGAAGCACATGAAAATTTTAATCGTTGGTGTCAATTGGGGGGTCTGTGGACTTTTGTTGCTCTTCATGGTGTTTTCGGACTAATAGGTTTTATGTTACGTCAATTTAACCTTGCTCGATCCGTTCAATTATGACCTTATAATGCAATCGCATTTTCTGGTCCAATATATATATTAAAACCAGTAAACTAGAACTCAATAAATGAAAGAATTCTTATTTTTTATATATACTAGAACAACTAATTATATTACAACAATGAGTTTTAAATTACATTTAGTTGAGAACATAAGTTATTTAATTTATTTTATATTTATTTTATAAATTTTTTTCTAGCCATATTAATTCAGATTATTCCAAGACTTTATTATTTGTTTGTTTGCCGCACAAAAAAACATTTTAAATTTCCTATCGAAACAAACTTAGCTAAAGAAAAAGCTTTAACTGTATCCAAATATCATTTTTTCTTCCAAATATTTTTACGAATACGTTTTTTTGATATAGAAGTACGTTTTTTTTGGAACTACCATTCAAAAGAGAAATTAAATATTTTTATTGTTGTATGTGAAAGACATGTATTGACGGATCAATCTTTTTATTCATTATATGTACTTAATTTTATAGATAATGTAATTGTTTTTCATAAGATATAAATACTTTTTATCTGATAATACTATCTATTTATATAACTATCTTATATATATTAGATAGTTATATATATATTATGTATGTATTTTATTAATAGAGTTTGTAATGGGTAAAAAAACTCCCGTAATAATCATTTTTTATTTTTTTATTATATTGTATATTGAGTTAAATTATTCGCATATACTAGATCCATACATATTTAAAACAAAGTTTGAATCAAGTATTATTTTTGGTATAACTATTTTTTTCTTACTGTACTATATTGTTATAAATTATCAAAATAGTACAATCATTAAAGAATAGTTATATATTAGATTCTACATCTTAATATCTTTTTTCTTCAAGTAATAACTAAATAATAGTCTTGATCTAGTTATTTGGTCATATTATTTGACCAAATAAATTCGAACTTTTTGAATTTCTCAAAAAGATATGATATAAGAAAAGTGAGATCAAACTAATAAATAATAATAATAATAATATTTGAGTTCTTTCTAAAAAGATAAAAATTGCTGAATCGGAAATAATAACAATTAATAAGAATAGAAAAATTTAAAATTGATTTTATTATGGAACATACATATCAATATACTTGGATATTTTCCTTCCACTTTCCGTCACTATGTCAACAGGATTTGGGCTTCTGCTTATTCCAACAGCAACAAAATATCTTCGTCGTGTATGGGCTTTTTATAACATTTTATTTTTAAGTACAACTATGGCTTTTTCTGTCAATTTAGCTATTCAGTAAATAAATAGAAGTTTTATCAATCAATATCTATGGTCTTGGACTATTAATAATGATTTTTCCTTAGAATTCAGATACTTAATCGATCCACTTACTTCCATTATGTCAATATTAATAACTACCGTTGGAATCATGGTTCCTATCTATAGTGATAATTATATGTCTCACGATCAAGGATATTTGAGATTTTTTGTTTATACGAGTTTTTTCAATGCTTCGATGTTGGGATTAGTTACTAGTTCTAATTTGATACAATTTATATTTTTTGGGAGCTAGTGGGGGTGTGCTCGTATTTATTAATAGGTTTTTGGTTCACACGATCAATTGCAACAAGTGCTTGTCAAAAATCTTTTGTAACTAATCAGGTAGGGGACTTCGGTTTATTATTAGGAATTCTGGGTTTTTATTGGATGACAGGTAGTTTCGAATTTCGAGATTGTTTATTATACAATGCACAATCAATGAGGACTTAACATAATTAACTCTACGAAATACTTTTTAGACAATCTCTTATTATTATTACAACGTAATATTTCTCAATTACTAATTTAAAACAATCTAATTCAATTGGAAATAATTTGTCTTATTTTGATGTATACACGCCAGTATCAATCCAAGGATGAAGTGAGGATCCTAATCCTTACCGCGACTGCTGGCACATAGTTAGCCAATGCTTATTCCTCAGATACTGTCATTGCTTATTCTCTGAGAAAAGAAGTTCACGATCCGTGGGCCTTCTACCTCCACGCGACATTGCTCCGTCAGGCTTTCGTCCATTGCAGAAAATTCCCCAAGGGAGGTGCTACATCCAATTGGTATGGGCTCCAAGGTGGTGCCAACACATCTCATCTACGCGGATGACCTGTTGTTTTTTTGCTGTTGCTCCCTTAAGTCACTAAGAACGGTCCAAAAGATCTTGGATAATTTTTATGACGTCTCTGGACTAAAGATGAATGCGAGGAAAGGCCGTCTTTTCTGCTCCAAGAAAACACAGGGGGAGTTCGCTTATAACTTGGCTGCAGGGCTCTTGGGGCAATCCCTGCCCACTACCTACCTTGGCCTCCCACTGGCGCACTCGCTTGGGGGCAACAGAGCTGTCTGGCCCTTAGAGGACAAAATCAGGGAAATTCTTTGTGGCTGGAAATCAAAACTCCTATCCATGGCCGGGCGTGTTCAACTAATGAATACAATGATTAACGGCATTCTTTTATACTGGGCAGATGGGACCATTATATCTAATGCTTCACTAAAACACATCTCGTCTATGTGCGCGAACTTTTTATGGGGATACAAGAGGTATGAAATTGTGTGGGAAAAAGTTTTCCTTCCCAAAGTAGAAGGTGGAATGGGACTACGTTCCCTCGAGGATCTTACCAAAGTGGCGAGACTACTCACTTCTGAACAATCCCTCTGGACCTCCTACGTGAAGAGCAAATATCTCCAGCAATCTAACTTCTGGGATGCCCCAATGAAAACAGATGCTTCTCCCATTTGGAAGTGGTCGTTACGCCTTCGAACCCATCTTCAAACATGTATGGGTGGTACTAATCTGCCACTCTCTTTGGCTCACACAGCTGGGGTTCTCTCTTTTCGTTCTTCCTTCGAATTGGTGGTGGAAGGAAGTTTGGTGTACCAAGGCGGCCCCCAAGCACGCATGTTGCCTTTACAGAGCGGTCCGTGGCAAGCTTCCTACTCGTGATCGTTTTATAAGATGGGGCGTCACCCATACCGGGGGGTTGCCTGCTTTGTGAGGCCTCTATGGAGTCTGTTGACCATATCTCTTGGGCTTGCCCCTATGCCTCCAAGGTCTGGACTGGGGTTTACAATCTCATTCAGCTCCCCGTATGCCTTTGGACCTGCATTTGCTGGACTCACTTCGATGGGTCCAGTCCTGCAAAGAAGCAACAACGCAGCTGGTTCGGCTCTGGCGGTAGCTCTTGCTGCGACTGTTTGGAGGCTTTGGATGGAGAGGAATCGCAGATGGTGGACCTCTACGCCTATTCCCGCTGACCGCATCATCAGCCTCATCGCTTGGGATGTTGAGACTCTGAACACCTAAATTCTAATTGGGGTCTTCTTATTGCTGGGTCCTGTATTGCTGAGTCCCCATATTCCTGTAAGGCCGAACTGGTCGCCTTGTATCCAATAGCAAAAAGGCTGTAACATCCTATAGACCTCCCTTCTTTTTTGTGAAAATATAAGAGATATACTTTTACCTTTCAAAAAAAGGCAGAGGACCTTTGTGCAATTATTATAAACATTTTATACAAAATAAGTGGATCGAAATTTAAATGATGAAATAAGAGGAAAACTATGCAAAATCATGGAAGAAGTCGTGTCGGTCACGCACGATTCTAAGGAGGTGGGTGGCTCAGATCTGTTGCTCCAGATCTGATCGAAAGGCTGATGTTTAGGCACGGAAGAACGACTAAGATTAGATCCAACACTCCTCTTCTGATCAAATGGTAATGAAGCATGGACGAAGAACAAATATGGAGGTCTCAGGCATGCTTCAATTGACCAGATCTCTGTATATCTGGTTCGGTTCTCCGCTCGAAGAGGTCTAATATATAGTTAGCAAGAATCTGCATCGTTCAGAGGTGACCTTCGATTCCAGGTCTTACTGAAGAGAGATCTGGAGGAGCTTCATCCTGGTCCTGCTGCAGCGAGATAGGATCGAGCAAATCTCGATCTATTTGCGATACATTGGTGCTACAATTGGTCCAATTGGTTCAAGATGTTAATCCGCATCGATCTGGGTTAGAATCAACCTCTAGATATCGATGGGAGGAGATTAGCATAAGCTGCTTCTCTTCGTGTTACTGGAGATGCTCCGATGAACGGAATCCGAATTCCACGTGACCTGCAAATGATTGGAGCTTGCTCGAAGCTCTTCGAGCCTTTGTCGGTGGATACTAGCAGTGAAAACAAAGGGATGATTGCATTTGATCTTCTGTGTGGGGGATGGAGATTGGGTCTCAAATCTGATCGGATCTGAGCTGAAAGAAAATAGATCCAAGGATGAAGAAGCGGATTGATCGCGTGAGGTGTAACGATGATAACCAGTTTCAAATAAGAAGGAATGAGCCTCTGATGGAGCAGATCGAAGGTCAGCATTTTGGCTTATGGCCACCGATTAGAAATCAAACGAATTTGTAATTTATTGATATGAATATAAACCTAAACTTACATACGGTGAATCCAGATGGGTCTAAGGTGGCAGTCGCCTCGATTGCAGCGGTGGAAGGCTGAAGAGCCTTAAGTTAAAAAAACAGTAACATAAAAAATATTTATAGTCTAAAACTATTTTTAGGGATTTTCAATAAATTAAATAAATTATTTTAAATAGTTAAATTGATTCAATACATGTATTTACATGTATTATATATAAATATATATAGACATACACAATGTATACATACTTTTAATTATTTATTTTTACAAACGTACAACATATGTTGTTCATATATGGAACAATTTGAGGCTTATAAACATATTTTTATTTTATTTTTATGAGTTTATTTAACAGTACAAATAAATACACATATGTGCAATACATGTACCTACTAACTATATAATAATACACTTATTTATTTTTGATTATTTTTTTACTTTTGCTATTTTTATTTGCATTTTATATAAATATAAATTATGTACAAAATATTAAAAAAAATAATATGTACAAAAATGCAAGTAATAAAATAAATACAAGTTATATACAGGTGTATAAGTATACTAAACACTACCAAAAGTTGACTTTTACATCTTAACTCCAAATTTTATGAAACCACTTTCACTTTAAAGAATATTTTATTTTAAACACAATGAAAGTGAGTTTGATTCATTTTGAATTCATATGGAGAAGAAACTAAGCTTTCGATTCTGGTTTTACAACTTCTTTTAAGTGTTGTATCTTTTATTCTATAAACGATTTATTTTTTCAAATATTTTTATTATTTAAAACACATTTTATGTACAAGTTTTATAAAGAAAACATTTTTATTTGAGATTGATACGATGATAAATAAAATAGTAAAAAAAGTATGCAAAATGAATTGTGATGAATATATTCGTTGTTAACTTGATTCTCTAAGATATGAAGGCTAGGGTTTAGGCCTTAGAGCATCATAGAAGTGTGAAGATTGCATCAAATGTGATTGAGAGCAATTAGTCAAACTAGTTTCATGGGGCAGCAGAATTTAATTTTTTTTAAGAGATGAAATCACATGATTTGAGAACACTTCTCGAATCGTTTCATCAATACCACAAAGAAGATATATGAATATATCTTGAAGCGTGGTTGTGATCAAAGTCTATGAAGTAAGAGACTGCCTATCTCAAGTCCGAACCGACAGAGGAGACGATTGCGAGCGCATTAATGAGACGCTTCCTTTTCGCAATCCAAGATGAAGATCCAAGCAATGAATCTCTTGATTTTGTCTCATGAAATCTGAGGTCTTCTTCACATGTGCAAAGCACCGAGGAAGACGATGATCCATGAGTGGTTAAAGCAGCTACACGATGGCGTAGCGACGACGGCGATTCTCTCTAGGTCAAGAGGTGGATGACCACTCTTGAGAGAGGGGGGGGATGTAATGAGAATGAGAGAGAGAGATATTAGGAATTATGTGTCGTAAAAGAAGAGAGACATTGTGAATTATGTGTTGTAAAAAGAAGAGCTACGGTTGCCTCTTTTTTATAATATTTTGGAATTCCATGAATCACAATCCGTGTGCTAAACAAAATCAATGGTTGAGATTGATTTGTGTTTTCATTCAACGATCATGATTTTGTTGTACAAATTTACAACATCAATTAATTTAATTATCTTAAATATATTGAATAATTATTCATATAAATTAATTCAATCAAACCAATACACATAGAAGGATTAAGAAGGAGACAAAGCTCCTTTAAATTATGGGGGACTGCCTTGATTCATCTTACATACTCCTTCATTATTTGCAATAGCTTTTATTGCAAATATATTTACAAAAATAATTCCAAATTATTTTATAGCAATTTCAATCATGCTATTGAAAATAAGAATCATATTCATACATCCAAAATAAAATATAAATTGTATTTTCAATTATTTATCCAATGTGAATCTAATTCACATCACCATTTAATTTGTAAATACTAATTATAAATATCTCTCTCTAATATATTATAAATCACATTTATAATATACGGGATTAATATGGATAATACTATCCACATTATTCATATCCATGATAATTAAATCATATTTTATTACATTGGATCATCATTCTCATGCATATAAATAATATGAATCATATTCACATTATTCATGATAATTAAATCAAAATTAATTATAAATTTATCAATACTCATATATATAATTCAACAATGAAATTATTCTTGAACTCTTTCAAGAATAATGTGCCTTCTCTACGGATACTTGGAGATAAAGACATGGCGATTATACGTTCCACATATAGTGATATGGAAATTGAGATCATATTTCAAATCCAGATCTTGAGGACCTCTCAAAGATACTTGATTAAATCAAAGCTGTAAAAATAATCTCATTGCATCTAAATCACATTCAGATCAATGTCCAACATTTGGGCCAAGATTAGGTTACTTCTCTATTGAGAGGAGTCACTAAAATCCAAATCTATTTCATCACTCCCTCAGAATGGAAGCATCATGGTTATACAATCGTTTATGATCACATCACCCTCGAGTATTCCTAATACTCCTATATCCTTCATATTGGAAGACTTAGAATAAACCCTAAGTTTAAGATCACTTTTATGCTGTCTTCTTCAGGGTTTTATCGTTAAGATTCTAATTTGTTCATTGGGAGTTGGTATCAATCATATGCTTTCCAAAAGCATATATCATACTTATAAATTCTTTTCATGCTTACAAGGAAAGACTATCATGTATGGAATTTGATAGTTCTCAATACTTCATGAGTGAGCTCATGTCTTCCGGTTCAGTACTGAACATGTACGATCCCTTTGAGAGATCGTATTGCTCATATGCCCATTGTATGCACACCAGCTCACTGGTGTATATACATTGATTAGGTCATAAACCTAACAGTCTCCCAGGTGAACATACTTAGACATATGGCAATAAATTTATCTCCGAACAGTGGATTCATGCCTATACCGTGATAGTATACGACATAGTTCTTGGTTATCTCGATCTCTTTACGTAAACTCTTTGACCTGACTAATCTGAAACCTCCATCTCTATTCATATGTAGAGGACCTTCATCAAGAGGTCGGTCATATATCAACCTTTAGAGAAGGATTGCCATCTCGATTGAAATTATCTCTTAATAATCATTTGAAGGTGCTTGATGAGTCCTCAATCTAGCTATTTGGACATCATTGATGAGTCGCTAAGCACGTATTTTAATTTGGGCTTGTTGTAGTATGCGTACTTAGAAAATCAATCAGAAACGAGAGAATATCTTCGTGAAGAGTGTCTCGGCTATAATTTATATCCCGGGCAAGTCCGGGGTCGAACACAGGGAGGCAAAGGAACAATGTCGGGTTAATTCAAAAACTTAGGTCTAGATTTTCAATGCATATTTTTTATATTTTTTTTGCAAAAAGAATGCAAAATGCACAATGCAAGTGAATTAAGTTACTAAGAAATCATACAACTTAGCTAAATTAATTTTAATAGAAAATAAATCCAATTTAGCCAAATGGTATTTTTCCTAGAATCCTAATCCAGTGATGAAAGCAAGATAATTTTTTGGAATTTTATGGGTTAAAATGCAACAATTAAACATGCACACCTTTTATGAGGGTTTTTCGTAATTTATAACATAAACAGTAAGCAAAAATTATGAAAAATTTATTGGAATGAAAACATGATGCAAGGAAGCTACAATAATTTTTTTAGATTTTTCTGACAAAATATGAAGCTCTTATTTATTTTTTAGTGAAAACAAAGTAACAATGAGTTGTTAATTACTAATAAATCCACAATAACAATATATCCAGAGTGCAAATTATCTCAATATGGCATTTATACAAAGAATAGAGGAGATTGAAATTTCGCAAAAATATGATGTGTGGAATTATTTCAAAATCATTTACTAAAAACACTCCACAATTTATTTCACGCACAAGACAAATCTAATTGAGATGAAATTTGGTTAGTAATTTAAGCACATTCTGGGCATTATTCCGAATTTTTGTGAATTTTTTCGACCA
Source organism: Ottelia alismoides (assembly GCA_037367405.1). NCBI lineage: Eukaryota > Viridiplantae > Streptophyta > Magnoliopsida > Alismatales > Hydrocharitaceae > Ottelia > Ottelia alismoides. The sequence goes on along the minus strand of JAZKJV010010615.1, from coordinate 268,510 downwards.
ATTGGGAGAGATATAAATTTAATTCCTCAGAATGGGTAAAATATGTAAGTTTTCACTTGAACAATTTTAATTAATTACTCAAAAGTCATAAAAATATAAATAAATATTCATATGTCATGCTACTTTTCATTGAATAAAACAATGTGATATTGACATCTAATTCAACATGCAAACACAGGGTTATCCGTGCAAAACAGAATTAAACTTGAACAGAACAAAACATGTACGGGGACCTATTTGTAATTACTAAAATATAGAGGGAATAATATGCAATTTTTACTGTAATAAAAAAATAAAGGAGAGATAACCTCCTTCGTTGCAGCGGCTAGGGCACGATGTTGAGAAGGGGGGTTGCGTGGAGCGCCGCACGACTGCAGCAGGGGAAGGACGAAGGCCGTGGAGTAGCGCGAAGGGTTGGCGATTGGGTGGGGAGCAATGTTTTAAAAATCGGACCGGACCGGGTGGTCCAACCGGTTCAACCGTGAACCGATGAACTTCCGGTCCGTCCAGCCGGTTCTGACATTTTAGCTAATAAATTTTAAACCGCATTTAAACCGGTTCGCCCGGACCGGTTTGACCAAAATGGATCGGACCCAAAAGACCGGATTTCTCAATTTTCTTGGGAAGCCGAAACGTCACTCTTGTACCTTTCGTCTTCAATATTGTAAGTTTTCCCTAGCCGAATCACATGTGTCTCCAATCTCTACCCATTGATTTCAGACAATTCCTCACTCCCTCTGGAGAAGACCTCGCATCCAGTGACAATGGCCTCGTCTCCGGCGACGATTTGCTGATTGATGATAATCCTGTTGACATCACCCCCCCCAATCAACCTTGCATTTACTTAGTTTCAGGATCAGTACAATATGAAATTGAACTTTACTTTCCATGTGAAAGCATATTTATTTATATAGTAAAGCTTGATTTTCTACTTGGTTATAAATCCGGGTCGACCGGTCCGACCTATAGAGGATGAATGGTCCGGTTTTTTCTTGATATATGTGGAAGATGAAATCATCGTGATGTCATTAACGGTTCGACCGGTTCTGGCCACTGGTTCGACCCGGTCAAACCATATTTGCCAAATTACCGGTTCAACATCCGATCTAGTTTTTCAAACCTTGGTGGGGAGGGCCTGCGCGTGTTGGAGGGCGACATGGAGCGGGTGCCCCTGGGCAGAGGACGACCGCTGTGGGGCGAAGCGCGGCTGGTGGTCTTGGAGGAGGGCCGAGGGGTGCGCGGCAGGCGGCAACCACGCATAGGACGACGGGCAGATCACTGTTGGGCGGCATGGTAGCCTCCGCATGCGGAGGAGCGGAGGGAGAAGTGGTGGGCACAGCCCGCTGGCGGTGGGTCGCCGGCAGCAGAGCGGCGATGTGCCGCCGGTAGCCGCATCTGAAGGGCTAGCACTGGGGGGTCTGCGAGTGGGTGCGGCTCGACGGTTGCGGTCGACGATGATGGCAGGAAGGGGGCAACGGTGGCCGACGGCGGCTGGGGGGTTACCACCTGCTGTCGTTATTATTTTTTATTATTTTTTGAATTTTTTTGCTCATGTAATTATAAAATTTTTTGTTTTAGATTTTTTTAAATTTTGTGAAAGGAGTAATAAATGAAAAGATGGTGGTGTGGTGGTGATATGATGGAGGTGATGATACGGTGGTGAGAAGGAAAAAATGGCTTAATGAAACAATAAAAAACATAAAATATTAGATAAAATAAAATAGCAAGAGAAATGAGGAGGAATACGTACCTGATGTTCGCGGATTTACGGAGCTACGCTGGACTCCTGTCATTGCCTCGATCCGATTGGCGAAATAAAAATTGGAGAATCTACGCGAGCTCGATGGGGAACTGGTGACGCGGAGCGAAGCTCCACGAATCTCGCCTGAAGGAGGTCGTCACATGAGGAAGATACTTCACCGCTGTCACCAACGAAACACTCCAAGCTCTCTCTTTTTTCTATTAGAATGGTGGATCGGGAAAAATGAGGATGGGGAAATGAATATAAAGAGAAGATAAAGGGAGGTTAGAATGGTGGTGGTGTTGAATGGGAAGTTGTATTATTGGTGGAGTTGAATGGGAGGTTGGATGAAGAATATGGAGTGGAATGAAGGTTATTAAAAATGGTGGAGTTGAATGGAAGTTGGTGGTATAGAGAAGTTATTGTAGAGAATGGGAAATAATAAATAAATAAATAAAGTAGGTTACTAAAAGGAGAGAATAAAATAAAGAGAAAAGGAGTGGAGAATTTACAAAAGAAGACAAATGACTTTTACATTTTTTTGTTTGCTCTTCTAATTATATTTTTTATTTCATTAATAAGAGATATGTACAACAGAAAAATACAATGAAATACTAGAATCAAAATACAACACAACCATAATTTTTTTGGTTTTTTAGTAATTAAGAAAGATAAAATAAAAAAAGAAAGAATGGATATTTGCATAATGCACAATGAACATCTAGGTCCAAAAATCCAACTTTTGCAAATGAGCTCCGATTTTAATGAAACCACTTCCCTTGGATAGATAATTTTCTAACTTGAACTTTAAAAGTGAGTTTGGTGAATTTGGAGTTCATACGGAGCGGGAATTTGGTCAGAAAGTTGGACTTTATGACTTTTTCTCTTTGTGATCTAGGAGTATTTATTTGAGATGAAATTTATTTTATATTTTGTATTTTTATATACATATTATGAACAAGTTAGAGAAAGAATTAGCCAAAAAGGAGTTGAAATGAAATTATTAAAAATACATGAAATTTTGGACTATTTACATGTGAAAAACTCCTTTAATTCTTGCGGCTTTTTATTGTTAATTTATTTTATACAAACTAATATACAATAATTAGTGTGTTTTATTTACAAGAGTCATTTTGTTAATTTATTGAATTTATGTAGATTTATTTGAGATTTTACTCAAAGATTTTGCTAAGATCAAGATATTGAGATGATGAATCGTGGATTCATCACCCCCCATACTTAAACTTTGCTAGTCCTCGAGCTAACAAAGAATGAATAAATTGGATTAATCCCTGACTGTTGATGAATCTCGGATTCATCACTCTAAATCTCATTTATTAAGCTCAAATCCCTCAAAATCAATAGCATTTTTGCATCTATTCTACATAATTAGCATTCATGTATGTTTTCATAAGAATTGCATTTTAGCACTAATTTCTGCACAAAATATGAAGCCAAAAATCCAAGAAAAAATGACATTTAAATAGTCTAACTTTTTGGATTTTTAACTCATTCATGCTAACTCCGAATGACTCAAAATTACTTCCATTGTGTACATATCACTAACAAGAATAAATGAAAAATAAAAAAATCACTAACCCAAATAACCCAAAACCTAGTTTCAGGATTACCAGAATAAAAATCTCATTTCTTCCTCATATAGTGTCCATTTTAATCCTACTCACTTTTGAACTACTGTACATTCAATTACCTTCAAGACAAGACCAAGTTCAACTGATTCGGATCTCATATGTGAAAGTTGGATTTAGGCCTCTTTTGTACATTTTGTATTTTAGCGGCTTTTGACCTATTATTTTATGTACACAATTAATCTATTTTAATTCATTTCTTTTTCATTTTCCTTCTTTGATGAAAGTCTTATTAAAATACTCAAAAATCCAAATCCAAATTGATCTTGAAATCAAAGAAACACATTGGGTCCGAGTCTTCACTAACCAATTGTACAAAATTGGTCGTTTTCATGTTTTGTTTTATTCCTTCTTTTTCTTAATTAATAAAAATCCAAAAAAATAGATTAATTTATAAATATTTATTTTTGAGTTTATCATATTTTTTTCGGATTTTTATCTGGTTTGAAAATGATAAAAAATTACAAAACCCAAAAATCTAGGTATTCTATGTACATGGGATACCCCAAAATATCACTTTGTGCAATTGATCGATTTTAGTTTTGATGTCTTCATGAAAGTTGTAGATCTCATTGAGACGAGAAATTTTTGTGAAAAAACTTTTTCGATCCGAGGTTGTTTGCTATTTATTTTTGATTTTTTAAAGGTTTTATTTTCTGATTTTTGTGGGGCTGACACGTGGCCGCTCTTGGAGCCGCCACGTGTCACCCATTTTTGTATTTATTTTTTATTCGTTTTATAAAACAATTAATTAAAGCAACGCACGTGTGGGGCACATGCCTCCTAGGCACGCGCTGCGCACGTGCAGCCCCTTTCCCCCCGTTGCGCCACTTGTCGCCCGCTGGGCCCTCTGATCTCGGCCGATCGGACGGCCCAGCACCCATTGTCCTCCCCCGTTCGTTCCCAATCTACGCCACCATCCCTGAAGTCACCGCCGTGATTTCTTACATCGACGATCCTCCGCTGGCTTCGAATCCCTCCAATCTCCGCCGACGTGCCCTCGAATCTCATCACCGATCAATCAACGATAGCTCCATCCATCCCCGATTCCACAAACCGTCAATCAAATCGTCGAATCCACCTTCGTCTTCCCTGAATCCCTTGTCAAATCCATGAAAAACCGCGACCTTCGATCGACCTCCTACTATTTAAACCAGCACCGCCCCCTCCAGAACTCATCTGCCATCAGTATTACAGGAGGGAGGTGGCGACAGCACCCCCTACGTCTCTGGTGAGGTCCGACATCTTCCCCGATGTCGCTGCAGTCCACGAGCTTCTTCGCAGATCTTCTCCGCTTTGGTCGTCCACGCCGTCGAGCCAACGACAACATCTACCATCTTCTACTCCGGCCGCCTTCGACACCGTTGAGCCAACGCCTCCGCAACGCCGTCTTCAACCTCCTCGGCCGATCTTCAGGCCAACGACGATTCGCTCCACCTCCAACTTCAGCAACGCTTCACCGACGCCGTCTTCGACATCCATCGACAACTTCACCACCAACCATAGGCGCCAGAAGCTCCAGGGGCCTCCGCTAGAGAGGCCCCCTCACCGCCACACCACCCTCTGCCTTCGGCTGGGCACGAGGCCCGAGACCCCCCGCACGTGCGAGGTACGTGCGTGTGGGAACGTCAACGCTTGCGTCATCCCCCGGGTCACGTGCTTCGCAGGTGACCGCAGGGTAAATTACAGAGAGCCACCTAGCCTTCCTCCAAATTGCAATCCGGTCCAGCTATTCCCACGTGCCCCTTGGAAAAATTGCAGATTTTACCCCCAACTATAGGTAATTAAACATAAGTCCCCCTTGCATTGTTTATACATATTTATTTTATTTAAATATTACATATGTACCCCTGTGTTCCCTATTGAGTTTAAACATCTACATGAGACTATTTTATTTATCAAAAATTAGCATTTTGTTCCTCACTTAATTCTCTACATTTTGACATATCGTGGATATTCTGTAGAAAATTGCATAATTTGCCCATTTCTTGCTCTGAAATTCATATTTGATTAATCGTTACTCTAAAATTCCCGAAAAATTACATATTGTAGAATTAATGGTGCTTGACATTGTGCCCAAAAAGAATTACATTTGCATGCATAAATTGACCTGTAAAAATCATTTTGCATATTTCAGTGTTTGATTTTTAATAGGTATTTAATCTCACATTTTCGAGGTTTAGGACTTTTCTGAGATCCACCACCTAGTGATAGATCTTCGATAATTTTATCCCTTGAAAATAAATAGGTTTAATATTTATTACAATTAAATATTGAAATTCATTTTGTTTGCATTTAAAAATTCATAAAAAAATTCATATTGCATTCAAAATTTCCAAAAATATTAAAGTACATTCATTTCACCATATTTTGCATCGTGGCCAAGTTTGATATTTTTCGGACATCGTTTGAGTGTAATTTGCATTTTAATCCTTAAAATAGACCGAAATTGAATTTTGCATCCTATAGTGCATTAAAAATTCCAAAAAAAGACCGCCTCGAAAACCGAGCATGAACTTTGATAGACATAATTCTAGGTTGTTCCTTTGCCTCCTTGTGTTCGATCTTGGGACTTGCCCAAGTAAAATAAACATAAAACCACATTCATTAAAATTGACAAATATTCTGTGTAGTTATTTTCTTGACCGATTCCGATTGCCGCCTACAACGAAACGATAAAAAAAAATCATTATCATTATTTTTATGCACGATCATAAATACATCTCTTTAACACACGTGATATCGGACTCGTCAGATGGCGCCGTTGCCGGGGAGGCAAACGACTTAGTTTTGTGTTTTGAAAATTTTCATTCGGTTTTCCGTATTCGGGTAGTCTGACCCCCGAATTTTCCATTGTAAATTTCATTTTTTCAGCTTTTATTTTCTAGTTGTTCTATTATTTTTTGAGTCACTTTCTTACATTATCTCTCTTATTTTTCTTACGAGGTACCCGACGTATGTGGAGCGGTTTTTCAAGAAACCGAAGCATTTTCACCGACTTTCTAAAAATCCGTAATTAATTTAAGATCGAGTCGAGTCGTGAGATAGCATAGAGTCTAGGATTTTAATTTCTGCAAATTTTAAATTTTTATAATTAATTGCTCATTTACAACAGTGTCTGTTTGGACTCTCGCGTGTGTAAAAAAGATCTCAAACTTTTTCTGTGGCGTGCCATGGCCTGTTTCACTCTTCGGTGAGGGTGGGGCCCGACTTGAGTGGCGATTAGGCTAGACCTGCACATACGGCTCTTAGAGCATTTTAATTTTTGATTGTGCTTGTAGGAATTAGGCCACACTTCACATTAATTGAGACACACATAGATCGTTTAATTTAGCCAAAATTTAACTCATTTCTTTCCCGCTAATAGAACTTTCTGCTAGATGCGGTTTTCATCGGCTTGCATTCATTTAGAATAAATTTTCAATTTTTATCTAGTATCCCACATGAAGATTACAAGGATTCACTGTAAGTCTTCTAACTGAGCATACATCATCGTTTTTCGCGTGCATTAGCTTTTCCCGAATTTCTCTCTCTTGTTTTGTCGCATAATTCTAAAAGGATATTGGGACTGGACGGTAGACGTGTATTTCTGCTCACTTAAATTCTTCATTGATCACCTAATTAAAATTGAGACTGCTAAATATAGCCGATTCTAAATTAACCCATAAAATCAAGAATCTTTACGGGAGAGCAATCTCGACCTTGGATGTTTTTATTTTTCTGAGTGAGCGAGAGACGATACTTAAGGATAGAGCCCAATACCCGGATTTTCATTCAGACTAATGATTCTAAAAATGATTAGCTACTTCTCAGTGAGGAATATAGGTAGCCGGTAATCGATCCGGACTTCCTTAGCAGAGTGAGTGGTTTAAAGGACACCGCGTAAGGCTCCGTCCTTAAGTAACACGGGTAGCCATTTTACGGTCCGTACTTACACCTATACTGGCTAAAAGTAGATGCAACTAGTCGTACGAACTCGGGCCAGTCATTACGAAAATTTCGGCACCTAACAGCTCGCTAAATTCTTTCCAAGATTGATTTATCACCAACTTAAAATTGAAAAGATAATAGTCGAACTCTTACAGCTTCATTGTGTGAGTTGGTGAACCCGAGGTTTGATTTGTGTTTGCATTGGTGTGCGTGAATCGATTTCGAAGATCAATAGCCACACATTTGATAAAATTTCTCTTAACTATCCCGTGCAATCATCTCTCTCCTTTCTTGATTTAAATCTCATCATGGAACTTTTTCCAGATCCTAAAAATCATTACAAACCCTAACCATCATTCCTTTCAGCTCTTTCAAAAATGGCCGAACATTTATTTGAAATCCATCAAAGCTATACTATGAAAATGAATTTGTCTCGATTAGGCCCAAATCAACTACATCCTCTTCTTTCAATAATCCTCCAACATTTGCGGGAGACTTTCAACCGCGGATGGATTCAACCCCCTCATTGAATTCCTACTCGAATCATCTGACCACACATGATACCCTACCATCTTGGACTGAACCGTCTTATTCTCGGTCTCTCGCTAATGAACTATTTCAAGAACAAAATACCTTTGAGTCTCATGACTGTCCGAGAAACAAAACCCAGATGGAAAAAACCGCACTTAATGATCTTCAGTGTTGGATTGACCGCAACGATCTAATCCCTATTGACCAACCCGAATATCACTCATTTGACCAGCTTATACATACAGAGGACCACATGGTTGAGATCGACACATATGCACCCTGTATGACCCCATTATTCGAGGATGAGATCAATCATGATAATGGAAGAAGACTCTACTCAAATCAGGATGACATGCCTGAGTCACGGCATGTTGAGTATGAGATCTACACATTCCCGCAGAACCCTTCCACTGAGTAGCCTCCTTCCATAATTTTTTAGGAGAAATTTTCATAAAATAACGATCATATATTGGATATCTCCAGAGACCCTCCTCATAGCACATACAGGAAAATGGAAGATGAAATTACTGAACACACACTGACTGCTCCCATGATTGATCATGAATAGAATTTTGAGGATGATATTTTGAGGATAAATAAAAGATTCAAATTAATGGAGGATAGATTTCAAAAATTTACCGGCCGACTAATTTCACTCTCTAGAAGCTCAGACATGAAAATGAATGATGAAATGATTGGATCTAAGATTGAAAAATTTGAGAATATTCAAAAACCTAGGGATGATTCTGACATCGACACTTCTGCATATTATTCCCCTAGAAATGATTATGCCTCTGACTCTTACTCTGAACATCAGAACCCATGTTCATCTGAGGAACACACCACATCCCCACATCACACAGGAAATACAAAAAAAATTGGAATATTCGAAAATCACAAAAAATCGAAAATCTCGAAAAATACGTAAAAATTGAATCTGAGGAAGATCTAAAGAATTTGGATACTGCTTTATGAGAAGCACTGGAGAAAAGATTAATGTTTGAACTTCCCTTTATAAAGTCCATTGAACAGTTCCCCGACCTTAAAGAATTTGTAATGGACAAATTAATGATCAAAAAGTTGGGAAGGATTAGAACAAAGACTAAAAGACATATCTTGTCAACAACCTCCTCCTTGGTGTTGAGGAGAAAAATCAAGAGCCGCATAGTGAAGAGGTTGCCCAGATTTGACTGCATAATCAAAGACACATTTTTCATCGATGCTCGGATAGATGACGATTCACCAAACAATATCCTCCCGACCTCTGTGTTTCACGAACTCAAGCTCGGACTGATCAGGAAAATACGAGAGATTATTCAATTGGCGGACCGATCGATAAAGCGACCGAGAGGAATCATGATGAATCTTGAATTCATCACAAAACTATGCCAAACTTAAACTAGTCCACTCGCTAAATCATGCATATGAATGATGTATCTATCAATTTGTTAGTGTATTTTGTTGAAATCTATCACTACCATACGTTCATCATCCCCTTCCGTACTCAAACATTATAATCATTCGGGTTCATTGTATTTCTATGCAACACAAATAGAATAATACATTGAGGAATCATTAGAAGGTGATATGAGAATTCACCGTCCTATTGGAAACAGTTTCTCAACAATGTGCATATATAAAACTTCACACTCGTTGGCCTTTTTCTAATGCTGGCAACATATAATGGTTCTTCATGTGTCACACCAATCAAAAGCTACTACCACAATCAAATGCTCTCATCTTTGAATTTCAATGAACATATACTTATTGATATAATTAATATCCATTCTCAATGGAATATTCCAACACCTCCATTATCTAAACAAATGCACGAGCATGCAATGTGGATGATTCAAAATGGACCATATGTGTGAGATATGTTTGCACTTTGCAAACATATGACTAACGACCAACCATCATTACATGAAAAGGTGCTATTATTGTGAAAGGATATACCCATTTCAAGAGATGCAATCTTCACATGAACGGATGCATAAGATAGCAAAGAGATGCAACCCTTGGGCTGGAAACAACCATGTTTAGACATGTATAAATAGTTCATAAGAAGGGGCTTTGAAAGGCATTCGATTATCCAACCAATAATTCCATTACCATTTGATTCTCAAGCATTCTCCCATCTCATTCGATCATTCCATCACCATTTTTGCCAACCAAATCCGCTTCCAATCTATTCTGTCATCCAACAAAAATCCACCACCATAATTAGCCATCCATTTTATTATCGACAAAACATTAAAGTGATTTTGTCGACTTGTGCATTTGGACCCCCAATGAATCCGACTCCTGAGGCTCCACCCCCAGTGCCGTTAAAAACTATCCAACACCATAGACGTCCGCCGACCATCAATTCCTCGGTCCCTCTGTGAATCCGACTCCAGAGGCTTCCTCCCAAGCTGCCAACCGCCATATTTTTATCTCACCTTTATTTTATCAATTTATATTTTTATATCCATCTTATTTTGTTGTCTTCTCTTTCGTGCAGCTATTTGTCAAGACTATCGTGACCATCCATTTCTAACGACGATTATTCTCGACTCTTGGAGATCTGGGACGTGACACGAGGTTTGAGCTCGATCCGCGGTTGTTATCGCATGCAACTCGCCTCGCCAGAAAATCCAAATTCGCGAAGAGTTGACGTACGAGTCTAATTTGAGGTTGCCGCATAGAAGGGGAGTGATCAGCACTTGCCGACCTGTACTATTGTCCTTACAATTTTCATCTCCATTTTTGTTATTTAATCATTTTGCAAATTTATAAAAGTATTTTTATTTTCAAAATAAAGCGCCGAATTTTCCTGTCTCTGTGAATCGACCCTACCTTACTCTATACTTTGCCTTGTGCATAATATAGTTAAGTTCGATAATTTATTTGTTCGAACTGTATCTTTGCGGATTCTCAACGACTATCCGATGTGAAAATCAAGTACTTATACCCTCGAAAATATGCTCCAATATTTTGGCGCCGTTGTCGGGGACATGCAATTATTCGCGCTTTATATAAAAAAAGTTTTTTTTACATTTTTCTTTTCATCGTCTTTCTTTTTTTTCTGTAGGGGACAAGTCGCATTGGAAAGGAGCCGCATCAAACATCAACGTGAAGTTAAAAAATATATTCGGAGCGCTCTCGCGATAAGTTCTCTTTTCTTAGGCATAACTAGGATCTATTTTATTTCTTTGTTTGCGCATATTAAAAAAACAAAAAAAATCAACTTCTTTTTCCGTATTGCATTGCATCTCCGTAGGATTTCTCCCCCATAGTCCCACCTTGCATTTAAAAAGACCATTTAATTGTTTGCCGACTAATCAAGATAAAAAATATACATTATTATCAGACTAAATTAAAGTGGTCACAAAAAAATCATAAAATAAAATTTTGTTTGCCAACTTTTTTGTTGCACCATCTCACAATCGCACGCGCACGCGTACCCCTAGGACCAGAGCTCAAATCCTGCGGTCCTTGATAATTTAATGAAAATCATATTGCTTAGTATACTCGTTCCTGAGGTGTTTAACTAAGAAAGACGAGGGGTTTAAGATCCAAGTTGATCTAAGAAAGGCTCCATCCTACTTACCCTCTGACTGGCCTCAGAACCAGAAGAACGACATTGTGGTAATCATTGAATTATTCGGAACCGCTAGATATCCTAGGAAACGTAATCAAATTGTATTCTTGTCTGCAAATCAAAACTTAAAAGATAAAAAAACTAAACTATAAGCAATTAGTGGGAATAAACAAATTGTTTGATGTTTGATTTATGTATGCTTGGCAGGAGGTCATTAAGGAATCCCCTTACTGATCCCCTTAAATTCGATCCATTCTATCCTCCAAAATCCAAAGTCAAGCTCGAGACAAAACCCATGGCTGGTGTGCCACCTCCTCCCGATCCACTCACTATAATAATGCAACAATTACAACAAATGGTAGAACGTCAAGAGGTGCAAGATGCCCAAGTTTGACAATTGATAACACATCAAGGGCTAAACAACCAACCACCAATACCGATACGGAATCACTATAATCCTGGTAATCATCAACTCGTATCTGTCATCCAACTTCCCGCAGAAGCAGGAAACTTTGAGATAAAACATGCAACTATTTCCTTCCTCCCCAAATTTCGGGGAGAAGAGACCGAGGACCCTATAACGCACCTTCAGGATTTCGTAGCATCCTGCGATACACTAAACACAGGGGAGGTAAACAAGGAACATGTTTACCTCCGAGCCTTCCCATTCTCCCTTCAACAAAAAGCAAGTCAATGGCTTCGTAGCTATGAAGTCCCGATTCGATCAAGGACCGAGTTGAGAAAGGCATTCTTAAAAAAATATTTCCCCATTGGTAAGACCAATGCACTTAGGCATGCCTTTTCTCACTTTACCTAAAAACCCACAGAGCCAATTCATGAAGCATGGGAACGATTTAGAGATCTTTTACGAAAATGCCCACATCATGGAATCGAAAAATGGAAGCAAGTGCAAATATTTTATGAGGGCTTAACTGAAACATACAAGAGAGTTGTCCACGTCTCTTGCGGAGGCAACTACTTGAATAAGGATGAGAACTTTATGGCAATTATATGAGGACATGGCAGATAATCTATCAACAATTACTCTATAGAGCTATACAATAGAAATAAAAGACCAGTCCAAGCTATAGACTATACCACAAATGCAGACACATCCTCGGACATTCAAATCATTGCTTCAAAGTTGGACAAAGTCGAGTTGATGGCCAAACAAGTGGATCAATTAACTAAAACCGTAGGAAATCTCATGTTAGAGAAAACTACCCCGTCAATTTGCAGGGTAGCCCCTATTCCACAAACACCTATAGAATCAGAGATTTACCAACCATCTGTCCCTTCAGAGGAATAAATTAATCCTGAAGCAGTTAATTGGGTGCAGGGGAATTCCAATAGCAACCCCTATTCCTCCACCTATAATCCAGGATGAACCATCCAAATTTTGCATGGAAGGCCCCAACAAACAATAATTCAGGATATCAAGTCACACAACAAGGGTCAAATCAAAACCAATTCACACAACAAGCACAACCACCACTACAATCCTTGACTACACCATCGCAAGGACTAGCTTCTGATTATCGTGACTTGATGAAACTCATACAACAACTGGCTCAGAATCAAGTTGAAGTTCAAAAGCAACTAGCTCAAAGTCAAGTCGAGGTACAAAAATAATTGACCGAGATTCGTTCTCAATTACAACCTCAACCACAACTACCTGCTCAAACGGTACAAAATCTGAACAACTCACAAATCCACCCTCCTGGCTTTTCACAACAGCCTACTCGAGGACTTGTGAGCTTTAGAAATTCAGCTAGTACAAGTAAAAGTGAGTCAAATGCCTCTGCCAGTGCCATCCACTTGAGAAGTGGTCGCACCATAAGCACACCTCAAATATCGACCACACAAAATCATTAAACACATGAGAATGATTCGCCAATGCAAGACCAATCATCACCTACTACACAACCACCATCTATATCCCCATCACCAACCTTTACACAACCAACTATTCCCTTTCCAGAGGCCCTACGAAGAAAAGGTAAGAAACAACCTTCGACATTGACTCCTGACATGGAGAGTTTATTCTCCAATGTTATCATATAAATCCCATCTCCTTAAGGCTGTATAACAAGTTCCTGCATATTCACGTTTCTTAACAAAGAAATGCACTCCAAAAAGAAAGCCGAGGGGAAAGAAAAAGAATGACCAACACGAGGAAGAGAAGCATGTGCTACCGCTCGCATCATCTAATGTCATTTCTCAACTCCTTCCCCTTAAAATGAAAGATCCCAGTGCCCCATTAGTAAAATGCATCATTGGAGATATGACCTTTGAGCGTATCCTACTTGATAATGGTGCTTCAATAAATCTCCTCCTGGTCACCGTACTAAAATATTATGCAATAGGTCAGTTAAAACCCATTTCTATGATTTTGCAATTAGCTAACCGATCTGTAAAGAGGCCATTGGGAACACTAGAGGATGTTTTAGTAACAGTCCAAGGACATCAGTTTCCAGTCGACTTTATCGTACTAGATATGGACCCGGCTAAAACACTTTCTCAAACTCCTATTATACTCGGAAGACCATTCTTAACTACTGCCAAGGCTCATTTTGACTATGAGGTCGGGAAAGTAGAATTCAAAGTCAATGGTGAGATTGTTCCTGTTGATCTTGTCACCCCAACATTTCAAGAACACGATATTGAAGATTGTGGATGGATCGAGGAGTGTTCGACAATTAAATAAATCATACACGATTTAACTCCCTTGAACCTCGCTAGGGATCCTCTTGAGATGACTTTGACTTTAAATGATAAATTATTTGAAAGACAACATGTTTTACTGGCCGAAATCCTTGATTCCATCAAGAATGAATCCTACGAACTGTTGACAAATTCAGATATCATCGAACTAGACCATGCATGGGATGAACTTGATGCTTTATTTCTCCTGTCTCGGAAATGATTATGCCCATGCTAGAACCTCCTATTTCGGAATTACTACATAACAAGGAGGAAGATCTTACAATCAGCGCACCCAACCACCCCATAAATTCAATAGAAGGTTCCCAAGAGACAATTCAGGTCCGCGTAGTTGAATTAAAACCTTTACCGAAGGTCCTAAAATATGTGTTTCTAGATGAATAAAATAATGCATACCCGGTAATAATCAATGCTCACTTGAAACTAGATCAAGAAAATAAATTAATTGATGTTTTGAGAAAAAATTCACAGGCAATCGGTTGGACAATATCTGATCTCCGAGGAATAAGTCCATCGTTATGTGCCCACCATATTTATTTGGAATACAATGCAAAACCTTCTCGTGAAATGCAAAGGAGACTAAATCCAAATCTACGAGAAGTAGTTAAAAAGGAAATATGCAAACTGTTAGGTGCAGGGATCATCTACCCAATGTCAGATAGTCGATGGGTCAGCCCTTTACAAGTTGTACCGAAGAAAGTTGGTCTTGCTATAGTCACCAATGATTAGGGTAAAGAGATCCCCACTCGTACAACCACTTCGTGGAGGGTTTGTTTTGATTACAGGAAATTAAACCTTGAAGAAGGACCACTTCCCTCTCCCCTTCATAGATCAAATTGTCGAAAGACTCGCAGGGAGAGAATATTTTTGTTTTCTCGATGGATACTTAGGTTATAATCAGGTTGCCATTGCACCTAAAGATCAAGAGAAAACAACATTTACATGCCCTTATGGTACATTTGCCTTTCGTCGAATGCCCTTTGGGCTGTGTAATGCGCCGGCCACCATCCAACGATGCTAGCCATATTTGCTGATATGGTGGGAGATTTTATGGAAGTATTTATGGATGATTTCTCTGTATTCGGTGACTCCTTTGATGAATGCCTTGGATTTCTTGATCGGGTATTGCAAGAATGCATTGAGGTGAACCTAGTCTTATCATGGGAAAAATCACATTTTATGGTCACCAAGAGCATTGTTCTAAGTCACATTGTCTCTAAAAAAGGAATGGAGGTTGACCCATCGAAAATTGAGACTCCTCACCTCTCCCCACCTACATCACTTAAAGGTGTTCGATCATTTTTAGGACATGTCGGCTTCTATAGAATATTCATAAAGGAAATCTCAAAAATTACTAAACCTCTTACTGCGTTACTCTCAATGGATCGAGCTTTTGAATTCTCTGAAGACGCCCTTAGATCCTTTGAGGCACTAAAAAGATCTATGACTGAAGCAACAGTTTTACAACCATATGATTGGACCTTAGACTTCGAAATAATGTGCGATGCACCAGATTATGCAGTAGCGGCTGTACTAGGCCAAAAGAAAGATGGCAAACCAGTTGCGATCCATTATGCGAGCAGAACACTTGATGATGCACAAAAAAATTACAGGGTCACTAAAAAAGAATTGCTAGCAGTTGTCTTTGCACTTGAAAAATTTAGGTCATACCTACTGGGTTCGCATGTGGTTGTTTACACTGACCACACCGCACTACGCCATCTACTCTCCAAGAAAGATTCCAAACCATGATTAATTAGATGGATACTCTTGCTGCAAGAATTTGACATTGAAATCAAAGATAAGGCAGGATCACAAAACGTTGTGGCCGACCACCTCTCCAGACTCCATGAGTCTGAAACCAAACAAACTGACCAACTCATTCCGATATCGGAAACATTTCCCGATGAGTCCATTCTTGCAATATCACAACTACTGTGGTTTGCTGATATGGTAAACTACTTAGTCACGTCTCGAATTCCTGAGGATTGATCTAAGGCAAAACGAGATCGATTCACAGCTGATTCTCGATACTACCATTGGGAAGATCCTTTATTATTTAGGGAAGGGACCGACTGTATATGGAGATGTTGTATACCTAATTATGAAATTCCAAGTGTCCTATCTCATTGCCACACTTTTGGGTGTGGTGGACATCACTCCGGAAACGAACAGCTGCAAAAGTACTCCAATGTGGTTTTTTCTAACCTACTTTATTTTAGGATGCCCATGATTTTGTGAAATCATGCCCTACCTGTCAAACTACAGGGACTATGACAAAAAGAGACATGATGCCTCTAAATCCTATCCATGTAGTTGAAATTTTTGATGCATAAGACATTGACTTTATGGGTCCCTTCACTCCATCCAATGGATACCTATATATCCTTCTTGCAGTTGACTACGTCTCTAGATGGGTCGAAGCCATCCCCACTCGCGCTGCAGATAGTGCAACAGTGATCAAGTTCTTAAATGACTTATTTGCTCGCTTCGGCATACCTAAGATCATTATAAGTGATGGGGGTTCGCATTTCCTTAATAACTCGGTGCGAAAACTAATGAAGAATAATGGAATTGAACATCGAGTTTCTACCGCTTATCATCTCCAAACTGATGGCTTAGCTGAGGTCTCTAATCGAGAAATAAAAACTATTCTACAAAAAATTGTTCGTTCTGATCGCAAAGATTGGTCCCAACACCTTAATACAACATTATGGGCCTATCGTACTGCTTATAAAGCTCCTCTAGGGATGAATCCATATCGCATCATTTATGGAAAGCCTTGTCATCTACCCATCGAAATCCATCATAAATCATTATGGGCTATACAAAAATGTAACCTTGATTTAACCCAAGCCGGTCATAATCGACTACTTGACCTTAATGAGTTAACTGAGCTTCGCTGCCGAGCATATGATAACAACCTTATTTACAAAGAAAAGGTAAAAATATGGCATGATGCCAACATTTCTCACAAAATCTTTTCCATTGATCAAAAAGTTTGTTTGTTTGATGCAAAGCTAAATCTCTTTCCAGGAAAGCTCAGGTCAAAGTGGAAAGGCCCATACATTGTCACACAAGTTTTTGATAATGGGTCTGTTGAAATAGCTGATTCTAAAACATCTACCACCCTTCGAGTGAATGGACAATGCCTCAAGCCCGTCATTGAATCTGAAAAATCAATGCCCACTTTAAAAACCCATGTTCTGCAAAACCCCTCATGACGCACTCATTTCTTTGTTCACTGTCTATCTCATCTCATACATCATCCCATAACTAGCTTTCTGTATAAGCATTTACCATGTGGGCATGGCAAATCTTAAGCATGTGGGGGACAGTATCCAAAAATATGCATTTTTTCATGCATATTGCATCACATTTCTACATTCATTTGCATGTTTTCCCTACTTCAACTCTCTAAGTTTACATAAAGGGAGAATAATAGCCTCACCATTAAATATCGCATGAAGTATGAGATTTGAATGATTCTAAGCTTAAAATGCTTATGATTCTCTCTTTTCCTTTTGCATTTAAATCAAGAGACTTAGCCTCGATTCAACTTTCAACACTTGGTATCAATAATAAGCTCAAAAATTATATACTGAAATGATCAAGAGCTTTGTACTACGATGCTAGGTTGACATACAAAAGGCTAAGGGGGTCTGATGATGGCTGTGCTCAGAGTTTGTGTGATGGTGAGCTTATCATGAAGTAGAGGAGTAGGGAGTGTTTCCACCAAATATACGTAAGAAAGAGAGTCCACCATAAAATGTAAGGGAGTGTTCCCAACTGCTCAAGCAATTTCCTATTATATGCAGTTGATACCTTCATACACAAGGCTCTTGCTTGACTTTCTACATATTTATCAAATCCACCACTTCTTTGAAAGTCTTCCATTAATAATCCATCTTGTTTCATTTCATTCGACTTCTTTCTCCCTCTTCTTTTATTATGTACCAAAAGAGAAATGTTCTTCAAGATTCTATTCTCCATCTACAACAAAATACATGTCCTTTTTTGTTTTCTAAGTCCCAAAAGAAAATATTAAAGCACATTGGTTCTCTCGAAAAGTGAAGAGAGATATTACAAAAAAAGAAAAAAGGGAAAAAAGAAGTATTGCAAAAAAAAGAAAAAAAAGAAAAAAAGAAGTATAGAAAAAAAGAAGAGAGAGAGATTGCAAAAAAAAAGAAGAAGAGAGAGAAAGAAAGAAAAAAACCAGGAGAACCATTGTGCGAAAATTCTTTTCTCATGACCATCATATGCCATCTATATTTTCTCTTCTCCAAAATTATCTTATATCGAGCAATATTGTCACATATTAAACCTCGCTCATATCTTTCTATAAATTTAAACCTAAGTAAAGTCATCTACACCAAATAAACCTTAACTTAAATACTCCACATGTTAACCTATTTTTCTTGCTGGCCAGTTGGAGGAAGTCGGGTTGAGTGTTAAATTAATTATGAAGTTGAAGTGTGTAAGAATATTTTGAGCTCCCATCTCAGGCATTTCCTGGCTTAGTGTATCATAGCTAGAAGATTGTGGATGAAAGCACTTGGTCAATTCAGTAAATTTGACACTTGAGTCTATCCTCATGTCTAATGACATTATTGATGCTAGATATCACTCAATCTGAATCGAGCAAGTCTCTACATTAAATCATATCTTGAGGATACTTGAGATGAATAAGCATTGTAAGAAAAGATTCATTCCCAATCTCTAACTTTATAAATTGTTGTAACGCTTTGAGGCTATGGTCTACTTATATGTCAACAATAGACTGTTGAAAATCTTTACGTTTGCTAGGGACTAGCAAATCTTAAGCATGGGGGTATGATGAATCTTGAATTAATCACAAAACTATGCCAAACTTAAACTAGTCCACTCGCTAAATCATGCATATGAATGATGTATCTATCAATTTGTTAGTTTATTTTGTTGAAATATGTCATTACCATACGTTCATCATCCCCTTCCATACTCAAACATTATAATCATTCGGGTTCATTGTATTTCTATGCAACACAAATAGAATAATACGTTGAGGAATCATTAGAAGGTGATATGAGAATTCACCATCCTTTTGGAAACAGTTTCTCAACAATGTGCATATTTAAAACTTTACACTCGTTGGCCTTTTTCTAATGCTGGCAACATATAATGGTTCTTCATGTGTCACACCAATCAAAAGCTACTACCACAATCAAATGCTCTCATCTTTGAATTTCAATGGACATATACTTATTGATATAATTAATATCCATTCTCAATGGAATATTCCAACACCTCCATTATCTAAACAAATGCACGAGCATGCAATATGGATGATTCAAAATGGACCATATGCGTGAGATATGTTTGCACTTTGGAAACATATGATTAACGGCCAACCATCATTACATGAAAAGGTGCTATTATTGTGAAAGGATATACCCATTTCAAGATATGCAATCTTCACATGAACGGATGCATAAGATAGCAAAGGGATGCAACCCTTGGGCTAGAAACAACCATGTTTAGACGTGTATAAATAGTTCATAGGAAGGGGCTTTGAAAGGCATTCGATTATCCAACCAATAATTCCATTACCAATTGATTCTCAAGCATTCTCCCATCTCATTCGATCATTCCGTCACTATTTTTGCCAACCAAATCCGCTTCCAATCTATTCCATCATCCAACAAAAATCCACTACCATTATTAGCCATTCATTTTATTATCGACAAAGCATTAAAGTGATTTTGTGGACTTGTGCATTTGGACCCCCAGTGAATCCGACTCTTGAGGCTCCACCCTAAGTGCTGTTAAAAACTATACAACACCATAGACATTCGCTGAACATCAATTCCTCGGTCCCTCTATGAATCCGACTCCAGAGGCTTCCTCCCGAGCCGCCAACCAACATATTTTTATCTCGCCTTTATTTTATCACTTTATATTTTTATATCCATCTTATTTTGTTGTCTTCTCTTTCGTGCAGCTATTTGTCAAGACTATCGTGACCATCCATTTCTAACGACGATTATTCTCGACTCTTGGTGATCTGGGACGTGACACGAGGTTTGAGCTCGATCCGCGGTTGTCATCGCATGCAACTCTCCTCACCAGAAAATCCAAATTCACGAAGAGTTGACGCGTACGAGTCTAATTTGAGGTTGCCGCATAGAAGGGGAGTGATTAGCACTTGCCGACCTGCAATATTATCCTTCCAATTTTCATCTCCATTTTTGTTATTCAAATATTTTGCAATTTTGTAAAAGTATTTTTATTTTCAAAATAAAGCGCAGAATTTTCCTGTCTCTGTGGATCGGCCCTGACTTACTCTATACTTTACCTTGTGCATAATATAGTTAAGTCAGGTAATTTATTTGTTCAAAGTGTCTTTTTGCGGGTTCTCAATGACTATCCGACGTGAAAATCGGGTACTTATACCCTCGAAAATACGCTCCAACAAATCATTATTGTCATCATGATATTCCCAGGTGCTCCGCTCAAAGTGGAATTCACGATCATTGATATTGAGCATCAAGAAGAATTCACCCAATCTCCAATTATTCTCGGAAAGCCATTCTTAGCATTGTCTAAGGTAATTATTGATTGTAGACATGGGAAATTAATTTTAAAGCATTGGAAGTACTTAAATCTGACCCTGTCTTTGAGGAACCATGATCTCCTGAGGCAATCCACGAAGTCCTCGACAACCGTAACCATGAAGCGGTAGAAGAGCCCTACCCCACTACTACACCTGAGATAGCGGCTGTTGATGGGACTATTGGTTTAGAGAATCTCCCCCTGCTCTATTCCCAGCTGCTCTCACCATGGAGAATCATGTATATGAATCATATGATTCGGAGACTTATGCATGGGCACACCCTGGGTCAACCTACTCTGACTACATGGATTACATCAACTCGACACAGGAATGCTCCAACATCGAATCAATTAAGAACGAACATGCAGAAACTCTCCCTAGTATTTCAATTCTCGATCTCAAAATAGATAAATCTTTCTTCTATGATCCTGAGACATATGCATGGTCGCACCCTGGAGCAACCTTCTCTGAATACCTTGACCAAATCATCCCAAATCGAGAGTGCACCAACATTCAGAAGATTAAGAACAAACACGCAGGTCGATCATCGACCAAGGAGAAGAATTCCAATATCTATTCATCTGGATACTCTTGTGAACCGACACCTTCACGAAACAAGAAAAAGAAAGTCACCTTTGACCTTTCGGAAGAGGAATCAGCTGATGAACCCTCATCAGGTTCGGAAAAGGTAATCTACATGAGTGAAGTCTGTTCGGTAGCTCTAAAGCCATATCTTCGCAGGGATCCAAAATTCGATTCTCGTTGGACAACTCCCATTCCTAACTACTATTCATCCAAAGCCGATGCTCTTGACCTCTTCAAGTACACTGGAATTATTTCTTATGAGCTGACCGAGCCTAGTGCTTCTGAGTATTCATCTGAGGACAAACCACTCGATCCCAAAAAGGAATGAATTTTGAGGAAACAATTGAAGAAACAAAAAGACATGAATATCTGGAGTGTGTCCACTTTCAAATACTATTCCTCTGAGGATAATTCTGATGATGTCTACCTTTCATCTGACTCAAATGTTTCATCTACTATCCACCATGATATTTCTGAGGATGACACTGATAATAGTTGGAATCATATGCTTCATCTCCATCTTGTTATACCGATATCCCATCACAAGCTCACAAAAAGATCAGCCGAAAACAACATTAAATCGTCGGCTATCACATGCGCAAATGAGAAGTGGCACGTGGGTTGATTAATTTACGTAGGAAAGGCTATCACTTGTGCAACCGAGTCCAGTTGGATCCTCTCATTAAACCCGATGATGGGTACAAGCTTGAACATTTGCTATTGCCTCTTGCTGACATTTCTATAATTTGCTTTTGGCAGTATCTCCAAAATTGAATGTTTGCAACAGTCGAGGTGCAGTTATATGTGCCAAGTTGTCCTCCAGGAATCTAAATTGAGCCTAGGTGCTTTCCAAATGTGAGAATATAGTTGGCATTCTAGTGCTTCACTTTGACAAATTTTTTGACTCTTCTGGTTATCATTGTTGGACGCAAAGCCATGGGCCTAATCAGCCTCTTTTCTTTAACAAAGTTGATATATAGTATCATCATGTGAATATCTGCACTTGTTTGTCATGTGAACAATAGCATCTGTTTACGTAAAATTCAGTGAATTGTTTGGTATTTTGAATGATACTGCTTGTTTATTATGCTGATTTTGTGAACACCAGTACCAGTGGTTGACCGTGTGATATAGCGAAATTTGTTTGAGAATTGTGAAGAATTGTATCGATGAATACATGTTCTGAAGGCCGTCTCATCGCACTTACATTGCAGGTAGAGTTTGCTTAGTTCATGGCATTGCTGCATCCCAGAATGGTTGCCCGGTTATTTTGCATCACTCATTGTTGTTTTGTTGAATAATCTCCATAGGAATTATTTAGTTCCGGGAACTTAAGATTGTTATAAGGTGTGACAATAGGTGGCACTTCTGGTAAAGCCCTGTTCCGGAAATTCTAAGAATCTCTTTCAGTCGTAAGCTAGATCTCGTCTTTACTGCACGATAATGTAACTTCTGATATGTGGTATTGGTTGCAGAGAATAGTTTGCAAAAAGTGTTGAAATACTTTCACATCTTAGATCGAGAAAGTTTCATGGATTTCCTCACAGGTGCTCATGGTTTACTTCTGAAAGATGGTTTACATTTTAACCCCTAAAATTCAAAAAAATAGGTTTTGCATGCATCACTGGATTAAGATCCTAAGAAAAATATAATTTGGTTGAATTGAACTGATTTGATATTAAAATTAATTTGGCCTAGTTGTGTGTTTTATTATTGTCTTGATTCATCCACATTTGCATTTGCATTTGTTTTTTCATAAAAAAATATGAAAAATATGCATTGAAAATCTAGATCTAAGTTTTTGAATTAACTCGACGTTCCTTTGCCTCTCTGTGTTCGACCCCGGACTTGCCTGTGATATAAATTAAAGCTGAGCCTTCTTCACGGAGATCCTTCTCTCGGTTCTGATTGATTCGTTAAGTACACGTAATACAACGTGCCCAAATTATTATCGTGCTCAGCTACTCGTCAATCACCTCATCCGAACCTGATGAGGACTCCTCAGAAAGTTCCTTCTCTGGTACATCGAAGGTAACTTTCTTAGCCGATTTTGTAGAACCTGAAGCATCAAGAGGAAGAGGAGAGTGATCCGTCTAGAGAAGTTCGGGGGAACACCTCGAGGAATCAATACTCTTCTTCTTACTAAATGATCGACTAAAGGATGGAGCAACCGATTTATCAAAATTGATCAATTTGGTCCTATATGTCTCTTTTGGTGTAGGTCGTGGATGTAGTGAGGTGTTGACTAGAGGTACATCATCAGATGAGTCACCATATGCATTGTAATACTACTGCAGGGTCAGCATGCGTCTCTGGTAAGGTATAGTGTTCTCAGTTGGCTTGACATTGATTGGTTCATGAGTTGGATCATCTAAAAAGTCAAGGAAATCAGAAATGATTGTGCCTGACTCAAGGACAACTTATGTTTGTGAGTCCTCTTTAGAAGCTGTCACAGTGGTGGGGATGCAAGCAGTGGGTGATGTGGAGGTGTAGGGAGTCTCTGAACCAATGGTCGTCTGAACAATCGGTATCTCAGGTATAGTAGAGAGACATGGCTCAACTGTCTCTTGAAGGTCACGACTGTCTGAAACTTTACGGGTTACCTTGGAATATCGTGCATCCTCAAAGATCGGGTGAGGTCGAAGTGCTCCCATAGCATTGAAATCGATCTCCCAATTCTCGCAATCTATGGTTGCCTTAGCCAAGGATAAGAATGACTTTTCGAGAATGATCGGAGACTTGGCGAACTCTCCTCGGTACTCAATGTCAATGATCATGAAGTTGACCTGCAATAGAGCACCCCGGAAGTAACGATGACTGAAATGGTTCCTCTCGACCGTTTAATGGACCGATCCGCCAACTGAATGATCTCTCTTGATTTCTTTTGCAGATCCGAGTTTGAGCTTGGCAAACACGAAGGTCGGGAGAATATTAATCGGTGAGTCATCATCGATTCTTGTATGGGTGAAGGTGGTGTCTTTGATTTCACAATCAAAACTAGGTAACCGCTTCACTCTGCAGCCCTTGGTTTTTCTCCCCTATCATCAAAGATTTGTCCATAGACACTACATGTCTCTCAGTCTGTGTTCTCTTATCGCCAGACCTTTTAGGCATCAATTTACTTCTCACAAATCTTTTAAGGTCGGGAAAGTGCTCGATGGCCATTATTAAGGGAAGCTCAAAAATCAACTTTCTATCCAATGCTTCCCTAAGTACAAGATCCAATTTTTGTAGATCATTTCCATTTCCAATTTTTATGTTGTTTTCTGAGTTTTCAATTTTTTTAGTCTTTTTGATAGGTGAAGGAAGACTAGGAGAATGTACAAACTCTGATTTGGAGGGAAAGTGGTTAGTAGGAAAGGGAGGTAGAAGGGACTCCAACTGTACAGGACGTATGGTCAATTCAGTATCTTCCAAGTTTTCAACATTCAATCCTCGAAATACATAATCCACATTCCTACATGGACTCTTGATCGGTCTACAAATTTCATCCTCCAATAATTTCTCATGGCACCTCATGAGAGAAGTCTGCACAATTGGAGGAAACTATTGAGAACTCGATATCTTATACTTAATACAACTTGACTCAGGCGTGTAAAGCTGGATTGAGTATGGCCCATCTGTATGAAAAATGTTGGTCGGAGCTTCATACGGTGGAGTCAGTATAAAGGGGGTTTGTAAATCGATCTCATGAGTCCAATCCCATGTATATGTTGGCTCTCCGATTGGGTGATATGAAGGTTGGTCAATGTTGGCTAGATCACTCAGGTCAATCAAGTTAGGAAGATCGTATGGTGCAGGCTTCTCCATTCGATTGGTTTTATCGACCGTGTTGTACCCAAAGGTCAAGTCAGAATGTGTATAGGTCAATGGTTGCCCAGTCCTAACTCGAGGTGAGAATGAGGTAAGTGGGGTCAATTGATTCTGCCAAACACTCATCTCAGCAGCAGCTTGCTCCTTGGTTTGTTCCTTAATTCCAGCAAGCGGATGAGAATATGGTGAGTCAATCCAGGGTGGCTGTAGGTAAAGGGTGTAAGAATGTGGGGTAGGTGAGAAGGACGAAGAAGTAAAGAAATTTGTCGAAGTTCTGATTTCGTGATCAAGGTATGGGTATGAGGAGGAATAAGAGGGTGGAGATGATCAGAATAAGGTCGAGTAAGAGTGACATGGATATGGTGACCAATATTCTGACATCTTGGAAGGGAAATGGGAGAATGAAGCGGATCGAGGAAGAAAGCGTGCAAGTTCACCGAATAACACACAAAACAAACAAATATAAGAGCAAACTCTGAGTTAACGTACTCAACACAATGATGATCGCAAAAGTCTGACTGTTTATCTTTTCAGTTTTAATTAGGTGATAAATCAATGTATAAGTCCTATTACGCAAGGCTTAAAAGTAGGTTTTGGGCACTATCCTTGGGATGCATCCTCACCTCTCAACAATCACAATAGCCAAGCATACAATGTGGATTTTGCTCTTCCAAAAAATTAAGTGTTAATTTTAGTCAGTTTTTTGGTCAACTTTGATTAGCAGTCCTGATTTTAAGTTTGACTATCACTTGATTAGTCCACCAAATAAAGAACGCCTAACGACCAGTCTCGATTTCCTTTTAACCTAAGTTTCAAAAATCAAGAGGGAGGGAGTCGAGAAAAATCGATGCAAATAGTGAAATCAATGATGCATGCTCAGTTTAGAAGACTTATAGTGATCCTCGCGCTCTACATGCGGGGTTCAATGAAAAATTGAAATTTTATACTATATGAATGCAAACGAGAAAACTGTTCCTAGATAGGCAGTTCTATTAGCGAGTGATGAACAATTTAATTTGAACTAATAGCTCTGCGGTTTAAGTATGTCTCGTTAAAGTGATGTGCGGTTCTAAAAATTACGATCAGAAGTAATAAAAGTATTCTAATAAAAAATGCTCTAAGTGCCGCGAGTGCAAGTCCTACTATACGTCAATCAACCACATGACCACGAGAGGGTCTAATGTCCAGTCCGGATACAAGCTCGAGCTCTCAAACAAGAGCCGTTGTAAAGGAAGAATTACCTAAATTATTACAACACAATAATTACAAAAATTTACAAAACATTCTCTCGAAGATAAATTAATTATCCTCGCTCTTCAGCAATCGGCGCGCGTCACGTCCGTCGACCTTGGATGCACTACAAGTCCATCGGGCCCTCGTAAGGAAAGTAAAATTTATATTAGAGAGATGAAAAACAAAATATATACAAAAATATGAAGAGAAATAATTGAGAGGAAATGGATTAATTACAAGTGGCTAGGGGGTCAGACTACTCGAGTAAGTGAAAATCTGAATCTAATTTTTTTAAATTAATCCCTAAGCTGTTTGCCTCCCCGACAATGACGCCATCTGATGAGTCGCTTAGCACTATATGTAATTTGCACTCGTTGTAGTACGTGTACTTAGCGAATCGTTCAGAACCGAGAGAAGATCTCCGTGAAGAGTGTCTTGGCTTTAATTTATATCCCGAGCAAGTCTGGGGTCGAACACAGGGAGGTAAAGGAACAACGTTTAGTTAATTCAAAAACTTAGGTCTAGATTTTCAATGCATATTCTTTTTATATTTTTTATGCAAAAAGAAGGCAAAATGTACAAAGCAAGTCAATTAAGTTATTAAGAAATCACACAACTTAGCCAAATTAAATTTAATAGAAAATAAGTCCAATTTAGCCAAATGGTATTTTTCGTAGAATCCTAATCCAGTGATGAATGCAAGACACCTTTTTTTGGAATTTTATGGGTTAAAATACAATAATTAAAAATGCACATCTTTTATGGGTTTTTTCGCAATTTTTCATACAAACAGTAAGCAAAAATTATGAAAAAATTACTGGAATAAAAAGATGATGCAAGGAAGCAACAATAATTTTTTTAGATTTTTCTAAAAAACATGATTTTTTAAGGATTTTTTAGTGAAAACAGAGTAATAGTGAGTAATTAATTCCTAATAAATCTCGAGAGTGCGGACTATCTGAAAATGGTATCTATACAAGGAATCCAGGAGAGTTAAAATTTCACAAAAATATGATGTGTGGATTTAATTAAAAATCATTTACCAAAAACACTCCACAATTTATTTCAGGTACAAGACAACTCCAATTGATATGAAATTTGGACATTAATTTAAGCGCATGTCTGGGCATCATTCCTATTTTTTGTGAAATTTTTCGACCAACTGTAAGTGAGATATAAATTTAATTCCTTAGAATGGGTAAAATATGTAAGTTTTCACTTGAACAATCTTAATTAATTACCCAAAAGTCAGAAAAATATAAATAAATATTCAAAAGGTAGAGAATTAATTCCTCAATGTCAAGCTATTTTTCATTGAATAAAACGTTGCGATATTGACATCCAATTCAACATGAAAACATAGGGTTATCCGTGCAAAACAGAACTAAACTTGAACAGAATAAAACATGTATGGGGACATGTTTATAATTACTAAAACTTAGAGGGACCAATATGCAATTTTTACAGTAAAAAAAATAAAGGAGAGAGAACCTCCTTCGTTGCAGCGTCTAGGGTACAATGTTGAGAAGGGAGTTGCGTGGACCGCCGCATGGTTGCGACGGGGGAAGGACGTCGGTCGTAGACTAGCGCAAATGGCTGGCGGTTGGGAGGGCAGGGCCTACGCACATGTGGAGGGTGTCCTGGAGCGGGTGCCGCTGGGAGGAGGACGACCGCTGTGGGGCGAAGTGCGACGGGCGGTCTTGGAGGAGGGGCAAGTGGTGCGCGGCGGGCAGCGACCGCACATAGGACGGCGGGCGGATCACTGCTGGGCGGCGTGGCGGCCTCCGCACGCAGAGAAGCGGAGGGAGAAGTGGTGGGTGCCGCCCGCTAGCAGTGGGTCGAGGGCAGGAGAGCGACGCTGCGCCGCCGGCAGCTGCGTCTAGAGGACATGCGATGGGGGCTGCGAGTGGGCACGGCTCGGCAGTTGTGGCCGACGATGATGGTAGGAAGGGGGAAGCGGTGGCCGGTGGTGGATGTTGGGGGGCGACCACATGCTGTCGGTATTATTTTTATTATTTTTTGAATGTTTTTTGCTGATGTAATTATAAAATTTTTTGTTTTAGATTTTTTTTATTTTTTTTAAGTTTTGTGAAACAGGGAGTAACAAATGAAAAGATGGTGGTGTGGTGGTGATATGATGGAGGTAATGATATGGTGGCGAGAAGGAAAAAATGGCTTAATGAAACATCAAAAAAACCAAATATTAGATAAAATAAAATAGCAAGAGAAATGAGGAGAAATACGTACCTGATGTTCGCCGGATTTGTGGAGCAACTACGCTGGACTCGTGTTGTCTCCTCGTCCAATTGGCAAAATAAAAATCGGTGAAGCTATGCGAGTGTGATGGGGAACTCGTGACGCGAAGGGAGCTCTGCGGATCTCGTCTGAAAGAGGTCGTCACTTGAGGAAGATGCTTCGCCGCTGTCACAAACAAAACACTCCAACCTCTCTCCTTTTTCTATTAGAATTGTGGATCAGGAAAATGAGGATGTGGAAATGAATATAAAGAGAAGAGAAAGGAAGGTTAGAATGGTCGTGGTGTTGAATGAGAAGTTGTATTATTGGTGGAGTTGAATGAGAGGTTGGATGAAGAATATGGAGTAGAATGGAGGTTATTAAAAATGGTAGAGTTGAATCGAAGTTGCTGGTAGAAGAGAAGTTATTGTAGAAAATGAGAAATAAATAATAAATAAATAAATAAATAAAGTAGGCTGCTAAAAGAGAGAATAAAATATAGAGAAAAAGAGTGGAGAATTTACAAAAGAAGACAAACAATATGTACATTTTTTGTTTGCTTTTCTAATTTATATTTTTTTAATAAGAGATATGTACAACAGAAAAATACAATGAAGTAATAGAATCAAAATACAACACAACCATGATTTTTTTGGTTTTCTTAGTAATTAAGAAAGATAATGGATATTTACATAATGCACAATGTACATCTAGGTCCCAAAACTCAACTTTTGCAAATGAGCTCCGATTTTAATAAAACTACTTCCATTGGATAGATAATTTTCTAACTTGAATTTTAAAAGTGAGTTTGTGAATTTGGAGTTCATACGGAGCGAGATATTGGTCGGAAAGTTGGACTTTACGGTTGTTTTCTCTTTGCGATCGAGGAGCATTTATTTGAGGTGAAATTTATTTGTATTTTTGTATTTTTATATACATTGTTATAAACAAGTTAGAAAAAGAATTAGACAAAAAAGAGTTGAAATGAAATTATTAAAAATACATGAAATTTTGGACTTTTTACATGTGAAAAACTCCTTTAACTTTTGCAGCTTTTTATTGTTAATTTATTTTGTACAAACTAATATACAATAATTAGTGTATTTTATTTACAAGAGTCATTTTGTTAATCTATTGAATTTATATAAATTTATTTGAGATTTTACTCAGGGATTTTGTTAAAATCAAGATATTGAGATAATGAATCGTGGATTCATCACCTCCATATACTTAAACTTTGCTAGTCCTCGAGCTAACAAAGAATGAATAAATTGGATTAACCCCTGACTGTGCATGTGAATACATGACTTGATCAGTTCAAGAACTTTCTGTTTTAGAGATCCTAAAATTCTAAGCTGAACCAAGCTCTAGTCAAAATGTATCCAATTTCCCTAATCATCAGACTCTCTGTGTATACATATATAGTAGTGATATGACTTAAGTGTTGACTGCAGTTACAAGAGTAGAGTCGCAACGTCACCCAAGGTTCCAGTCCAAGAGACTCTCCTAAGAACCATATTCTCAACACTAGGGAATAAACCATTTCTTGCATCCAATCCACCATCCCTTTAGCTTTAAGACTTAAAAGTGTAGATGGAAGGCCAGTTGATGGAGGACATAGGATTGTGTCATTTCTTCTCTCCCTCTCATTGGAACAAGGATCCTCTTGAATACCTTATTAACTCAACACATGCATTTTTTGGGTTGTTGATCAGTGCATCCGTAAAGAGAAGTTGGAGTCGTCTGCACTTGTTTTCCTTGGAGTACATCGGGGTGTGCCTTTTTTGAGCACCTATCGTACCTTCTACACCCAGACTTGTAACATTTACGATGCATAGCCCTTTTTTGGTGCAAGCTCGACTCCTGGTTCTAATAACGGTGGTCCTAGTGGACACTTTGAAATGGTTGGGAGCGCTCTCCTTTGGTGGAAACTCT
This sequence comes from Ottelia alismoides, assembly GCA_037367405.1. NCBI lineage: Eukaryota > Viridiplantae > Streptophyta > Magnoliopsida > Alismatales > Hydrocharitaceae > Ottelia > Ottelia alismoides. Next base: position 237,959 of record JAZKJV010010615.1, on the reverse strand, counting down.
TTAATATTTGACTTTGTATGGAATGAGAGCTTTTCTTTAACATTTCATTGCCTTGTAATATTTTTGGCTAGCTCCACTGCTTTTACCAGGAGTTGGTACACGCTGATCAACAACTTTTTTTAGATTTCATCACACCCTGTCGCATAGGTAAATGCCAAAAGATAGTACAAAAACCATGTTCTCATATTGGCTAAAGGTGCTGACACTCAGGTTTCATGAAGCCTTCATTGATTTTATCCCATCCTCGAGCATCATCAAATCAAGTCCAAACTCAAATCCCTCATCCCACTTCCTCAAGTGAAATTTCAACTCATCTCATCATAACTGCAGTCGTGTATGTGAGGTGGTGATCATATTATTAAGTTAGAGACTAAGCATGCAATATAGCACACAAATCTTACAAACTAAGGAAATGTGAATAATTAAGTCAAGGACCCTAATGACTAAGGTTGGATAACTCAAAATCTCAAGACCTCATAAACCAAGTGTTCTTGATCACCATAAGTCTTGTGTGAAAGTGAATGTGTCAGGGATTAAACCAACTTATTAGTTAGTTTTGTTTGTGATTTTTTTTTTGAAAAAAAGTTTTTTTAAAAAAAAGAATGGAAAAGAAGAAGAAAAGAGATTTTTTAAAAAAGGTTTTACTTTTTTTTCAAAAATATTTTTTTGAAAAAGTTTTTCTTTTTTTAGATATATATTTTTTTTGAAAATTTACCCACTCTGTAATTATTGTATAATATATACAAAAAAATATTTGAAAGTATGAGCTATGGGTAAAGTATATATGTAATACATACACCCCCTTATACTTAGCATGTGTTATGTCCTCATGGCACTAGGTGACAAAAAGCCATAGCTCGTACTAAGTATTAGTGGGTGAAAACAATAGAAGAATATAAAAGTGTGGGAGAATACACAACTGGCATCGTACTTAGGTTATGGTCAGCCTAAGTATGGATAGAACACAAGATTGAGGAACAGATGAGAGTGGAAAAGAATATACAAGAAGAAGTGGAGCAACTCGGTTCACTCACCCCCTATACTTAGGATTTAGTCATCCTAAGTATAGCGACAAAATGAAAATGATACGGAACTGAGGCGAGTGAAGCAAATCACGGGGTGGGGTGGGGGAGGGAAATAAAGGAAGGAAAATCTGTACAAGGAGGATTAAGAATATACAATGATCAAGAAGGTTTGTGACAGACCTTCTTGCGGGAGCGAGGTGGTAGGTAGTATACACATGTGTCGTTGTCAGAATTGTCCTCTGGAGAGTAATAGTGAGGTGTAGGGAACGTCCAACGAGGGTCGACACATGGCTGCTTTCTCAAATATGGCTTTAGAACAGCCGGACTGAGCTCACTCATATAGATCACTGATGAATCTGCAATTCATCATCTCAATATCTTGATCTTAGCAAAATCACTAAGTAAAATATGAAATAAATGTCTATAAAATCAATAAACTAACAAAATGACTCTTGTAAATAAAACATACTAATTATTGTATAGTAGATTCTACAAAATAAATTAACAATAAAAAGCCGTAAAAATAAAGGAGTTTTTTACCTATAAATAGCTCAAAACTTCATCTATTTTTAATAATTTCATTTCGACTCCTTTTTGGCTAAATCTTTTTTTAACCTTTTCATAAAAATGTATATAAAAATACAAGAATACAAAACAAATTTCAGCTCAAATAAATACTCCTAGATCCCAAAGAGAAAAAAAGCCGTAAAGTCCAACTTCTCGGCCAAATTCCCCCTCCATATGATCTCAAAATTCACCAAACTCACTTTTAAAGTTCGAGTTAAAAAATTATCTATCCAACAGAAACAGTTTCATTGAAATCGGAACTCATTTTTAAAAGTTGGGTTTTGGGACTTAGATGTACATTTTATATTATGTATGTATTCATACTTTCTTTATTTTTTATTTTATCTTTCTTAATTACTAAAAATACAAAAAATCATTATTATGTTGTATTTTGATTGTAGTATTTTATTATATTTTCCTGTTGTAAATATCTCCTATTAAAAAGACAAAAAAATATAAATTAGAAAGCAAGTAAAAAATGTACATGTTGTTTTTCTTATTTTGTAAATTCTCCATTTTTTCTCTTTTTATTCTTTATTCTCCCTTTTTAGTAGCCTACTTTTATTGTATTTTATTTAAATTCATATTCTCTACAATAACTTCAATTTTCCACCATTAACCACCAAGTCTTCTTTCAACCTCCATTCCACTCCACCATTTTTCTAACCTCTCATTCAACTCCACCAATAATCTAACCTCCCATTCAATACCACCATCTATCTAACCTCTCTTTCTCTTTTTTATATTCATTTGTACATCCTCGTTTTCCCATCCGCCATTCTTATAGAAAAAAGAGAGAGCTTGGAGTACTTTGTTGGTGACAACGGCGAAGCATCTTCCTCAAGCGACGACCTCCTTCAGGCGAGATCCGTGGAGCTTCGCTCCACGTCACGGGTTACCCATAGATCTCGCACAACTTCTCTGATTTTTATTTCGTCAATCGGATCAATGCGACGATAGGAGTCCAGCGTAGCTACTCCACCAATCCGATGAAGATTCAGATAAGTATTTCTCATCATTTATCTTATTGTTTTATTTTATCTAATAGTTTTATTTCCTTGTTGTTTCATAATCATATTATTTTTATCATCTTCCCCATCCTTCACCATCTCCATTATACCATCACCAACAACACCTTCGTATCATACCATCACCACCATCATCTTCTCATCTTCATTCCCCTATAAGAATATATATATATATATATATATATATATTTAAAAATCCAAAACAACAGCAAAAAAAAATAAAAATAAAAAATATGCAGGAGGAGCAGCTCGGCAGCTGCCCCCTTGCAGCCGCCAGCCGTCAGTCAACCCACCAAAGGAGGCTGCTACTTCGCCTCACAGCCTACAGTCGTTCGTCGCAAGCCTCCGCAGCGGTCGAGCCGTCGTCCCCGACACCGACCCTCTCCGCCACATAAGAGGCGCGTCGCACCGTCCATCTCTACCGCAACGAGCGGCGCACCGTCCATCGCTTCCTGCAGCCGTGCGTGGCTCCGCCCTCCTCGCCTTACGTAGTCGGCGCTGCCCGCCGCGCGCCTCTGCGACCCTCCTCGCCATCGCCGCCTAGCAGGCGCCACCACCGGCATTGCCTCCACCCTAATCGTGCCCTATCTACAGGAAGAAGAAGGTCAAATTATTTTAATTCCTTTTATTGTAAACATTACATATGTTTCCCGCATGGTTTATGTAATTGCAAAAGAGACCTTGTGCATCATTTGCATTGCATTTTTAATTTCGGTTCTGCAAGGATAACCTTGTGTTTGTGTGCTAATTTGGACTTGAATTAAGCATCTTTTTCTTCAATGAAAAATGTCTTGATGTTGAGCAACTAATTCTCTACAACTTGAATATTTATATATATTTTTATGGTCTTTGGGTAATAAACTAAAATTATTCAACTGAAATTCTGTGTATTTTACCCAATTTGTGCTCTTAAATTGATATCTAACTCACGGTTGCTCTAAAAATTCTTGAAAAATTAGATATGATGCCTTGAAATTTGATTGAATTACTATCCACATTTCATCCAAAATAGAGTTGTCATGTACCCGAAATAAATTATAGAGTGATTTAGATATTTTATTTTTAATTAATTCTACGTACATCCTTTTCACAAAATTTCAACTCTCCTGGATTCCTTGTATAAATAGAGTTTTGAAATAATTTGCAATCTGATTAATTTGATTATGTGGATTTATTAAGAATTAACTACTAATTGTCACTCTATTTTCACTAAAAAATCTATAAAAAAATTCATATTTTGCTAGAAAAGTCCAAAAATATTACTGTAGAATCCTTGCATCATATTTTCATTCCAGTATTTTTTAATGATTTTTTATTACTTTTTGTATGAAAAAATGTGAAAAAACCCCATAAAAAGTGTACATTTTTTATTTTACATTTTAACCCCTAAAATTCTAAAAAAATAGGTTTTGCATGCATCACTGGACTAAGATCCTAGGAAAAATATAACTTGGTTGAATTGAACTGATTTGGTATTAAAATTAATTTGGCCTAGTTGTGTGTTTTCTTATTGTCTTGATTCATCCACATTTGCATTTGCATAAAAAAATATAAAAAAATATGCATTGAAAATCTAGATCGAAGTTTTTGAATTAACTCGACGTTGTTCCTTTGCCTCTCTGTGTTCGACCCCGGACTTGCCTAGGATATAAATTAATGTCGAGCCCTCTTCACAGAGATCCTTCTCTCGAATCTGATTGATTCATTAAGTACACATAATACAACGTGCCCAAATTATTATCGTGCTCAGCTACTCGTCAATCACCTCATCCGAACCTGATGAGGACTCCTCAAAACATTCCTTCTCTGGTACGTCGAAGGTAACTTTCTTAACCGATTTTGTAGAACCTGAAGCATCAAGAGGAAGAGGAGAGTGATACGTCTGGAGAAGTTCGGGGGAACATCTCGAGGAATCAATACTCTTCTTCTTACCAAATGATCGACTAGAGGATGGAGCAACCGATTTATCAAAATTGGTCAATTTGGTCCCAGTTGTCTCTTTTTGTGTAGGTCGTGGATGTAGTGACGTGCTGACTAGAGGTACATCATCAGATGAGTCACCATATGCATTGTAATACTCCTACAGGGTCAGCACGCGTCTCTGGTAAGGTATAGTGTTCTCAGTTGGCTTGGCAATGATTGGTTCATGAGGCGGATCATCTAAAAAGTCAAGGAAATCAGAAATGATCATGTCTGACTCAAGGATAACTTATGGTTGTGAGTCCTCTCTAGAAGTTGTCACAGTGGGGGGGGGGGATGCAAGCAGTGGGTGATGTGGAGGTGTAGGGAGTCTCTGAACCAATGGTCGTCTGAACAATCGGTATCTCAGGTATAGTAGAGAGACAGGGCTCAGCTATCTCTTGAAGGTCACGATTGTCTGCAACTTTACGGGTTACCATGGAATATCGTGCATCCTCAAAGATCGGGTGAGGTTGAAGTGCTTCCATAGCATTGAGATCGATCTCCCAAGTCTCGCAATCTATGGTTGCCTTAGCCAAGGCTAAGAACGACTTTCCGAGAATGATCTGAGACTAGGCGAACTCTCTTCGGTGCTCAATATCAATGATCATGAAGTCCACCTGCAATACATCACCCTGAAAAGTAACGATGACTGAAATGGTTCCTCTCGACCGTTTAATGGACTGATCCGCCAACTGAATTATCTCTCTTCATTTCTTTGCAGATCCAAGTTTGAGCTTGGAAAACACAGAGGTCGGGAGAATATTAATCGGTGAGTCATCACCGATTCTTGCACGGGTGAAGGTGGTGTCTTTGATTTCACAATCAAATCTAGGCAACCGCTTCACTCTGCAGCTCTTGGTTTTTCTCCCCTATCATCAAAGATGTGGCCATAGACACTACATGTCTCTCAGTCCTCGTTCTCTTATTGCCTGACCTTTTAGGCATCAATTTACTTCTCACAAATCTTTTAAGGTCGGGAAAGTATTCGATGACCATTATTAAGGGAAGCTCAAAAATAAACTTTCTATCCAATGCTTCCCTAAGTATAGGATCCAATTTTTGTAGATCATTTCCATTTTCAATTTTTATGTTGTTTTCTGATTTTTGAATTTTTTGGTCTTTTTGATAGGTGAAGGAAGACTAGGAGAATGTACAAACTCTGATTTGGAGAGAAAGTGGCTAGTAGGAAAGGGAGGTAGAAGGGGCTCCAACTGTACAGGACGTATGGTCAATTCAGTGTCTTCCAGGTTTTTAACATTCAATCCTCAAAATCCATGATCCACATTCCTACATGGACTCTTGATCGGTCTACAAATTTCATCCTCCAATAATTTCTCATGACACCTCATGAGTGAAGACTGCGCGATTGGAGGAAACTGTTGAGAACTCGAGCTCTTATACTTAACACACCTTGACTCAGGCGTGTAATGCTGGATTGAGTATGGCCCATCTGTATGACAGATGTTGGTCGAAGCCTCATAAGGTGGAGTCAGTAGATAGGGGGTTTGTAAATCGATCTCATGAGTCCAATACCATGTATATGTTGGCTCTCCGCTTGGGTGATATGAAGGTTGGTCAATGTTGACTAGATCACTCAGGTCAATCAAGTCAGGAAGATCATATGGTGTAGGCCTCTCCATTTGGTTGGTTTGGTCGACCGTGTAGTATCTAAAGGTCAAGTCAGAATGTGTATAGGTCAATGGTTGCCCAGTCCTAACTCGAGGTGAGAATGAGGTATGTGGGGTCAACTGATTCTGTCAATCACTCATCTCAGCAACTTTCTCTTTGGTTTGTTCCTTAATTCAAGCAAGCAGATGAGAATATGGTGAGTCAATCCAGGGTGGTTGTGGGTCAGGGGTGTAAGAATGTGGGGTAGGTGAGAAGGACGAAGAAGTAAAGAAATCAGTCGAAGTTCTGATTTTGCGATCAGGATGTGGGTATGAGGAGGAATAAGAGGGTGGAGATGATCAGAATAAGGTCGAGGAAGAGTGACATGGATATGGTGACCAATATCCTGACATCTTGGAAGGGAAATGGGAGAATGAAGCGGATCGAGTAAGAAAGCGTGCATGTGCACCGAATAACACACAAAACAAACAAACACAAGAGCAAACTCTGAGTTCACATACTCAACACAATGATGGTCGCAAAAGTCCGACTGTTTATCTTTTTAGTTCTAATTAGGTGATAAATCAATGTATAAGTCCAATTATGCAAGGCTTAAAAGTAGGTTTTGGGAACTATCCTAGGGATACGTCCTCACCTCTCAACAATCACAATAGCCAAGCATACAATGTGGGTTTTGCTCTCCCAAAAAAACAAGTGTTAATTTTAGTCAGTTTTTTGGTCAACTTTGATTAGCAGTCCTGAATTTAAGTTTGATTATCACTTAATTAGTCCACCAAATAAAGCACGCCTAACGATCAGTCCCGATTTCCTTTTAACCTAAATTTCAAAAATCAAGAGGGGGTCGAGAAAACTGATGCAAATAGTGAAATCAATAATGCATGCTCAGTTTAGAAGACTTATAGTGATCCTCACGCTCTACATGCGGGATGAAAGGAAAAATTGAAATTTTATGCTATATGAATGCAAAAGAGAAAACCATTCCTAGACAGACAGTTCTATTAGCTAGTGATGAACAATTTAATTTGAACTAATAGCTCTGCGGTCTAAATGTGTCTCGTTAAAGTGATGTGTGGTTCTAAAAATTACGATCACAAGCAATAAAAGTATTTTAATAAAAAATGCTTTAAGAGCCGCAAATGCAAGTCCTATTATACGTCAATCAACCACACGACCACGAGAGGGTCTAATGTTTAGTCCCGATACAAGCGCGAGCTCTCAAACAAGAGCCGATGTAAAGGGAGAATTACATAAATTATTACAACACAATAATTAAAAAAATTTACAAAAATTCTCTCGAAGATAAATTAATTATCCTCGCTCTTCAGCAATAGGCGCGCGTCACATCCGTCGACCTCCGATGCACTCCAAGTCGACTGGGCCCTCGTAAGGAAAATAAAATTTATATTAGAGAGTTGAAAAAAATATATACAAAAATATAGAGAGAAATAATTGAGAGGATATGGATTAATTACAAGTGGATCGGGGGCCAGACTACTCGAATAGTGAAATTCTAAATCTAATTTTTTAAATTAATCCCTAAGCTGTTGCCTCTCCGGCAATGACATCATCGATGAGTCTCTTAGCACTATATGTAATTTGCACTCGTTGTAGTACGTGTACTTAGCGAATCATTCAGAACCGAGAGAAGATCTTTGTGAAGAGTGTCTCGCCTTTAATTTATATCCCGGGCAAGTCTGGGGTCGAACACAGGGAGGTAAAGGAACAAAGTTTAGTTAATTCAAAAACTTAGGTCTAGATTTTCAATGCGTATTTTTTATAATTTTTATGCAAAAAGAATGCAAAATGCACAATGCAAGTCAATTAAGTTACTAAGAAATCACACAACTTAGCCAAATTAATTTTAATAGAAAATAAGTCTAATTTAGCCAAATGGTATTTTTCCTAGAATCCTAATCCATTGATGAATGCAAGACACCTTTTTTTGGAATTTTATGGGTTAAAATGCAATGATTAAAAATGCACATATTTTATGGATTTTTTCTCAATTTGTCACACAAACAGTAAGCAAAAATTATGAAAAATTTACTGGAATAAAAAGATGATGCAAGGAAGCTACAGTAATTCTTTTAGATTTTTCTGACAAAATATGATTTTTTATGGATTTTTTTAGTGAAAATAGAGTAATAGTGAGTAATTAATTCCTAATAAATCCACAGAGTGCGGACTATCTCAAAATGGTATTTATACAAGGAATACAGGAGAGTTAAAATTTCACAAAAATATGATGTGTGGATTTAATTAGAAATCATTTACCAAAAACACTCCATAATTTATTTCAGGTACAAGACAACTCCAATTGATATGAAATTTGGACATTAATTTAAGCACATGTCCGGGCATCATTTTTATTTTTTGTGAAATTTTTCGACCAACTGTGAGTGAGATATAAATTTAATTCCTCAGAATGGGTAAAATATGTAAGTTTTCACTTGAACAATCTTAATTAATTACCCAAAAGTCAGAAAAATATAAATAAATATTCAGAAGGTAGAGAATTAGTTCAATGTCAAGCTATTTTTCATTGAATAAAATAATGCGATATTGACATCCAATTCAACATGCAAACATAGGGTTATCCGTGCAAAATAGAATTAAACTTGAACAGAACAAAACATGTACGGGGACATGTTTGTAATTACTAAAACTTAGAGGGAACAATATGCAATTTTTACAGTAATAAAAAACTAAAGGAGAGAGAACCTCCTTCGTTGCAGCGACCAAGGCACGATGTTGAGAAGGGGGCTACGTGGATCGCCGCATGGTTGCAGCGGGGGAAGGACGTCGGTCGTAGAATAGCGCAAAGGGTTGGCGGTTGGGCGGGGAGGGCTTACGCACATGTGGAGGGTGGCCTGGAGCGGGTGCCGCTGGGAGGAGGACGACCGTTGTGGGGCGAAGTGCGACGGACAGTCTTGGAGGAGGGCCGAGGGGTGCGCGGAGGGTAGCGACCGTGCATAAGACAGCGAGCAGATCACCGCTAGGCGGCGTGGCGGCCTCTGCACGCGGAGGAGCAGCGGGAGAAGTGGTGGGCTCTGCCCGCTAGAAGTGGGTCACGGGCAGGAGAGCAGCACAACGCCGCCGACAGCTGCATCTAGAGGACATGCGCCGGGGGACACGAGTGGGCACGGCTCGGCGGTTGCGGCCGACGATGACGACAGGAAGGGGGCAGCAGTGGCCGGCGGTGGTTGGGGGGGCGACCACATGCTGTCATTATTATTTTTTATTATTTTTTGAATGTTTTTTGCTTATGTAATTATAAAATTTTTTGTTTTGGAATTTTTTATTTTTTAAAATTTTGTGAAACAGGGAGTAACAAATGAAAAGATCGTGATGTGATGGTGATATGATGGAGGTAATAATATGGTGGTGAGAAGGAAAAAATGGCTTAATGAAACAACAAAAAAATAAAATATTAGATAAAATAAAATAGCAAGATAAGTGAGGAGGAATACGTACATGATGTTCACCGGATTTGTGGAGCAACTACGCTGCACTCCTGTTGTCTCCTCGTCCAATTGGCAAAATAAAAATCGGTGAAGCTATGCGAGTGTGATGGGGAACTCGTGACGTGAAGGGAGCTCTGCGGATCTCGTCTGAAGGAGGTCATCACTTGAGGAAGATGCTTCGCCGCTGTCACAAATAAAACACTCCAACCTCTCTCCTTTTTCTATTAGAATGGCAGATCGGGAAAAATGAGGATGTGGAAATGAATATAAAGAGAAGAGAAAGGAAGGTTAGAATGGTGGTGGTGTTGAATGAGAAGTTGTATTATTGGTGGAGTTGAATGGGAGGTTGGATGAAGAATATGGAGTGGAATGGAGGTTATTAAAAATGGTGGAGTTGAATGGAAATTGGTGGTAGAAGAGATGTTATTGTAGAGAATGAGAAATAAGTAATAAATAAATAAATAAAGTAGGCTACTAAAAAGAGATAATAAAATATAGAGAAAAAGAGTGGAGAATTTACAAAAGAATACAAACAATATGTACATTTTTGTGTTTGCTTTTCTAATTTATATTTTTTAATAAGAGATATGTACAATAGAAAAATACAATGAAGTACTAGAATCAAAATACAACACAACCATGTTTTTTTTGATTTTCTTAGTAATTAAGAAAGATAAAATAAAAAAGAAAGAATGGATATTGACATAATGCACAATGTACATCTAGGTCCCAAAACCCAACTTTTGCAAATGAGCTTCGATTTTAATGAAATTACTTCTGTTGGATAGATAATTTTCTAACTTGAACTTTAAAAGTGAGTTTGGTGAATTTGGAGTTCGGAGCGGGAATTTGGCCAGAAAGTTGGACTTTATGGCTTTTTCTCTTTGGGATCTAGGAGCATTTATTTGAGATGAAATTTATTTTGTATTTTTGTATTTTTATATATATTGTTGTGAATTAGTTATAGAAAGAATTAGCCAAAAAGGAGTTGGAATGAAATTATTAAAAATACATGAAGTTTTGGACTATTTACATGTGAAAAACTCCTTTAATTTTTTGCGACTTTTTATTGTTAATTTATTTTGTACAAACTAATATAATTAGTATGTTTTATTTACAAGAGTCATTTTATTAATTTATTGAATTTATATATATTTATTTGAGATTTTACTCAAGGATTTTGCTAAGATCAAGATATTGAGATGATGAATCGCAGATTCATCAATCATCCAAGCAACAACCTCTATGATTCAACAATTGAATCAACAGCTATATGATCACTACGATGGCCATGGTACATAACCCTAATTGTACTAAGGGTCCTTATAGTGCATTCATTCATTTAATCTCAAACAGGGAGTGAAATAAACCAATAAGCTTTATTGATATATAAAAGATTAGAATAATATTTATTGGAGAAATGGTTCACATCAGACTCACATGGCTAACAAGATATTGTTAAGTTAAGGCATATCTCTCCCTACTTTATTCCTTGTCAATTAGGTCATTACTTGACCTACTTTCGAGGCCAGGATCAGTCTGTATCTATTACATATATACATCCTTATTTCTCTTTCTTCTTTTTTCTTCTTTATTCATTTATTTTTGACTAAAATAATGATAATAACAAAATATTAATAGATGTTTTTATTTTAATAATAAATGATAATTAATGATATTTACATGTGTTTTGCAAGGAACTTTGATTCATCATCCCCCCACACTTTACCTTTGATAGTCCCTTAGCAAACACTTATTAGAAGAATATGTGACTAAAAAAATAAAAGGAAAAAGAAATGACTTAGAATAATTTTGATTCTTAAACTTTTCTTCACAAAATTAAAGTATGGAGCTCGGTCAGACTTTTAGATTATTAGTTTGTAGGAACTTTATTGAGAATATGATTTAGCACTCAACAGTCTTCAAGTTCCATAACTTTCTGTTCAATTCACCTCAATAGTCAAGGTTAGGACAAGTCTTTTCATACAGTAACTCTTATGACTATGAATCTACTTGTACATTGAGTGTGAAATGGTATCTTCCCACATCTGGAAGTGGAAAATAAACAGTCTTCTCCAGCAAGGTAATCCTGATTCCCCACTCTAGCTACTCTTTCCTCAAAGAGAGAGGAATTCCTTTCTAAGTTCAAGTTCAATTGGCTTTGAGAAGAAGGGACAGAGAAGAGAATAGATTGTGACTAGTATAGTCACATATCCTTTGGAGCTTGGTTAGTGTATCCAAGTCTCCAATTGCAGGCTTTCTTTCAAACTTTGACTTTGAAACATATGCCTTGCTTATTGATATTTTTCTCCGATGGGAATGATTTTTTTATTTGCCTTTTGCCCATCTAACCTTTTGAGACTTTATTTCATACTTTTTTATACAAACAGAATTGTACAATTTACATAAGGAGATTTTCTTCTTGAGTCAGTAGACTATCCCTCTTTTGAAGCTTTATTGCAACTTACAATCTTTAGATGTCGGGCCACTAGAATAGGTTAGGATGAACTGACCTCTGATTGGAGCAGCGTATGTTTCCATCCATGTGCTTCTCAAGCTAAAGAATTCTACCCTTCTCCACCTCATCTGAGTTGAGCTATGTGCAGAGTGCTTGTCCAAGTTAAGCCACTGTCTAGAAGGGTCATGCATGTGTCTTGAAAAGTCCTACTTATACCAATCAATATGACAAGTGAACATAGTCTTATGGACTCAAATAATTAAGTCATATTGACCTAAAAGGTCTGGATTCCAGTTCCTATAAGGTTCCTATGAATTTAAGTGGATTAGGGTTTTAAGCAAGCTCTATTCTTTGAATTTTATTCCAGACTAGTTGGGTTTTAACCAAACTCCATTCTTCAGATTCTATTCCAGACTATTTCAATTGTTAAAATCATTCCGAAAAAAAACGAATACAAAATTAAACTTTTTATGTAAAATTTTAAAGACTTTTACAATTTTTCATGAATTTTGAACTTTTTAAATTTTTGGTAGTTTTGAAAGAGTTAGTGGATTGAATGTATTTTCAAGTAATAATGAGTATTATGTAAATCCCCCATTCATTCACCTTTATACCTTCATTTTGTCTTTAAATACCTAGATAAATACATGTAAATACATATAACTTGTACAAGTTAACGCATACTATAGTCCACAAATAGTGCATAAATACTTGTATTAGAATCCAAAATAAAAAATAAAGAAAAGAAAAATAAAGTAAGTATTATAAATACTGAATGACCTTAAACCCCTAGACATGTCAATGTTGACTTAATTGACAAGGAATAAAGTAGGGGGAGATAAGGGAAAAATAATAAAAACAAAAAGATACATAAACCAAGAAGCCCTATATGCTAAATACACTACATATAGCCGAAACGTACACTATTTTATGCACAATCATGCACACATCAAATAAAAATAATTTCAACATATAACTTGTACGTATTAATGCATAAAAAATAAAAAACAACTACAAATAAAAATAATACACTGTGCAATTGGGACACAGATTAAAAAGTCATAAAACAAACATCACATATCGATATCTTCTTCATATGAACTCAAAATTGACTGAACTCTCCTGCACTATACTATAAATTAAGTTATCTATATAATGAGGGTAGTTTCATTAAAATTGGAGTTACGATACAAAAGTTGGCTTTCTAGGGTACCATTGTACTATGTATTTATAATTTGTATTCATATATTTTATTCTTTATATTTTTACTCTTATATTTTAAAATAAATTCTACATATTATTATAAATATAATAAAAATATAAATTCAAAAGAAAACCATTAAAAATACATTCATATAAATGATGTATTAAAATATACAAGTATACTATACATATAAATTACATAGATATAGTTATTTATGTATATAAATAATATCATAAAATAAAATAAAAAATATGTAAATATGTATTTAAGTATACTATAAATAAATAACATATGAAAAGAGGGCAATAAATATTAAAATAAAAAATACAAAATAAAATACATAAAACATATGTATATTTGCATATAATTATACTTGCAAAAATTAACATGTAATAAATAAGCCAATAAAAATAAATAAAAATAAATAAAAATTGACAAAAAAATAGTGCATAAAATAAGAAACAACTTTCATGTTTTGAAATTTATTTAATAAAATCAATTAATATTTTATTTTTCATTTATTTCTATTTTTACATTATTTTGTCTTCTATCATCCTTTGTGGATTAATGAGGGGGTGATGACCATTGACCATAGTTAGCTATCCCATCCCCTATATGGATTGATCTGAGGAATGTTTTTACCCCCATTTTCCCCATTTTTTCTAGGTAGCCGTAGATCTCATATTCTCCTTATTCCTTTAGCAAAGTTATTCTCTCGATGACCAACTTTCACGCGAATCAAAGATCAAATGAAGTCAACCATCGATTCATGCAAAAATCCTAGGTGAAGACCCTTCAGATGCATCTTGTATATATAATCCCCTTCTCCCATTTTTGAAATTTTAATTCCTTTTAATTGTATTATTTTACCATTTATCGCTCGTCGATCTTGCCCTTCATGACTTGAAGAGGTGATCCTTGATTTGCGGTGCGAAGGAGGAGCGGAGGAGGAGATTCACCATCATCGGAGTCAAGATCTAAGTGGTTCAGCTCTTGACCATTCTAGGCCTGGTGAGCACTTTATTTTATGCTCTTTCAATTCCTCGTAGTCAATCGCATAGATTCACCTTTTATTTCATTTTATTTGAGTCAAGTAATCTTGAAATCCAAAAAAATGGTTCACCGAAGTTCTAGGCTATGACCCTTTGTTCCTTAGTGAAAAATCCCATATCGACCTCATCGACCAGCTCATCATCTTGCTAACGCCTTCTACATTAGTCCTATACACTTATTCACCCTCGATCTTGCTCAGATTGAGGAAATCGATCTCCCTTCGCCACTTTACCGAAGATCACCATCATCTCCTCCATATATGCCTTATTTTTACTAACAATGAAGGTTGAGAGGTTTTCCCATTGATAAACCACGAATTCATCCTTTTAATTATGTTGTTTTAATGCATTGTAGTTTGATAAATTCATATCGATAAAAAATCACTAATGAATTTGTCTATTAAATCAAAGTAGTCGATTTTATTTTACATGGGCAAGCCCAAGGTTGGACTCAGGGACACGAGCCTCTTAAGTCAATATTTAGACTCTCATTACTTAGAATAAGTGATGAATTAAGAATTCATAGGTCAAGATGCAGGGACACCTGAAGCTGATACTTTTTGTTTGATTTTTATCATGCAAAGAGATGCAAGTACAAACAAATACAATTATGCCCTACCTAGTTGAAATCGTTAAGCAATAAAATATCTAATCAACTTCAGAATTTATTTATGAAGCAATCTTAATCGAAGAACTAACAAATGGCATTGAAATTCGGAAACAAGTGGTACTATATAACTTAAAATCTATCATCCACATTTAAATGTCAAATCAAAGATCCAATAATGCCAATGGTAGATAATGAAGCAAGCTTCGCGACAAAACTGAAATCAATTAAAATAGAGCTCGGATGCTTAGGGTATTCACAAAAGAGTCCAGGGGCATAAACGCAAGGAAAACATGAAAATAAATAGATAAAGTAATATAAACAGGTCCCTAGAAGGACTTAAATGTAATTAAAATAAGTCGCGAGGACTTCCTGTAATTTTCACACACGTGTAGGGCTAAACTGCAATTATTGAAACCCAGAGGGGGTTAGTTGTAATTAACCCTAGGTGCGTGTGCTATGCACACGATATGAGGATCTGAATGCAATATGGAGAAGTCGACGCTCCCCTGCAAATTTCCCAGCCCTCACATGACCAAGGCATGTGAGGCTAGGCTCGATGGTCGGTGCAGGCTCGGAGGTGGCTCGGGCCACGTGTCGACTGATGAAGCTCTGGTTTGGCTCGGGTGCACCGAGCCTGGAGGCTCAGAATTGAGGTTTGGTGAATACATGTGGATATCTATAGACCATACAATCATGGAGATTGGACGGTGGTTGTATGTGATATGGGCGTCGACGTGACTGGATTTGCAATGTTGGATGAGCATCGTGAGGGTGCCATCCAACGACAACTGTACACTCTTCCTTCTCTACTAGGTGGTCGCGATTTGACCTTTGACGACATTGTTGTAGCTCTGCCACCCTCTTATGGTCATGAGGCAGCTCCGTGGATGATCCTGGAAGGTTGGAGGTTGACGTCAAAGCACGACCAAGACACTGGAGCTCTTTGAGGAGGTGGGTGATGCCCGTACATCGGAGATGAAGCTGGAGGAATGTGATCCAGCGAAGGCTCCGACCACTGACGAATGTACCTGAAAGAGTTAGTCCAATAGTTGAAGCGTGCAAGTACGAGGTGAAGTGAGTGAAATGGGGTCTCATGTGAGTAAGGGAATGGGCGATCAAAGCTCCATCTCCGACGAACAAGAGATGTGGAGGGGCGGACGTGTTCAGGTGATGGAGAAGGGGAAAAGGCGAGTCAGTGGTGTGTGCGAAGGTGAGCATGGCTAGAAGAAGATAATTAGGTGGTTAATGGAGGGTGATGACAATGAGGGAATGCCTAATTAAATCAAATAAATCAACAGAAGAAGAAAAGAGAGATCAAGGAAGCTTACATGGAGATTTGGTAGTTGCGGCGGTCTAGGTTGAGCTCCAAGAGGGGCCCGGGTCGTCGCTGGACTCCGATTGCTCCTCAGAGCACCTTGTCAGTGGGTGAGAGCCAGGGGCAAGGCCTACCATGGCCAGGGGGCTCATCGGAGCCAATGACGATCGTTGCATCATCGATCCGATCTACCCCTTGTTGGAGCGTATTTTCGAGGATTTAAGTACCTGATTTTGCAATAGTATAGTCGTTGAGAACCCACAAAAATATACTTCAAACAAATAAATTACCAGACTTAGCTATATTATGCACAAGGCAATGTATAGGGTAAGTCAGGGTCGATCCACAGAGACAGTAAAATTCTGCACTTTATAAAAAAAATACTTTTATAAGTTTGCAAAATGTTTGAATAACAAAAATGGAGATGAAATTTGGAGAAGACAATAGTGCAGGTCGGTAAGTGCTGATCGCTCCCCTTCTATGCGGCAACTTCCAAATGGACTCGTACGCGCTAACTCTTCGCGAAATTGGATATCCTGGCGTGGTGAGTTGGATGCGATTACAACCGCGAATCGAGCTCAAACCTCGTGTCACGTCCCGGTTCTCCAAGAGTCAAGGATAATCGCCGTTAGATATGGATCGTTGCGATAGTTTTGATGAACTCCTGCACGAAAGAGAAGATAACAAAATAAGACAGATATAAAAATATAAAGTACTAAAATAAAAGAGAAATAAAAATATGATGATCGGCGGCTCGGGAGGAAGCCTCTGGAGTCGGATTCACAGAGGGACCGAGGTAATGATGGTTGGCGATTGATGGTCGGCGGATGTCTATGGTGTTGAGTGATTTTTGGCAGCACTCGGAGTGGAGCCTCAGGAGTCAGATTCACTGGGGGGCCGAATGCACAAGTTGACGAAACCACTTCGATTCTCTCGTCAACAATTAAGATGGATAAGGTTAATATAAGGAGAGGGAAAGTTAGAGACTAGGAATGGGAGGAGTGTTGGACACTAATTGTTCGATAATGGAATCAGATGGTGATGGAATCATATGGTGATGGAATGATATGGTGATGGAATGATATGGTGATGGAATGATCCTCCAAATTCCCTTCCATGTGGTATTTATACACAAATTTTAGCCATTCCTATCAAGGGATGCATCTTTTCAAATTAACGTAAGCACCTCTTCGTATTGGTATTGCACCTCTTGATAAAAGCACCAACTAACTTGGCACCTCTTCATATTAGCATTGCACCTCTTCATAAAAGCAACAACTAATTTGGCATCTCTTCATATTGGTGATGCATCTCTTGATATAAGCAACAATTAATTTGCATTTCTTTATATTGGCATCTCTTCATCAAGGCATCTCATGCCTTTTAACATTAATGCATTAGTTGCCCTTATTTAATTCTCCACCAACGTTGCCCCCTTTTACCATTTCCATTTTTTATATCATTATTAAAATAACAATAAAAATATGGTGCCAACGTTAGCTATTCCAATTAATTTCAGCTCACAGTGCAAGTTCACCATATAATAATGGCTAAGATATTAATTAAGAGTCAAGCTTTGAGGTAATGCTAAAAATTACTTGAGGGAAAGGAACACAAAAGAGGTTGCAAATAATGTATGTTGCTTACAAGAGTCATTAAATATCTAATACATGATACAAATAATGCACTTCCTTTGATTTATTTCATGGCATAAAATATGTGTTTAAGTTTGTGTACCTGTGTGATAATGACTCAATAATATAATGAGTCGAAGATTCATCATACCCCCATGCTTAAGATTTGCTAGTCTCTAGCAAATGTAAATAAAGAATATCAACACTCTAATGTTAACATGTAGGAAGAGAATAGCCTCTAAGGGTGAAATTTATCCTTTATTTCATAATGTTCAAGAATAGAAATGAATCTCTTCTTACAATGCTGAGTCTTCTCAAGTGTCCTCAAGATATGAGTTCATGTATAGACTTGCTCGATTCGGATTAAGTGATACCTAGCATCAATAATGTTATTAGACCTGAGGATAGACTCAAATGTCAAATGTACTGAATTGATCAAGTACTTTCATCCACAAACCTCTAGCTCTAATACACTAAGCCACGAAATGCCTGAGATGGGGGCTCAGAGTATTCTCACAAGCTCCAACTTCATAATTAGTTTAACACTCAACCCAACTTCCTCCAACTGGCCAGCAAGAAAAATAATAGGTTGATTTGAGAAATATTTAGGTTTAGGCTTATTTGGTGGAGATGACTTTGCTCAGATTTCAGTGTATGGATATGAGAGTGGTATAGTATAGAATAATTTTGTTGAATAGTAGAGAAGAGAAAAATATAGATGGCATGAGAAGGGAATATTAGCACAATGGTTCTCTTGGTTTTCTCTTCTTCTTTTTTTTTCTTCTTCTTCTTCTCTTTTTTTCTCTTTTTTTTGCAATATTTTTTTTGCTATACTTCTTTCTCTTTTTTTTGCAGTACTTCTTCTTTTCTTCTTTTTTTTGCAATATTTCTCTTCACTTTTCAAGAGAACCAATGTGCCTCAATGCTTTCTTCTAGGACTTGGAAAAATAAAGAGACATGTATTTTGTTGTAAAT
The DNA here is from genome assembly GCA_037367405.1 of Ottelia alismoides. Taxonomy (NCBI): domain Eukaryota; kingdom Viridiplantae; phylum Streptophyta; class Magnoliopsida; order Alismatales; family Hydrocharitaceae; genus Ottelia; species Ottelia alismoides. The sequence continues at coordinate 219,036 of JAZKJV010010615.1, read as the reverse complement.
GGAGGATAGAATATTGAAGAATATTTCTCTTCTGATGCATAATAGAAGAAGAGGGATAAAGAAGTCGAATGAAATGAACAATATAGAATATTAATGGAAGACTTTTAAAGAAGTGGTGGGTTTGAGAAGTATGTAGAAAGGCAAGCAAGAGAATGGTATGTGAAGGTTTCAAGTGTGTACAATAATTGTGCATAATGGGTAATTGCTTGACCAGTTGGCAACACTCCCTTACATTTTATGGTGGACTCTCTTCCTCACATATATTTGGTGGAACACTCCCTACTCCTCTACTCCATGAAAAGCTCGCCATCTCACAAACTCTGAGCACAACCATCATCAGACCCCCTTAGCCTTTTGTATGTCAAGCTAGCATCGCAGTACAAAGCTCCTGATTTTGCAGTATATAATGTTTAAGTACATTATTGATGCTAAGTGTTAAAAATTGAATCGATGCTAAGTCTCTTGATTTTAATGCAAAAGGACAAAAGAGAGCTGCAAGCATTGTAAGCTCAGAATCACTTCAAATCTCATACTTCATGTGGTATTTAATAGTGAGGCTATTATTCTCCATATATGTAAACATATAGAGTTGAAGTAGGGAAAACATGCAAATGAGTGCAGATATGTGATGATATATGCATGAAACAATGTAAATTTTTTTGGTGGTGTCCCCCCAATGCTTATGATTTGCCATGCCCTCATGGGAAATGCAGATGTAATGAACTGGGTGGAGAATGATAAGACAGTGGGTGCATGTAGACATTTGGAATGGTCGAAGGTTTCTTATTGTTTGTTTGTTTTTTAATGAAAGGACCCCCTTGCTTATTTAATGCATAGTTTTTGGACAAATAAGATGTCATGAGAAGAAATTAGCCAAGATAAGAAGTGTGTGTTGGTTTTAACGCCCCCAGCAGGGCACCAATGTTAGGTGTATCCAGTATTCCTTGTTAGCATGGCATCCGTATTGGATAAATCGGGGTGATATTGTCCATGCAATTTTAGAATCATAGAAAGAAATCGAACACCTAATTGAGTCACATTATGTGTGATTATATTTGGTGAAATGATAAATATGAATGTGGTAGGTGGTGTCGGAATGATGAAGAAATCAAGATTAAAAATATTATGGTAAAATTCCTTCACAGGATCTTCAAATTGATATGATAGGTCGAGATCAGGATCGAACAGATCAAAAATTGGTGGTCCTCTGTTCATTAAAAAATGTTGATCTATAAAGTAAGGCTTGTCCTTAAACATAAATGGGGAAATATCTTCTTCTTTTAAATCATCATCATCCCAAATGACTTGTTTCATTGTAGATACCTTGACATTTTGATCAATCCATTGTGGGCAACAAATTTGTGGTGAAGTTTTGTTAAGATGAGAGGACGGGTGTGTTGGATTATAATCAGGTGTGGTGTTCATGGTTGGCATTAAATGGTCCTCTTCTATAGCTACCTTTGGAGGAAATAAGAATGTCGTGAGTGGATTATTCCAAGGCAAATCCCCTATGGTCAACCATTGATCCTCCCAGACTGGTTTAAGGGTTTCCTTCATTTCGATCCATGTATAATCATGCGACATGCATTTTCCCTGATCTACAAGTGACTCAATATCGAAAGAAGGGAATTGGTGATCAACTATTGAGTACGATGACTCATCTTCCCATATTGAAACGGGACCTATTCGCTTCTCTAATTCTTGATAAATGGTCGGTGTGGATTGTGCATTGGTTATATTTCTCTCTTCATTATTCCAAGATTCATCATAAAGATCAAAAGATGGCATCCCACTCTCAAAAATATCATAATTATCCACATGATCCTCATGAGGTTCTAAGTTAATGGGATTTATTTCTTGATCTAAAAATATTAAGGAATGTGATATGTGATCTTGCTTTGATGCTGGTGTAGTCTCTCTCTCAAATATTTGCATATCTTGGGTGGATTCAGATAGGGTAGTTTGTATTGGGGTGATTGGGTTATGACCAATTTGTTGGTGAGAGGCATTGACAAAAACATCAGACTGCGTAGTTTGAGCATGTAGCTGTGGTTGTGAGGATAATAGGGAAGGGGTTTCAATATATTGCTTTTGGATCTCTTTAGTTTGTGCTAGAACTTTTATCACATTGATTAAGTCATAATAGTCTGATGCAATGCCTGGAGTTGGTGTTATCCCATGTTGTTTTTCCAATTGTTGAAGGAAAGCATCTTTTGTTTCTTGTCGTTTTGCCATGCGTTCTAATTGTTGTATGATAACAATAACCGAGGTTGGTTCTTCAGCCATGTGTCTAAGAGGTGATTATAAGTTTAAATTAAAGGGGATAAATATGAGATTTTCCTATTATCCACTTGGCAATCACAATACAAACAACAAACAAATTAGGGTTTAGTTAAGCACACGAGAATCTGAAATTTACGTTTCCTAAGAAATCTAGCGGTTCAAAATAATTATATGAGTACCAGGATGCCTTTCTTCTGGTTCTGAGGCCAGTCAGAGGGTAAGTAGGTTGCAAGCCTTTCTTAGATCAACATGGATCTTAAACCCCTCGTCACTCTTAGTTAAACACCTCAGGGACAAGTGTACTTAGAAAAGTTGGTTTCGAAGAACTATTACAAACCTAGGCTTTGGGCTCTGCTATTAAGAATACGTGTGCTTGTGATATTGTGAGAGAGTGCGACACACAAGTTTTCAAACAATCCTTTTTTAACTTTAGAAATTTTTTATGATCAGTTGATATTAGTTCAATTTAAAGTATGATTTTATCTTTATCGACAAACAATTAGTGATCTTTTTAATGCAGGTGAAACTAAGAGAGAGAAAAGATCCTATGGAGATGCTATACACAAATAGATAGTAGAAGTTGATTTCTCTTTCTTTCTTTTTGCTAAGACAAATATAGTACACACAAGGAATATTCAGAGATCCTATATATGCCTAAGTAAGAGAAAACTTATCGCAATGTTGTTCCATCAATGATCTCAAATGCTATTCAAAATTGATCCTTTTCCACGTGAGCTGATTTGATGAAGTGGAACCTGTGAAGATGAAATACAAATTATCGGTCAAATATAGAAAAAATAGAAATAAAACAAAGCGCATATGATTTCCTGTCCCCGGCAACGGCGCAAAAATATTGGAGCGTATTTTCGAGGATTTAAGTACCTGATTTTGCAATCGTATAGTCGTTGAGAACCCACAAAAATATACTTCAAACAAATAAATTACCGGACTTAGCTATATTATGCACAAGGCAATGTATAGGGTAAGTCAGGTTCGATCCATAAAGACAGGAAAATTCTGCACTTTATAAAAAAATACTTTTATAAGTTTGCAAAATGTTTGAATAACAAAAATGGAGATGAAATTTGGAGAAGACAATAGTGCAGGTCGGTAAGTGCTGATCGCTCCCCTTCTATGCGGCAACTTCCAAATGGACTCGTACGCGCTAACTCTTCGTGAAATTGGATATCCTGGCGAGGTGAGTTGGATGCGATTACAACCGCGAATCGCGCTCAAACCTCGTGTCACATCCCGGTTCTCCAAGAATCAAGGATAATCGCCGTTAGATATGGATCGTTGCCATAGTTTTGAGGAACTCCTGCACAAAAGAGAAGATAACAAAATAAGACAGATATAAAAATATAAAGTACTAAAATAAAAGCGAAATAAAAATATGATGATCGGCGGCTCAGGAGGAAGCCTCTGGAGTCGGATTCGCAGAGGGACCGAGGTAATGATGGTTGGTGATTGATGGTCGGCGGACGTCTATGGTGTTGAGTGATTTTTGGCAGCACTCGGGGTGGAGCCTCAAGAGTCGGATTCACTGGGGGGCCGAATGCACAAGTTGACGAAACCACTTCGATTCTCTCGTCAACAATTAAGATGGATAGGGTTAATATAAGGAGAGGGAAAGTTAGAGACTAGGAATGGGAGGAGTGTTGGACACTAATTGTTTGATAATGGAATCAGATGATGATGGAATCAGATGGTGATGGAATGATATGGTGATGGAATGATATGGTAATGGAATGATCCTCCAAATTCCCTTCCATGTGGTATTTATACACAAATTTTAGCCATTCCTACCAAGGGATGCATCTTTTCAAATTTAACGTAAGAACCTCTTCGTATTGGTATTGCACCTCTTGATAAAAGCACCAACTAACTTGGCACCTCTTCATATTAGCATTGCACCTCTTCATAAAAGCAACAACTAATTTGGCATCTCTTCATATTGGTGATGCATCTCTTGATATAAGCAACAATTAATTTGCATTTCTTTATATTGGCATCTCTTCATCAAGGCATCTCATGCCTTTTAACATTAATGCATTAGTTGCCCTTATTTAATTCTCCACCAACGTTGCCCCCTTTTACCATTTCCATTTTTTATATCATTATTAAAATAACAATAAAAATATGGTGCCAGCGTTAGCTATTCCAATTAATTTCAGCTCACGGTGCAAGTTCACCATATAATAATGGCTAAGATATTAATTAAGAGTCAAGCTTTGAGGTAATGCTAAAAAGTACTTGAGGGAAAGGAACACAAAAGAGGTTGCTAATAATGTATATTGCTTACAAGATTCATGAAATATCTAATACATGGTACAAATAATGCACTTCTTTTGATTTATTTCATGGAATAAAATATGTGTTTAAGTTTGTGTACCTGTGTGATAATGACTCAATAATATAATGAGTCGAAGATTCATCACCCCTATCACGGGGAGGCGGAGAGACACTAGGTTGTAGCCCTCATAAAGGTGGACAACCTTGAATATGGTCGGCGATGGCTTATTTGTAGGGGGAAAGTCGAAGTATAAAAGGTGGAGGATGCGGTTTGCAGGCGAGGTATGAAGTGGAAGAGAGGTTGGTGTGGAGAACGTGGCTACTTGCGAGGATGAGGGAAGAGTGGGCTTGGCCGTGGAGTGGTTAGGAGGATGAGTGGGGTGTTGAGAAGGTGGCGGTAATGGAAAGGGGATGATGGGTTCGCTTGATGGAGGACAAGGGAGTGAGAGGGGTTTGGAGGTGCAAGATGAGGTGTGAACCATTGGATCTGGAGATCCAATGGTGGGGATTAAAGCATTGCAGAGCGGCCTTGATCAAATCGATCAGACTGCATCAACGGTAATGGGTGAAGCATGTGTCATCATTGGATGATTAGATCCAATGGTCGAGGGAAGGTCGCACGTGGACGCCCTGGATGTTATCTGGGGGTGATCGAATGACTGAGAAGTGGCAGGAACAAGCGGCTATGATTAAGCGCATCGGGCAGCGCCAGAGGGTGACACGTGGCGAGAGGAGAAACGGGAGGAAGCGAACGTAGAGATGCGATTGGGAGGAGGATCGGAGGGTGGAGAATGGCAGCGGGGTGAGCAATGGAGATTGAGGCGTGTGGGAAGATCGGACGACAGAAAAGCGAGGTGAGAGATTGACGAACCGCAAAATCGACCCTTTATAATGTGTTTTTAGCACATGTAATCGTCATCGTAGTCGGGCCGATTCGGTCATCAAAGGATCATCCCATTTCAAATATATGCCATAATGAATCAAAATGAGATGATCGTATTTATTTTTTTACTTGGTAAGATACCAAGGTCGAACTCAGGGACACGAGCCTCTCTCTTATTAATCAGAATTTAAGTGTGTTTAATCAAGTGTTGAAATTAATCACATAGGTCAAATAATGCATAGACACAACATGACAATGAAATTAAAATTAAACATGCATTTTTTTAAAACATTTTTTTATAATGCAGATAGATGCCATGCAAAGTGAATGATATGCCCAAAATAACAGTCACTTGAGCCATAAGAAAATCACGAGTCAATCCAAGTTGAAATAAATGAGTCTCTACTAATATGAAGCACGTAGGCATGATAAATCAAAAAGATTCAAGACACTTCAATAAGAAAATTATACATCACAGTTCATAGTGTCAAATCTAAAATTTAAGCATGCCATAATGAAGAGGATGAGACGAGCTTTAAAACGAAACTGGAATCAACTTAATCTGAGCTACGAGGCTCAAGATATGCATAAAAGAAAGCAAGGGCATAAATGCAATAAAACATGAAAGATAACTAGCATATAGGTCCCTGGGAAGGGCCAAATTGTAAATAAAATAACCGCGAGGCCTTCCCTGTAAATACCCCAATGCGCGAGGGGACCTATCTGCAAATATGGAGAAGTTCGAGGGCGTCTCTGCAAATTTCCCAGGGTAGCACGTGCGATACACGTGCGACCCAGGCTCGGACGGAGGCTCGGTTTCGGCAGAGGATCGGAGGAGCTTCGGCTAGGCTCGGATGGTACGAAGCTCGGTGCAGGCTCGGTCGAGGCTCGGTGAATCCAAGCCTCTGGCTCGGTGGCTGAGGCTCGGGGGCTCTCTGGTGTCGCCACGTGTCTAGGCGTGGACCATTCGATCGTGATGATCGAATGGCTCTGGAAGTCGGCGACGTGGCTGCCTCGGAGCTTTTGGATCACGTGCATCCAACGGTGCCTGGAGGTAGTGATCTTGGCGACGTGGCTGAATCCAAGCCGTCAGATGATGGACATCCGACGGTAGCTGCTCCTCCGTCTTCATCGTTAGCAGGCGGCGGGAATCGAGCTCCGGCGAGGGAGCCCCGACTCCGCCGCTCTCTCTCGGCCACAGTAGACCTCCTCTGAGCCCCATCAATGGTACTCGATGAAGCGTGGAACTCGGGGAAGGTCCTTGGGCTACCAGCGTCGACCATCGGAGCTCGGAGTGTGCTGGCGGAGGTGACGAAGTATGCTCAGGCGAAGCTCCGGCCATTGATCAGATTGACGACCTGCAGGGTTAGTAAAGCGTAGCCGAAGCGAAAGAAGTGCGTGCGTGAGCGTGGGATGAAGGTGGGAGCTCATCGAGGACGGAGAAGATGGGGAGCTCGGAGCTCCTCCGCCGTGGGTGGCGGAGGAGGTGGGTCGGAGATGGTTGAGGTTATGTAGGAAGGAGATGGTGAGCGGAGGGTTACGCGGTGAAGGGGGAAGTGTGGCGAAGCTTTTGGAATGGTCATCGGAACGAAGGGATGGCCGGATAGGCCTAGAAAATAAGAAGAAATAAACGAAAGATACAGAGGAAGAAGAAGGAAGACTTACCGGAGATTGGCGGAGCGGGGGCTTGGGCTGGACGTCGGGATCGACGCCCGGGTCTTCGCTGAACGTCGGCAGCCACTCGACGCAGCTCGAGCGGGCCGAGGGCACCGCAGCTCCGCCGCGATTGGCGGAGGGTCGACACCGGGAAGCAGAGCTGTCTTTGCTCAATCCCACCGCCTCCCCCTGTCACCGGGAGGCGGAGGAGGGCTGGGCTCCCTTCCTCGTAAAGGTGGACGGGTTGATTCGTCGGAGGGGGCGAGGTATTTGAAGATGGAGTTATCGGAACCGATGAGGGGGACGTGGATTTCGAGGAGATCGTGGGACGAGTGGGAGGACGACGGCGGTTAGCGGAGGCGTGCGCGCGGTAGAGGGAAGAGTGGGGCAGGTCGGAGGGCAGTTGGCGATGAGAGAAGTCAACTGTGGTGGCGGAGAAAAAGGGAAGGGGGAAGGGTGTGCGCGATCTGAATCGTGGGAGAGAGGGAGGCTCCCGGAGGTAGACGATGGAGATCCACCGTTGGATCTGAAGATCCAACGGCGGGTCTTTGGGCGCGAGCAAGCGGATCGGATTGAATCGGGGCGATGCGAATGAAGGGAGATGGGATAGGCCACGTGTCATCTTGAGAGAGCGGCGCTAATGAGCGGGCCAGATGCGAAGGAGCTGCTGATCAGAGGGTTGAGAATCGAAGCAGTAGCTGCGGCTCAGATCAGAGGATCGTAGATGTGATCAATGGCGGATGATAGCGCCACGTGTCATGACGAGAGCGAGGCGCTAACAGATGGCTCAGATTGGAGACGGGGATGATCGATCGGCTGAGGATCAGGAGCGGCGTGGAACGGCCTGGACCGTTGGATCAAGAAGCCGATCCAACGGTTGATAGAAGAGGCGGAAGAGACAAGAAGACCGGGCCACGTGGCGTCCCCAGAATGGGCCACGTGGCCCAATCAGGTTATTGCAAGAGTATTTTTGATTTTTGAGGGCCTTATTGGCCGAATTTGAGAAAACTCAAAACATGAAAGTTGTAGATCTTGACAAGATCTACAAGTTTCATGTTGACCAAAACTCGAAAAGAGATCAAACAAGGGCCCGAAATATTTTTGAGGGTATTTTTAAGTCTAAAAAAATACCACGATTTTTGTTTTGCCAATTTTTTGTGGTTTTCAATTTATTTAGGACTCTGATAATTACAGGACATTAACTGGGATTTATTGACACTAAGCTTAAGCAAGGGGGTTAATAATGTGGAATTATGATGATGAAATCGAGTTTCATCACCCCCCTATACTTAAACTATGCTCGTCCTCGAGCATCAAAAAGAATGACTAAGTTGGATTAACCCCCTTGTGCATGTGAATACAGGATCTAATCTGACCAAGTCGACTCGGCTTCAGAGATCCAAAATTTTAGAGTTCAACCCAGCCTTAATCAAGAGGCTTCCAATTCCTCTATTTCCCTAGACTCTCTCTGATATACATATAAACTAAAGGATATGAGTTTAGTGTTGACCGCAATTCTGAGAGTAGAGTCAATTTGTCACCCAAAATCTTGGTCCGAGAAAATCTCCTAAGGACCCAATCCTCAGCACTAGGGAATAAATCGAATCTTGCATTCAGTCCACCGTCTCTTTAGTTGTCAGACTTAGAAAATGTGGATGGCAGGCCAGAAAATGGAGGGTATGGGATTGTGTCAATTCTTCTCTCCCTCTCATTGGAACAAGGATTCTCTCTAGTGCCTTTTTACGCAACACTTTTTTTTTGGTGTTGATCAGTGTGTCCGTCAAGAGAAGTTGGAGCCGTCTGCACTTGTTTTCCTGGGAGTACACCGGGGTGTGCCTTTTTTGGGTATCTATTATTCCTTCTACACCCAGACTTGTAGCATTTACGATGCAGAGCCCTTTTTTGGTGCAAGCCCGACTCCTGGTCCTAATAGCGGTGGTCCAAGTGGACACTTTGAAATGTTTGGGAGCGCTCGCCTTTGGTGGAAGCTCTTTTGATATTTGACTTTGTGGAATGAGAGCTTATCTTTGAAATTTCATTGACTTGTATAATTTTTGGCTAGCTCCACTGCTTTTACCAAGAGTTGGCGCACACTGATCAACAATTTTTTTATTTATATCACACCCAGGCACTTAGGTCAATGTCAAGAGATTAGTATAAGAATCAAGTTCTCATACTGGCTAATATTGCTGACACTCAGGTTTCCTGAAGCCTCCAAAGACTTTATCCCATCCTCGAGCATCATTAGATAAAATCCAAACTTGACTTCCTCATCCCAATTCCTCAGGTGAAAAATCAACTCATCTCAATCAAAACCGCAGTCGTGCATGTGATGTGCTGATCATATTCTTTTGTCTGAGACTAAGCATGGAATATAGCATGCAAATCTAGAGACCTAGGGGAATGTGGATGATTAAGTCTAAGACCCTGATGGTTAAGGCTGGTTAACCGCAAATCTCAAAGACCTCAAAAAGCTAAGTTTCCTTGACCAATTCAGATCCTGGGTGAAAGTGAAAGTGTAGAGGTTTAATCCAACTTCTTCATTCAAAAACACACATTTTTTTTTTCAAATTTTGTAATTTTTATGGATTTTAGTTTTTAAAGTCAAAACACAGGTTAGACTCAACTTTCCTTGATAAAAGATTTTCAAAACCATGTCACACGAATAAAGAATTTTCAAAACATTTTTCAAAAAGATTTTTAAAACAAGAAAAGCTCATTTTTCAAATCATTTTCGAAAATATTTTTATCAAAATAGTGTAACATAGTTAGAAAAGCCGTGAAATCTTTTGAGTTCTCTTAATCCAACGAATTTTACCTTAGCCAAAAAGTTTTTAATTTTTCAAAAATTTCAGATATTAGCTAAAGTGAATAAATTGTATGTACGGTATACCCCCCTATCCTTAAACTTTGCTATGTCCTCATAGCACTAGATGTTACGAGTCCATAGGTCCATTTGAAAATAGAAGAATATACGGGAAATAAGAGAGACTCCCCCCTATACTTAGGTTAGAAATAACCTAAGTATAAAGGCAAGAAAAGAGGAGTAGAGAAAATCACGGGGATTTGGGTCCCCCCTATACTTAGGCTGAGATTAGCCTAAGTATAAAGATGGAGATTGAGTTTGGAAGAGACCCAAGGTGAACGAAGAAGAGGGATGGATTTACAAGTGAGTGGCTGAATCTTCGGAGATGAAATGGAGTGACTATGATTTTGGGGTTGTGTGTCGCAACAAATATGGCTCAATCAAGCAAGCAAACCCTTAGTTTCACCAACTCACACATGAAACCAACCAAGGTTGGTTGATTATCTTGTCGGTTTTATTGGTGATAAAACTTTAGATAATTACGCGGAGAAAAAATGTGGGAATAACAACCAACGCGTAACTGAGGGTGTTGCTCTCCCAAAACCGAATTTTACTCCATTTATAGTTGACTTGCAATTAACAGTCCCAATTTTATGTTGAGTTATCACTGAATTAAAGTTAGCACAAAATCAAGAAATCATCGTCTACCGTTCATTCCATTTTCCATTAATCCTAGGTGATCAAGCTAGGAAATGAAAGCCGAGAAAAAACATGTATTCGAAGAAACCGCGATCGAGGCTAAGCGAGAAATCATGCAGTGATTTGACGATAAAAGCCGCGAAAAATCTGGGGCCGTTTTGAAAATCAAATCAAACATGTATGCAAGTCGAAAAAGCCGCACCTAAGCATACATCTATTAGCGGTGATTAATCTTCATGAATTTTAGCTAAGTGATGCGAGATTAAGTGCGTCTTCATTTAGAGTGTGTCCTAACCTACGATCAAGCACAAAAGATAAAAAATAACATGAGCTCGGAGAGCCGTGTGCCTAAATCCTAGGTCGACACTCAAGTGGGGACGATCCCCACACAACCACAATCGTTCGATTACAATCGCGAGTCTTCGATCGAAGACCGCTGTAAACGACGAATTTATTAAAAATACAATGCAACAAAAATGAGAGACACATTTTTTTTAATTGCTCCAAGCATGCTCCTGCGGCTCCTCGCAGCGGGGAGTATCCTGCTCCTCGCCTCCTTGATCCGTCAAGGGCCCTGCCACAGAAACAATGGTTAGAGATCAAATAAGAAAAATTTTATATGCAAAAATATGTGACCATTTAACCTATAAAAAGATACACTACATTAAACACACAAAAATCCAAAAAATAAAAGAAATGAGCCGTGTCCCCGGCAACGGCGCCATTTGATGAGTCGCAAAATCGGCCCTCTAATAATGCTAAATTAGCACCTTAATACGTCGAAGCAGTCGGGCCGGTTTGGGTCATCAAAGGATCACCTCATTTAAAGATATGTAATAATAAATCAAAATGAGATGATCGTTATTTATTTTTTTACTTGGCAAGATGCCAAGGTCGAACTCAGGGACACGAGCCTCTCTCGTATTAATCGGATGTAAGTGTATTTAATCAAGTGTAGAAATAAAGGCATATAGGTCAAATGATGCAAAGACACAACATGACAATGAAATTAAAATTAAACATGCATTTTTTTAAAACATTTTTTTATAATGCAGATAGATGCCATGCAAAGTGAATGATATGCCCAAAATAACAGTCACTTGAGCCATAAGAAAATCACGAGTCAATCCAAGTTGAAATAAATGAGTCTCTACTAATATGAAGCACGTAGGCATGATAAATCAAAAAGATTCAAGACACTTCAATAAGAAAATTATACATCACAGTTCATAGTGTCAAATCTAAAATTTAAGCATGCCATAATGAAGAGGATGAGACGAGCTTTAAAACGAAACTGGAATCAACTTAATCTGAGCTACGAGGCTCAAGATATGCATAAAAGAAAGCAAGGGCATAAATGCAATAAAACATGAAAGATAACTAGCATATAGGTCCCTGGGAAGGGCCAAATTGTAAATAAAATAACCGCGAGGCCTTCCCTGTAAATACCCCAATGCGCGAGGGGACCTATCTGCAAATATGGAGAAGTTCGAGGGCGTCTCTGCAAATTTCCCAGGGTAGCACGTGCGATACACGTGCGACCCAGGCTCGGACGGAGGCTCGGTTTCGGCAGAGGATCGGAGGAGCTTCGGCTAGGCTCGGATGGTACGAAGCTCGGTGCAGGCTCGGTCGAGGCTCGGTGAATCCAAGCCTCTGGCTCGGTGGCTGAGGCTCGGGGGCTCTCTGGTGTCGCCACGTGTCTAGGCGTGGACCATTCGATCGTGATGATCGAATGGCTCTGGAAGTCGGCGACGTGGCTGCCTCGGAGCTTTTGGATCACGTGCATCCAACGGTGCCTGGAGGTAGTGATCTTGGCGACGTGGCTGAATCCAAGCCGTCAGATGATGGACATCCGACGGTAGCTGCTCCTCCGTCTTCATCGTTAGCAGGCGGCGGGAATCGAGCTCCGGCGAGGGAGCCCCGACTCCGCCGCTCTCTCTCGGCCACAGTAGACCTCCCCTGAGCCCCATCAATGGTACTCGATGAAGCGTGGAACTCGGGGAAGGTCCTTGGGCTACCAGCGTCGACCATCGGAGCTCGGAGTGTGCTAGCGGAGGTGACGAAGTATGCTCAGGCGAAGCTCCGACCATTGATCAGATTGACGACCTGCAGGGTTAGTAAAGCGTAGCCGAAGCGAAAGAAGTGCGTGCGTGAGCGTGGGATGAAGGTGGGAGCTCATCGAGGACGGAGAAGATGGGGAGCTCGGAGCTCCTCCGCCGTGGGTGGCGGAGGAGGTGGGTCGGAGATGGTTGAGGTTATGTAGGAAGGAGATGGTGAGCGGAGGGTTGCGCGGTGAAGGGGGAAGTGTGGCGAAGCTTTTGGAATGGTCATCGGAACGAAGGGATGGCCGGATAGGCCTAGAAAATAAGAAGAAATAAACGAAAGATACAGAGGAAGAAGAAGGAAGACTTACCGGAGATTGGCGGAGCGGGGGCTTGGGCTGGACGTCGGGATCGACGCCCGGGTCTTCGCTGAACGTCGGCAGCCACTCGACGCAGCTCGAGCGGGCCGAGGGCACCGCAGCTCCGCCGCGATTGGCGGAGGGTCGACACCGGGAAGCAGAGCTGTCTTCGCTCAATCCCACCGCCTCCCCCTGTCACCGGGAGGCGGAGGAGGGCTGGGCTCCCTTCCTCGTAAAGGTGGACGGGTTGATTCGTCGGAGGGGGTGAGGTATTTGAAGATGGAGTTATCGGAACCGATGAGGGGGACGTGGGTTTCGAGGAGATCGTGGGACGAGTGGGAGGACGACGGCGGTTAGCGGAGGCGTGCGCGCGGTAGAGGGAAGAGTGGGGCAGGTCGGAGGGCAGTTGGCGATGAGAGAAGTCAACTGTGGTGGCGGAGAAAAAGGGAAGGGGGAAGGGTGTGCGCGATCTGAATCGTGGGAGAGAGGGAGGCTCCCGGAGGTAGACGATGGAGATCCACCGTTGGATCTGAAGATCCAACGGCGGGTCTTTGGGCGCGAGCAAGCGGATCGGATTGAATCGGGGCGATGCGAATGAAGGGAGATGGGATAGGCCACGTGTCATCTTGAGAGAGCGGCGCTAATGAGCGGGCCAGATGCGAAGGAGCTGCTGATCAGAGGGTTGAGAATCGAAGCAGTAGCTGCGGCTCAGATCAGAGGATCGTAGATGTGATCAATGGCGGATGATAGCGCCACGTGTCATGACGAGAGCGAGGCGCTAACAGATGGCTCAGATTGGAGACGGGGATGATCGATCGGCTGAGGATCAGGAGCGGCGTGGAACGGCCTGGACCGTTGGATCAAGAAGCCGATCCAACGGTTGATATAAGAGGCGGAAGAGACAAGAAGACCGGGCCACGTGGCGTCCCCAGAATGGGCCACGTGGCCCAATCAGGTTATTGCAAGAGTATTTTTGATTTTTGAGGGCCTTATTGGCCGAATTTGAGAAAACTCAAAACATGAAAGTTGTAGATCTTGACAAGATCTACAAGTTTCATGTTGACCAAAACTCGAAAAGAGATCAAACAAGGGCCCGAAATATTTTTGAGGGTATTTTTAAGTCTAAAAAAATACCACGATTTTTGTTTTGCCAATTTTTTGTGGTTTTCAATTTATTTAGGACTCTGATAATTACAGGACATTAACTGGGATTTATTGACACTAAGCTTAAGCAAGGGGGTTAATAATGTGGAATTATGATGATGAAATCGAGTTTCATCAGAGATGCAAGGGCAGCGGATCACATGGCTTAACCAGAAAGAACCACGTGGCCCAATCAGGTTATTCAGATGAAAAAGTTGAAAAAGAAAGAGGAGGCTGATTTGGAAAAACACAAAACATGAAAGTTGTATATCTTGATAAGATCTACAAGTTTCACGTGACCAAAAATGCAAAAGAGGCCAAACAAAGATAGAAATATTTTTGCGAGCATTTTTAAAGACATAAAAACACTGCAATTTTTGCTTTTGTAATTTTCTATATTTTAATTTTATTTTAAGACTCATATATATATATATATATCAATTAATTTGGTTTTTATTGACGTTAATTTAATTTAGGGGGTTAATATGGGAAAATAAACATGATGAAACTGAGGTTCATCACCCCCCTATACTTAAATCATGCTCGTCCTCGAGCATCTCAAGCATGAACGAGTCGGATTGATCCCCGATTGTGCATGTGAATATGAGACTTGATCCATTTAGGAACCCTTGTTTAATAGATCCAAGATTTCAAAGTTGAACCATGCTCTAATCAAGAGGTATCCAATTTCTCTACTTTATCAGACTCTTTCTTTATATGTATAAAATAGGGATATGAAGTTTAGTGTTGACTGTAGTTACAAGAGTAGAGTCACAACTTCACCCAAGGTCCCAATCCAAGAGACTCTCCTAAGAACCCAATCTTCAACACTAGGGAATAAACCAAATATTGCAATAAATCCACTATCTCTTTAGTTGTCAGACTTAGAAATGTAGGTGGCAGGACAACTGATAAAGGGCATAGGATTGTGTCATTTCTCCTCTCCCTCTCATTGGAACAAGGACCCTCTTGAGTGCCTTATTAACTCGACGCATATTTTTGGTGTTGATCAACGCATCCGCCAAGAGAATTTGGAGTCGTCTGCACTTGTTTTCCTAGGAGTACACCGGGGTGTGCCTTTTTTGAGTATCAAATATACCTTCTACACCCAGACTTGTAGCATTTGCAAGGCAGGGTCCTTTTTCAGTGCAAGCACAACTCCTGGTCCTAATAGTGTTGGTCCATGTGGACACTTTGAAATGGTTGGGAGTGCTTGCCTTTGGTGGAATCTCTTTGATATTTGATTTTATAGGTTGAGAGCTTTTTTCAACATTTGTATTTCTTTGCATTGTTTTTGTCTAGTTCCACTGCTTTTACCAAGATTTGGTGAACACTGATCAACATTTTTTTATTTTATCACACCCTGACACTTAGGTAAATGTCACGAGATTTGCATAAGAACCATGTTCTCATATAGGCTAAAAATGTCGACACTCAGGTTTCACGAAGCCTTCAATGAATTTATCCCATCCTCAGGCATCATTAAATCGATTCCAACCTCAAATCCCTCATCCCAGTCCCTCAAGTAAAATTTCAACTCCTTTCGTCATAATCGTAGTCGTGTATGTGAAATGTTGATCATATTCTTAAGGTTAGACACTAAGAATGCAATATAGCTCACAAATCTATCAAATTAGGAAAATGTGGATAATTAAGTCGAAGATAATTAAGTCGAAGACCCTGATAACTAAGGCTGGTTAACTTAAAGATCTCAATTTTTTGTGTCACCATTCATCTCGTCCACCCTCCTCGTGTCCCTCTGTATCATCTCTTCTCCTACTCAGGATTGTTGCGCTTGTAGGTATAGCTCGCGTCGAGATTTATAACGTACATTGATTATTAGAGTAAGTCGGGCACATTTTGAGGATGCTAAGATTGAATTGCTTCCTTTGGTGGATTTGACTTCTGATGTGTGCATAGGAGCTTATTAAGGACTCTGATGATGCATGATAACTAGGTGTGATTCGCTATTGAGGAATTTTTTATCACACACATCGGATTGAGGATGTGATACATTATGATGATTCGATTGTGGATTCATGAGCTATAACTGATCGATCGATTTTGAGGTTCCTTCCATATTGATTTCGAGGTATGATAGACTATCTTGAATTTGGACTTCAGAGCGACAGTGACCAGAACCCACATGACTTCACTCATCTCCCTGACTGATCCATCCTCAATCTTCTGACTTGTCCATCCTCTTGTGGCACATAGAAGATTCCTACCTATATTTTGTATCGTCTCAGCATGATTGATTGACTTGAGCGACATATTGAGATCGACCGATTATTTGCCTTCCCTCACATGATCTTATGCCCTCTGATGATTGATTTCTTGCTTTTGAGGACCTGAGATGTGCTGCCCGCAATCCCAAGACTTGATTGACTTAGTTAGCATTACTCCCCGAGGACTATTTGCAGGAGGATGCAACACATTCTTTGCGCTCGGTTCCCTCACTATTTGTGCTGCCTATCTGTTGGATTACGAAATCAAGTCATCTGATTTGACTATTCAGCCTCCCTGCTGATTGTGCACCCGATTTGTCGGTGCACAAGGCCCATTTCACCGACTCTCTTCGAGTCTGCCATCCTTGACGGTCCTTATAAGGATGAGTCATCTGATTCTGATTATTCCATGCTTAGTTGAAAGTATGCTCCCCGAGGATTATCTGCGGGACGCTGCCACACTTTCTAGATTCGTCGATCTCTTCTGCTAGTAGATGATCTGTCACATATCGAGACCTCTTCTATCGATCCATCCAATGGATCTAACTAATCTGAGTCCTCTCACCTTGACAACCCGTGCAGGGTGAGCTCTGCTTGATTATTCAATGACTAGCATGTATTACTACCCGAGGGTTATCTGCGGGAGGGTACATCATTTAGTTGGTACTCGATTTCACTTTTGGTATCTCCTATCTGTGGAGCATGAAGTCGAGTCTTCTGATTTCTGTACTCGGTCTCCTTTCTACTTGTGTCTCCTATCTGTTGGAGCATGGAGCCGAGTCTTCTGATTATGTCTTGATCGTTGACTCTTATGATTCTGCTCACCTTGAGGACCCTCGCAAGGTTGAGCCATGTCTTATGGTGTTCAGTGTATCATTATGATTTTCTGATCTCTTGACCACCGGATATCACGCTGCATTGAGAGTCTCTTGCTCCTCACTTTTTAGACCTTTCTAAGACCATGATTGACCTGGAGGGTTCTTCACTACTCATTCTTTCCCTGCGGTATCAGCTACGATCTTTCATTCCTCCTTTATGAGTTAAAGTTCCGCTTCATGCTACTGGTCCCTGGTTTAGTTTTTTATCTCTTATCCCCGGTAGATGACACCCATGTGATCACATATCCGGGTGTCTTTTTGCTTTCTGACAACGTGCTAGTTCTCACGGGGGAGACGATGACAAGAGGACAGTATTCTTGTATCAGATACCGTCCTATACTTTACCCCGTCTTGCTTTTTGTATATATGTGTTGTGTATTCTATTTTTGTCTTTTGTGTCCCAGATCTTTCGCCATATCTGTGTGTCTCTACTTAGGATGTACCGTGTCCTAAGTTTAGGAGGGTACACACTGTGTTGTTCTTTCTTTGTCTGTTTCATCACTACTATCGTTGTTTATACTTAGGGATCCTTTACACTAAGTTTTCGTTTGGTTGCAGGGTTGGGAAGAGTTGGGTTGGGTTGGGGTACCCCTGTGAATAGTAAACCGTGAGGAGGATTGGGAGGGTTGGAAGGAGGGGTACCCTGGGGTATCCCAACCCAACCCAACCCTGCCCAACCCTGCAACCAAACGAACCCTGAGTATAGGGGGAGTGATGTGTACATTCTCTACGATCTTTTCATATATCTGTATATCTCTGTCTTTTCTTCTTTTCTTCTTTTCCTTTTCATTTTTCTATTTCTATAGAGAAGGTGTCTCCACTTTTGGTTAGTTTTCTGTACTTAGGATGTACTTCATCCTACGTATAGGGGGCCGCACCCCAAGATTCATTCATTCTTTGATCCCCTCCACTGTCTCATCTATTGTTGATTTGTTGTGCTATACTTAGGGATATCTTACCCTAAGTATAGGGGAAGATAGCCCAAGTCGTGATCTGTTTATTCCCACCCTTACCCCTCCCTGCATTGTGTACAGTCTGCTATACTACGGATTATTTGATCCTATGTATTGGGGGAAGGGAAACTTATGATTCATTTATTCTTTCATTCCTTATTCAGTCATTGTGGTATAGGTTTTTCTATACTCAGTACGAGTTATGTCTTCTCTTTTTCTCTTTGATCTATAAGAACATAGCTCATGCTAAGCATAGGGGGGTCATATATACTCTGTATATACTTTATTCATAGCTCATACTTTTGTGTAATTATTAATAAATATGGCAAAAATACTATTTATACATATTTAATTCAATAAAATTAATAACAAAATTTATTCCTCAAATTCATTTTTGTATATATTGATTAATAAATCAGGTCAAAAATAGTTTTGCAAATGATTTGAAAAATGGCTTGACCGTTTGGAAAACTTTTTGTGAAACAATTTCAACCTTTGTAAAAATATTTTGATTTGTAAAAATTCTTTTCTTTGTGTGAAATAAAAGGATTTGAAAACCTATTTGCAAATAGTTTTCAAAATGGTTGTAAAATTATTTTGAAAAACCTCCGTATAAACTGTTTGAAAAATCTTTGCAAAATGGCTATCAAATATTTGTAAATATTTGCAAAAATTATTTCATACTATAGTCTTCAAATTTGTTTTAAAATATTTTTGAGGAGTAAATGCTACTATAATAAAATAAATATATACATAAAATTCTTTACCAATTGTAAATATATACCTATAAAATAACTTTTTAAAATTTTATAAATTCTTGAGAATTCATAATTCTTGTAAATAAAAAGCAGCACGCCCATGTAAACAGTTGTGCATACCTTGTATTTTGTGTAAAAATTCTTTTATTTTCATATTCTTTGAGAATTGCATTATTCTTTCTGTACTGTACATAGCATTTGCATGTCATTCTTTTGGATCGAGCTTGATGATTAAACTAGTCTAATAAAGCCAAAGACTGGAGCATGGTTGGACCTTACTGCACCTAACTGCACTGGAACATTATGGGAACAAGATTTAAGGTATTTCAGGTCTATTGGGACTTAATTCTTTGAGATGCAGGGCTGGGTTCAAGTAACCTCAACTGACTAACTAGAACTTTTCGAGACACACTTACTTATGACTCTTGTCGGTCATGACCTAACTTGGACACTTTCACACTTGGCTCGACACAGTTGGAGTGGTGAGGGGGTTAGATTTGCCGGTCTAAGATGCACACGAGTGAAAACATTCATCCTTGTCTAGGGAGGGAAGTACACCCAACCCAGTCTAGTTGCCATGAAGTTGAATGACAGGAGAGTGTGGGTTGCAATAATGTTTCAAAAGAGGGATAGTCTTTTGGCTCAAGAGGAAAAACTCCTTATGTAAATGTTGCTGTGAATAGTATTTCAAATAAAAAAGGAAAAGAAAAATTCCAAAAAAGTGGACAGGCATGAAAATAAAATAAAATGTCTACCGGGGTATGTATATATGTTGTATAGAAAATAAGCAAGCTTGATCATCAAAGTTATGCCATGTGAGCCTGCAGTTGGATGACTTGACTACACTGGTCAGGCATCCTAGGATAGGTAGCTACATTGTCTACTGTCCATTCTTTTCTCCACCTTCTCATCTTGAGTTGGATGTCACTTGAACTTAGAAGGGAATACCCCGCTCCTTGAGGACAGAGTGTTGGATTGGGGAATCATTGGGTTGTCATTCTGAAGAGTCAGTTCCTTTGTCCACTATTTAGAAGTTCTTGAAGGGGCTGATGGTGATAAACTGGCAGGTACGTGCCTGTCTTCATTTTAAGATTTTAGTTTACTGCATGAACCATTTATGGGGCTTCTGTTAGTATGAAGTATTGTAGCATCTGCTAATGCTTTATGTAAAAACTGATATTTTTTCCACCAAAACGAAGGACAACTATCGCAGTCACTTTAATTAGGTATTGATACATGATATGTTTATGATTTTCTAGATGGACGACTATCTTGATTAGTTATGCAAACACATGTTGGTTCAAACCAAAAGGTGGTTTGAACCAACTTCTGTGACTCTCGAAGGTTGTTGTTCTTTAAATTTGGTTCTCGACCAAGTTCTGCACACATCCATTTTCACGTCAAGGTCTAACCTGAGCTCTAAACTTTGATTTTGTACAGCCAGGATGAATAATCAAGATCAATTCTATTTATTCTTTCTTTTTCTTTTCTTCTATATTCTTTTTGTACTTATTGCATAAGTGTTTGCTAGGGACTAGCAAAGGCAAGTATGGGGGTGATGAATCTCCATTTAAGCACCTTTATTATATCATTTTGGTCTTAAAAATCCAACCTAATGCATGTAAATAGCATTAATTTGTGCATATAAATATTCATTATTTATAGTATTAATTGTATATAAAACATCGTTTTTAATGCCAAAATTATAGAATAAAGAGAAGAAAAGAAAAAGAATAAAATATCGAAGATATTTTATGACCCTAAACTCTTAAACCAAGTCAAGAATTGAGTTGGTCGACAAGGAATAAAGTAGGAGGGGATAATGGCCAAATAGAATAAAGGTCCATTTATTTATTCATTATTTATGTATTTTGACACTTATTTTATTCTTTATTATTTATTAATCAAATGAAGAAACTTTGTAAATGAAATTTATAGATAATAATGTAAATAAAAATACAAAATTGAGTTTATACAAAAATAATACACAATGTTCATTTTATACATAGAATAAAAGGCAAAAAACCAACTTCACAGACCCATATCTTTTATATCCGGGGCCTTATAGGGAAGGGCCCAGCCTAATAGGGATGGCACACCCCCACTCCAAGCGCACCTCTGTATCGACTGAATCACTCTATGTTCGAGTGACGTTGGTGGAACCGGTGAACCACACGAGTAGTTACGATGCATGGGGCAGAGAGCTCGTAGCACCACTGCTGATTATATATGTAGGCAGATTGACGGGCCGCTTCGCTTCAGCATTCCATCACCGGAAAGAGAAGGGGCACACCATATCCATTGATTTAGGGGTCAGGCGGTGGACATGTACTTTTTCACATGTTATTGAAGTCTTTCTCGAACTAGGCTCTAATAGGGTTTGGTTGCATTAGATATGAAAAGTCGATTTGAGGGCTCATCAGTTCCTCGATTGCCCGAAAGGCTTACAAATGAGGTTAGAAGCGGAGAGGAGGCTTGTCGATGCTCTTTCTTCTTTCCAGGGTCGAGCGCTATCGATGCTTTCTGGAGATCGAAATATATATATATATATTCTATCACGGGATAAATAATAGCTATACCTTTGAGGAAGTCTATGCACTTCGCCTTGGAACTTGCTTTAAGAAGGATAGTCAATTTAGAGATAAAAAAACTCAAAACATATCGAAATTACCTCTAATTGTATATAACCTTTCACAAGATATTTAATGGTGGTGGTTTCATATTTTTTGGAGTTACTATATGAAGGTTAGGTTTTGAGCCCATATTATATAATAGACCTGATTAAAATAAGTCTATGTGAAAACATAGGCAAAATACATATGTTATTACTTGTATACAAATAAAAGTGGACGTCATTATTTTATTCTTTATTCTTTATATTTTTTATAATATTGCAAATATTTTTATATTATATTAAAAATACAAATATAATGTAAAACAAAATAAAATACATTAAAATAAAAAGGTGTATATAAAACATAAGTAAAATAGCTACACATATACCTACATAATATACATATCTATTGATTTAAGTAAACAAATTACATCATAAAAATAAAATAAAAATAAATTTATATACCTAAAAATAAGTTATAAATATATAAAATAAAAGAATAAAATAATAAAATAATAAATACAAAATAAAAATGTATAAAACATAGACGAATATACCTATAAAATACACTATTAAAAATTAACTACTAATAAATTAAGCAAAAATAAATGAATAAAAATTATAACAACACTCAATAAAATAAAAAAACATTTTTTATTTTATACTTGAAAATTAATAAAATCATTTACTATATATAAATAATTATTCTTTAATAAAATTTCTATTGTGTCTTTATCTGAGCTGACGTGGCCCAATCAGGGGGCCCAGTCTGTTGACCTCCGGTCAACTGCACCTCCAGCCTCCAGATTTGACGCGAATATCTTTTCCCTGCATTTTCGCATTTTTTCGCGGTACATCCATCTATCGACATCGACCCCTTCACATGATTTGCTCCTAGATCATTGTACATGCACGCCGAGATCTTGGAACTCTTGTGCATAGCTCGATTCTCTTGATTTCGTCCAGTCAATAAGGGTGCTTCACCATGTCTATAAATAAAGACCTCTTCTCCTCCTCGTAATTTTGGTCACTTTCTGAGTCCTAGAGCACCACCATCTCAGCCTAGCGTGCATCCAGGTGACAGATGGAGGTCCCTTGAGGTGGATGGAAGCTCGGGGAGGAGGGAGGCACACCCAAGGCAGCGCTTCGACAACCTCTGCTCCCTGACCAAACGTTAAGTTTGAGAAGCGCTTTTCTCATTCTTTTACTTTAGGTTTAATCGTAGGATAATTTTTATGCATCTTAATTCGTGTTTTAATTAGTTAGCTAGTTTAGGTTAGAGAGTCACGCTAGAGCTCTAGAGCTCCGACCATGTTTCCACCGTGAACCACATGTTCCCCGATGCCGCTTCCATCTCCACCTCCTTTTCCCTACGCTTCCCTACACCCAAGCAACGTTCCATTCCACCAGAACCCTCTCGGATCTGGAACACGAGGCCCAACTCTGCCCATCTCACCGGACCTCACTATTACGCCCCACAATCCGCTCCCCTCGACTAAATAAGGCTACCAGCAGGTATGGGGGCGGTCGGGGAACACGTTGCACGCCATGGGAGGTCTCCAGGTGGACGGAGGCGCTCTACATCGCGAGAGGAATCTTGATTGACGTCGTGTTCTTCCCTATTCTTGTATGGGGGTTTGTGACCGTCGAATCGAGCAGATCCCCCAAGATGTCTGTCTGTCGTCTGATGTTTCTCATCAGAACCGTCGATCACCCATCGAGGATTTAATCTGGAGCATCGATTACGAAGCGGTATGGACCGCTTGGACGTCGACACGTGTTAAGTGAAAGTTCATCAGTCGTCTGATTGTGCCTTATATTGAGGTAAATTGCATATCCAACCCCATATTTTTTCATATTTCAGTATTAGTCCTATAAATAAAATATAACATTTTAAATAAATTAGAAATTTTGCAAACAAGCCCTTGAACTTCTTGTAATTACATTTCGGTCCTGTCCAGCTCAACTCACGTGTCATCCCACGTGAGCTGGGGCATTTTGCAAGTATAACCTGGTGGTTTTTTTATATTGTAAAATAGAACAAAAAATTAAAATGAGTGCTGTATATTTTTACCAAAATTGCATCTATGTCCATGTCCTTTATTTTATTTACGATTATGCCCTACTCAGGACATACATTTTTGTGCTCTTTAAATGCTCTATGCCTTGTATATTTACACCATTATTTTTTATTGGCATTTTTTACATTTTATCCAATTATTAAAAATGAAATAGAGCATGTTTTTATATTGTTTAACTTATAAAATACTACAAAATAAAAAAATATCTAAAATTTCCAAAAATATATAGATGGTATATTTTGACCTGTTTATTTACAGACCGAAAAACCACTAAAAATGGAAAAAAAACAAAAAGCATGAAAATTGAAAACCCCCAAAATCCTTCATAAAAATCTAAAAAATAATTTGAAAAATCCAAAAATATGTTTTTTTCTATTTTATAATTTTATTTATATAAATATCTATATATTAAAATTGATCTGGATAATTTTAGAGCTTATTTACTATTTTAAAATCCAAAGTAATTTCAGATTATTTAATTAATCCCTTATTTGGGATAATTTTGAATTTAAAAATACATAAAAATTAGCAAAAAATCCAAAAAAAATAATTAAAAATTATAAAAATATAAAAAGTACAAAAAAGTGTATTTTGACTTTTTTTTAAATATTTATATATAGTATATATAGATACCTTATATTGTATTTTACATATACATATATACATATATATAGTCTATATTTAAATGAGAAAGAAATATAAAAATTGGAAAATATAAAAAGAAAATACAAAAATATAAAAAAATAAAATGAAAATTAAAAATATATAAAATAAAAAACCCACATAAATATTAACATGGGCAAGAGATAAAAGACAAAAAAATTAGCAATGTATTTTACCTCCTTCTATTGTTTGCTCCCTATGTTCGACCTCTACACGTACTTACACCTATACACATTTGTTGTAGACTTATAATAAATTTTTACTCCACATTTTTTATACTTAATTGCTTTATTCTTATTGTGGGTTAATTGTTGATCAAATTCGAGGTTTTTGTCGTAGGTTGCCACAATGACTATGTCTCCGCCTTGTGTGACGCATACTTAGACTCGCGATGAAGACTTTTGGTTGTATCAGAAGGCCCGCTGGAGCTGCTCTTCCCGAGTCTGTTTGCTTTGACGATGTTGAAGGAGGCCAAAGTGAAGGAGCTGACACTTTCTAGGGAGTGGAGACTAGATTTCACTGTTGGTCTTTCGGCTAGAAGACAAAAGGATTTAGAAAGATTAAGGGATATGGTTCCTTGTCCAAATACTTTTCCACAGATCAAGGATCATTTTGTTTTGATGGGCTCTAAATTTTCTGTCAAGCTGTTATACGGAGAACTGAGAAATGTTGACGAAGGTCGAGATTAGGACATGTGCAAGGATGTGAAGCTTATTTGGGCGAGCATGATACCGAATAGGATAAAGGTCTTCCTTCGGTGCTTGAGGAGGGACAGGCTTCTGGACAAAGATAGAAGGACGAGGATACTGGGTCTTCAAGATTCCACTTGTGACAGGTGTGGTGATCAGTCGGAGACCTCGAAGCATCTTTTCTTCTCTAGTGAGTACTCGCAGAAGGCGTGGAGAGAAATGGTGATCCCATGGGTAGGTGCGAGTGGCTTAATGAACTTTTGGGAAGGTGTAAGAAAGATAGGAGGCGGCTTAACTAATGATGCTGCGAGACCTTTTGGCGTGATGTGGGCAATTTGGCTAGCGAGAAATGACCTTCTTTTCAGCAATCAGAGATTTTATCCAAAGAATGTTATTTCTCATTGTAAGGCTCTCTTAAGCTTTGGGGAGTCAAGGTCATTTTTCATGTATCCTTTTTTCATTAATTTAATAGTTTTGCGGTGACTCCCATCTCGGGAGGTCACACTATTTGACATCAAAAAATAAATAAATAGAGGGATAACATCGAAAAAGAAGACAAGCGGGCAAAAAGCTGCACCGCTAGTCCTTTTTGAATTGAATCCTATTTGATTGTAACTCTAGGTTTTTGTTGAGATCATCCACGTGGTTTTTTACCATGACATTGAGGGTTGTGCGCATTATCTTCCATATGCCCCTGAGTAATTTTTCTATGGTTTGACGTTGGAGTCCATTCAGGGATTACGGTTGCCCCGTCTTTGACAAAACATGCATGATCTGTTTATCTACTTTGTCGTATTTTTGTGCATAAACTGTTTATATACTTGGTAGTATTTTTATTCCCAATCTGATCCATACCCGGAAATATGTTCACATCAACTTTATGGAATATTCACTTTTTCTTACGCGACTTGATGTTTTTCCTTTTATTTGCACAATCGAGCATTCGAAATTCACAAGAATACTCCATAATATACTAAGATGAGACAGTATGGAGATGCACTCTCAAGTTGAAAGGATGCTTGAAATCTGCACAGAAGGAACTGTATTCAATTCGCAAGGAATAAAGATGATGTGCATTTGTTGATTAACTTTGTTTAGAAGAAGTATGACCAAACATAAGAAAAGTATAACCACTACGGTAAATTTCGTGTTGTAGACAGTATATTTATCCCTAACTACGTTGTGTACTCTTTGCTAAACCCTCAACTTCCACGAACAGTGTCTGAAAAGAGCATATAGAAAAAAATAAACAGAGATTCGAGATCTATATCTATGATTGTGCAGTTCATCATTCGATTGATCTTCACATCACATGCAGGCATATCCTTGTTTGAGTGCTTTTTCAGTTGTAAACCAATCTTTTATTCATGCCTCAGCTGAGCTTATAGCTTTACGTCCCCACAAATCACACGTTTCAACAAAATCTGCTCGAGAATGCACAGTTGCCATTTGTTCTCTTCCCTTTTGTTTGGCCTCCAATCAATGGGTTTTAGCCAATTTATCTGATTAAATGGCCACGCAAAAGATGAGAAGCAATGGGGTCCATGGCATGCCATGGCAGAGACCCCCCCTGCTGTCCTTTTCTCACCTCCCATCTTTTTGACCGCGGTCAATCGAAACGGCTTTTTGTATTGTTTAAATTATAATACTATAGTCCCCCCATCAATTAATTCAGTGCGCCGGTCTCATATCAGGCTTTTGCAGTTTTACTGTCAACAGGAGAAGGTTTTTAAGTGGGAAATTTACCACGAGTGACGGCCTTTCTAAAGTTTACCATGATACGGAACATCCATGGTGAAGTGATCCTTCTTGGCTAACAGCAGTCTTATCATTTCTGAGATAATATATGTTGGTCAGTTTGCAGCTCTTTTCTACCATCTAGTGAAGGCAATCATCTAAATCTAAATTAATATGGTTCGTTCCAGGGTTCTGATTCCAATGTGGGCATAGAATAAAGAGGAAGAGATAAAAAAGTGAAAAACACGCGATTACAATATCTTCTTCAGGAAGATCCAGAAAAGCCGCTATTTCATGAGAATCTATAGTTTGCAGTATGATGACTTCACTGCAGCAATTCTCGTTTCTAAAAAGACCAACCGTAGATTCCGAGGGGATTGCTTTTCCATATTTACGGAATAATATATGATCTGGAATTGTTCCACCTTACTGTCAGTCTGTTTTGTATCATGTTTGAATAGTTTTGCCAACACCTTCCACACCTTCAGTCTGTTTGAAGTTTAGTTTCCTATAATTATGAGGTAATATATGCATGGATAAAAAAGGCATGACGAGTACGTTGTTCAACGGTCACTGCGCAGTTCAAGTGGATCAGGGCAGTAGATGGGATATTAAGTTCTAATTATTTGTGGCTGCTACTTTATCTGATACTTTTAAGCTTTATCCAAATACAGAAAGGAAAGAGAGAGGAGAGAGCATGCGTGGGAGGGAGGAAAATGGAATCTATCTTTTATTAAAAATTTCTCGGCATATGAAGCTAAGAGATATATGCATCTTTTGCAGGGAGGGCTGAGGAGTAGCTATCATCCTCAGATCCGATTTTGTCTCTGCTCGAGCTCGAAAGAGGCCGATCGATGGGATGGCGACTGGCCCCATTCCCTTCATTTTAATCCATTGGCTCATTCTCTGAAAAAGGCAGGCATGGCCGATCCTCAGATGAAGGAGCTGCCCATCCCCTTGCTCATATTCTCATCCTTTACATGTCAGTTCATTAATATATCTGCGTGGATTAGTTTACGTTAATAAGAGCACACGGACCACACGCACAGAAGCAGATGGGTCTGTGTTACTATGCCTATCTATATGTATGGAGTATAGATCGTACATGCGTTGCTAGGGAGAATCGAACTTGGATTCGACGGAGCATCTACAACCTAAATATTCCATCCATTCCACTTTATCGTTACACGTAAAAGGAAAAGAGAAAGCGAAAGTAAGGAGAAATTAGCAGGGAAAAGGTGGCTCTGCGAGCAAAGGAAAAGAGAGAGAGGAGAAAAAACAGGCTTTTGATATCCAGTAGAGTGGAGTAGAGATGGGTCACACACTTGAAAACCAAAGGGAATCCGTAATGATGGGTGATTCTTGAGCTATCAATCTAATCCGGTAAACTTTATCGAGTACAAAATCAAGAAATCCATCAGCATTCCACACCTGCGGTGTGTGTGGGGGCCCTTTCTCTCTTCTTTCTCTCTCTTGCTCTCTGTGTGCATGTGAGAATCTCAATGCAGACGGAGTGAAGTGGTGCGCTTGAAAAGGAAGGAAGGGGAGAGAGGGAGAGAGAGCATAGCATAGCATACCCCAAGAATATTGCGAAGTCCGAGGAGTCCTGTGGTGCAGTTGCATGGGGATCATCCCCACTGCCCAAACCTCTCTCTCGATCGATCGTCTCCCCCTCCCCCCGTTCCCACCTCACCTGATGTGCCTCTTGTCCGAGCGCCTCCAGCGTCCCTCCAAACTGATGCATCTTTTCCTTGGGATTCCCTGCGGAAAAACAATGGATGGGTACATCATTGTCTCTACCGCACCTTTACAGACCTGAAATGAGCCTACGAGTGTACCACCTCCATCATTTGTGTCTCTCTATATGTATATGTGTGTGCTCGTAATAGACTACGAGTTGTTAATCGATCTTGTCGAAACCTTTAACAAGACATTTGTGATGGATTGGGATTATGTTCTGTGTCGCAAGTGTGGAGTCCCTTTGGGATCTTGGTCTTGGGTGGAAAGGAAACCAAAGCTGTTTGCCGTGATTATCATCAATAAACAAAAGGAAACCAATCTTAATTTGCCTATATATGTGAAATACCTTATAGAACATGGAATAGAGGATGGTCTCTTACACTCTGATCCTTATAGGCAGCTTCTTTACCATGTGCAAAGGTGCTTAGGGTTTGTTTACAAGAGAAAATGCATTGTAACAAGAGATTTGGTGTTTTTCCCATTAATTGAAGAAATAGGTGTTAGGATTAAGAGCCATTATGATTGGATTTTTATCCTAAAGAGATTGGATTCCCGATCTTAGCACTAACTGAATATCACCATTAAATAGTATAGAAAATAAATATTGTAGCCAATCTAGTTGAGATTAACATCAATGACGATGAAGAATAAGGAGAAAAGAAGCTAAAGGTTAAAGCAAAATACCAAAAGAAATCATAGAAAAAAAAACCCAGATGGGATGTAGACAAGTTGGACACTGAGAGAAGGATAATCTCATTACAAAGGATTTGTAGAAGTTCATGATGATTGTAGCTCGAGCAAGTGTGTTGATTGTGGAATGCAATCTCACTAAGAAGCATTCCTGGAAAAAATTGTATTAAATAGTATTTAATTGACCTAATGAGTGAGTTGTTGATAAAAAAACAAGATGTATATAAATTTATTAATTAGTTATTCTTTGTGTCTTGACATGCTAGATCTAATGGGATTGTGGTTATGGGCATTAAATCTACAATCACTATGCTTGGATGTTGATGTATTCATGTGAGGTTCTCCTTTGGTTTGTGTGTGATACGGTGTAACCCTCATATAAAAATGTATGCCATTTAATGTCTTTGATTGTGAGAAAGAATAGTTAAACTTTCAGTTTAATAAAGTAGTTCTTCTAAAAACATGGATTTTTATTTGAGAAATCTTATCTTGTCGGTTATGATCTTTTCGTACTTCAAATATAAACCAGAACATTGTTCACTCCATATTCACTACAATATGTTACACCCACTCTTTCGTGACATATATCAAAATACTATGCTCCCAATATGGATGCAAGCACTTGACATGCATGTTATATCTATCTGTGTATTATAAAAGTTCTCATTTATAGACACCTTAACTAGGGATGAAAATAAGTACAAATATATCTGTATTTGTTTTAATCTACATCCATTTGATAAAGGATATGGATGCTATTTTTTATCTAGCAAATATGAATGAAAATACATATAAAAAATCCAACGGGGTTTTCACCTCTTTAATAAACTATAGTTATAGTATAGGAGATGAAAAGCGATCGATCAAAAATCACAATCTTTAAGTATTGTATAGAATTTTTACTTGGCAAGATACTAAGATCGAACACAGGGAATGGTGATTTTTAGTTACGTGATTTCAAACCAATTAAATAATTAATTACTAAGATAATTTCTATGATGGAAAATAAAATGCAAATGAAATAAGATGTGATGTAATAAAATAACAAAGGAATGAAACATCAGATATGTCATTTTATGCGATTTAAATCTTCAAATAATAAGATCAATAAACCACCAAAGCTAATCACAGATCAAAAGAGATTTAAGTCTCGAAATAAATATCCAATCAAATTTAAGTTGCAAAGATGTTGATCAATGGATAATCCTATCAAAATTCCCTGTAATTTGTTCCTCAAAATTAATATTTAATGAGACAAATTCTTAGGAAGATTAAATAAATTCTTCCTCAATTTAGCCCTTGTAAAGATTAGTTCTTCATGAATAATTTACAATAATCCATAGGGACTTAATTAAATAAAAAATCCAATAATGTTCCTGTAAAAAGAATAACAAATCTTCTCAATAAAGAACATAAATAATGTCAATAATCAACAAACAATGATCAAAATACTCCTCATGTAATAATCATCAATAATTGTCTTCATATCAGTTCATAATATATATATATATAATAAAAAAGAATATAATAAAATTCAAAATGACATATTGTGCAAAAAAATTGGAGTTCGAATGGAGGAGATATGCTAAAATGAACTATCCGGGACTAAAATGTAAATAAAAAAGTTTTTCTTTCAAAGTGGTCCCTGGAGGGACTTATCTATAAAATCCAAAACTCGTGGGTGTCCTATGCAATTTCCCACATATGCATCAAGGCACGTGACTGGGGCGTCGGGACATGTTGATATATCTTGGGAGTGCGAGATCTTGGCTGCAAATAGCATCCACCCCCATGTGAGCAGCACATGTAATGGAGGCTCGACGGGCAGAGCTAGGCTTCAGAGCTCCTGAGGCTTCACGTGGCTGTCGGGCGACTTTGAGATCCGAGCCTTAGGTTTGGATCCTCGAAGCTGCAGGTGACGTGCAAAGAGAGGCTTGGATGACCCGAACCTCGAGGCAAGGGAGAAGGCTTTGTGGGGTGACATGGAGGCTTGTGAGCCCTTGGATCCCCCGATCCAATGATGATTGTTCACTGAATGGTTGTGATGTATGTGCTACAAATGTTGTTGAGTTAAAATCCAAGAGCAATTGTTATCTCTTCCTCCTTCGCGGGCGACGGTGAAGAGGCTGGGATCCGGCGAGGCTAGGCTGGCTCATCCTTGCTTCCCAGGCTCCTTCGAAGATCAGAGAAGTTGTTGTCGTGCTGACAAAGGAGAGGGAACCAAGGTGGAGATGCGATGAGGTTTGGAGATGGGGTACAGTGCAGGAACATTTGAGGTAGGGAGGTTGATCGGAACTTCCTCGCATCGTCCGATTAGTGACAGGAGAGGCACCTGTAGGGGTTAGAGGGACAAAACTCGTGTGAGAGGGACGTGGGGTGGAGACCTGAATGAGATGAGAAGGTGAGGGCCTAAGCTCCAGGTTTGTGCAAGACCTGGAGGTAGAGAGAAGTGTGGGAGATCGTAGATAAAGAAGGTCAATGAATGGGACCCTCGTATATATGATGGAGATCAAGAAAAGATAAAGGTGGTATGAATCAACAAGGTGTGTGTGTGTGTGTGTGCGGAGGATTAGGCAGGAGAAAACACAACTAACGAGGAGGAATGAGTACCCAGAGATTTTAAGAAGATGAAGTGGGTGCTTGGGAACGGAGGAATGGGGCTCGACCTGGTCTTCGCTCAATGCGACAATGATGCAGAGCTCTACAACTCACTCAAGGAAGAGTTGTGTTGTAGGAGTTGGTCCCATGGATCATGCCTAGGGTTCGACGTGGCTTGAGGCACTCTCTCTTCTTGCCCATGTCACTGGTGAAAGAGGAGGAGCTGGGACCCTTCTTCCTTAAATTGGCGGATGGGGGTGAAGGTGGGCGGAGAAGGTGGCTTTATAGAGGAGTTATCTCACGTTACAAGTGGTGGCGCATGGGTTTTCAACAACCAATTGAAGGCCCTAGAGTCTAGGAATTAATGGAAGGAGGGGCACGTGACGATGAGGGATGTAATGGCCGCAAAGGGAGGGCTTTAGGTTGTGGAGAGGAGGTTAGGTGGAGGCACCAAACATGGAAAGGGGATGAAGATGAGTGGGATTCGTTGGATCTTACGATCCAACGGTCCACGAGGAGGACACGAATGAGTGGTCCAGGTCAGATCCGTAGGATCTGTTCCAGCGGTGAGGAAAAGGGTGATGATGTGAGGTGGTGATGAATCATGGGTTTCATTTGACGGCTAGGGAAAAAAGGGGGACATGGATGAAGAAGAGCCATTGGATGAAAGAGCATCCAATGGTTGTAATGGAAGCAGAAGGATTCAAGTGAGATTAAATATAATGGAAGATCCGATGGTTGAGATGAAAGCATGAATGGAGGGCTAGGATGAAAGAGGGATCAATGGCTAGGGAGGAGGTTGGGTGGTGACTAGGGGAAGGGGCTACGTAGGCAGCCTAGGAGGCGCCACGTGGCCCAGCTAGATTATTTGAAAAAGGAAAAAGAATGAGAAAATCCAAAAGAAAGAGAAGGAGGTTGAATTAACAAAAAGTCAAAACAATATTTGAATTATCCTGGACTTGAGTTGGAGTCACGATTTGGGGTGCAATCAACTCATCTCTCCAACGAGGGACTCGATTGATGTCAACTCTCATATCATGAAGTTCATCTAGAATCACTAGAGTTAGGAGAGATTGAAGATGAGGAAGACCTTGGACTTGCTTGGCATGAGGCTATTGGTATTGTCTGAATTGGCTCTGCTGGTCTCGGCATTGATACTGCTGTTGTTGAGGCTGCGGGTTCTGATAACCCAAAAGGTACTGTTGCAGTTGTTGTTGCTCTTGAGGCTGGTATACGGGTCATGAAGATGGTGGACGAGGGTTTGGAGTAGAGTTTGGATCCGATCGGTTGACAGGATTGAGGTTATACCAGACTCCATTTATCTCTATGACCATTGGAGGTTCCTCGTAGATGGTTTGAGTAGAGGTTTCTTCAGTTTGTTGGGAAAGGACTTGGTATCCTCTCTATTGGTTGTGTTGCCCTACTCCTTGCCTTGAATGTAATGAATTTGATGAATATAGGCGGGGTGTTTGGTCAGGGCAGGTATCTTAGATACTCGTTCAGCTAGTTCCTCCATTTACTTTGGCAATTTACCCAGTTTCTCCATATTAGTTGATTTATGGAGTTCATCCACCTTATTATAAATCTATTTGACCATGCTCAGCTTATCAACTATTATTCCATATCGGCATTCTGATTGGTCGACAAATTATTCACCATCTTCTTGATCCAACTATGTATGCTCAACTGGTGGTATATGCTCGACTAGATTATGCTAGTTCCTCGAACACCTTGTAGACAGTGTCCTAGTGGCGTCCCCATGTAGCTTCCTTCGTAGGATGCACTCACTGATCCTTGGGTCTCAAGGTTCAGCCAACTGACAAGACTTTGGACTAATATCATCTTGCTTATCCCGTGCCCTGGGAATTTCTGATTTAGGTCTATGAACCTCTCCCAAGATTCATGAAATGGCTTACTGGGGTTTTGGGTGAAGTTTGTGAGTTTGATCAACATTTCATTAAGTCTATTTACTGGTAGAATTTCTTAAGAAACATGGCCTTGAATGTGTCCCAAGCAATGACACTTCCCTAAATGTTTTAGCCAATAAGCCGCCTTATCAGTCAAGATGAAGGGGACAAATCTCAGCCTTATGTAGTCCTGACTAACATAAGGTGGGACAGGTTCTCACAGACTAGTTCGAAGTCTTGGAGGAAGGCATATGGTTCTTCATGATTATTCCTCCGAACTTAGGCAACAATGCGAGGAAATACAGTTTGTGTTCGCGAACGCATCCTCGGGAGGATCATGCATCAACCAATTATAGTTTTCATCTATCTCGGGAGGTATGTATCTTCCATAGCAGCCTCTCCTCATTGCAGTTTTGCCATCTATCCTCTAGGTAGTGCATTGTGTTGTTCGGTAACGGTTATCTTAGCCAAAACTGCTCGCAACGGGTCATTGTCGTTCTCATCCTCACCAGGGTTCTTGTTTGGAGGCACCGTGACTTCTTCTTCTTCACCTTTAGATGTAAGGAGTTCAGAATTAGGTGTTCAAGGATGTGAAGGTTTACCAAGGATAAAGGTCTCCTTGGCATCGGGTAAAATGAAGGGCTAGTTCGGGATGACTGAAACCTGAAAATGGTTGATTGATCTTTGGGAAGAGGATCATCCCAAGACCTATAGGAGTCGAGAAGAGAGTCATCTCGAGAGAGAATGCGCAAAGCAAAAACAATTCAAACCAGTCAATTCACCGACTAACATGGTGAAGGCACGCTAGGGTTCGGTCGCTTATCTTTTCGATTTTAATTTAAGTAATCACACATTCTTGATGATTAAGAGGAGTTGCTAGGTGTCAAAATTATTCACAAAGACTGTCCTGAGTTCATACAACTAGTTGCACCTACTTTCAGCCAGTATATGTGTAAGTACGGACCATAAAATGGCTAGCCATGTTACTTAAGGATAGTACCTTACATAGTGTCCTTTAAACTACCATTCTGCAAAGGGAAGTATGAATCGTAAAACGGCTACTCAAAGTTATGGATCATAAAATGACTACTCAAAGTTATCTCACTTAAAATTAGCTAGTTGTTTCTAAGAACAGTAACAGTAATTTGATTGAAAATTTTCTGGTTTTGGCTCTATCCTTGATGTGTGATTCTGTCCTTACATACAATAAGTAGGATTTTTCTCCACAAAAGAAAATAGTTGATTTTAAGTTGATTTATTTGTAGTCGTTGTACTTAGCAATCCTGATTTTAGATTAGGGTTATCGCTGAGTCTTAAGTAAACATAAAAATATCATGTCTAACGAGCAGTCCCAATTTCTTAATTCCTAAGTTGTAAAAACTAAGGAGGGAGAATAAAAAGCCAATGCAAGGTAAATCAATGATGCATGCTTAAGAAGAAGACTTACAATGATTCCTTACGTTATTCATGCATGATGCAATACAAAGAATTTAAATATTACAATAAATGGTATACACAGATGAAAATGTCGTAAGCAAGTTTTATTAGCGATGAAGATTGGATTTCAAATTTGGCTAAGTTGAACGATCTACCAATGCGTTAAAGTTAGAGAAAGCGTGGTCTAAAAATTACGATCATAATCTAGAGTAAATAATTAAGCTATCATATGTGTGCCTAATCTATGTCGCTCAAGTCAGGTCCCGACCAAACAACAAGAGTTAACACATACCCGATACACCATAGAGAAGTCCAGTTTGAATCATTTACAAGTTAGCAGGTTTCAGAGATAGGGACCCTGTAAAAACTATCTAACTCTCTCGACAAAAAATAAAATTCAGTCTTCTTCGGAGGCCCTTGAATTTTTATTCAAAATTGCTCTGAGTTATCTGTGAAGAGAGAAAATGCAGAAATAAAATGCAAAAATAAAAAAATTAACATAGAAATTACTTTCATAAAAAATAATTAAAGAAAATAATTAAAAAACCCTAAAAATTCACCATTCCCCAACAATGGAACATGTTTTTTTACCTCTTTAATAAGCTATAGTTGTCGTATAGGAGATGAAAAGTGAACGATCAAAAACCATAATCTTCGAATGTTGTGGAGAATTTTTACTTGGCAAGATTCCATGGTCGAACACATAGAACAATGATTTTTAGTTACATTATTTCAAATTAAATTAAATAAATAATTTCTAAGATAATTTTATGTCGGAAAATAAAATGCAATAATGAGATGCAATGCAAAGAAAATAAACTGGAGGAATAAAGAACTAGATTTGTGATTTTATGCGATTTAAAGTCTCAAATAATATGATCAATAAACCCTCAAAGCTAATCACATACCAAAAGAGATTTAAGTCCTAAATAGATATTTGATCAAATTTAAGCTATAAAGATGTTAATCAATGGCTAATCTCTCAAAATTCCTATAATTTGTTCCTTAAAATTAATCTTTTATCAGACAAATTCCTATGTAGATTAAATGAATTATTCCTCAATTTAACCCCTGCAAAGATTAGTTATCCATGAATGATTAATAATAATCCATAGGGATTTAGTTAAATTAAAAATCCAATAAGTCTTTACAAAATAATCACGAATATTCTCAATAAAAGAGCACAAATATGGTCAATAATCAACACAGCAATGATCAAAAAAATCCTTAAATAATAATAATAATGATCAATAATTGTCTTCAGATCAAGCCACAATATATATAAATGAAAGAGTACAAAATAAGCTTCAAAATGACATATTGTGCATAAAAATCAGAGTTCGAATGGAGAATATATGCTAAAATAAATTATCAGGGACTAAAATGTAAATAAAAATACAGTTTTCTTTCAAACTGGTCCCTAGTGGGACTTATCTGTAAAATCCAAAACCTGTAGGGGGTCCTTTCCAATTTCCTAGGCATGCATGCACGGGGCACATGATTGAGGCATGGGGACTTGTCTTATATATCTTGGGAGTGCAGGAGCTTCTGCAAACATCGTTTACCCTTACTTGTGCAGCACGTGTAATGGAGGCTCGACAGGCAGAGTCGGGCTTCGGAGCTCCCAAGGCTCCACGTGGCCGTTGGGCGTGCTTCGGGACCCGAGCCTTAGGTCTGTATCCCTGGAGCTGTAGGTGGCGTACGAAGAGAGTGTTGGATGAACCGAGCCTCGAGGCGTGGTAGAAGGCTCGGGGATTGATGTGGAGGCTTATGGACCCTTAGATCGCCCTTCTAACGATGATTGTTCACTGGATGGCAGTGACGTATGCACTACAGCTACCATTGGATAAAAATCCAAGGGCAGTTGTTATCTCTTCCTCCTCCTCCATGGGCAGCGACGAAGAGGTTGGGGTCCGGAAAGGCTGGGTTGGCTCCTCTTTTCCCAAGATCCTCCGACGATCGAAGAAGGATGTTGTCATGCTAGAGAAGGAGAGGGACGCAAGGCAGAGGTGTGGCGAGGTCTAGAGAGGGGGTATGGTATAGAGACGTCGGAGGCAGAGAGGGTGACCAGAGAGGTGTGACGTTGTAGTATGTGTACTTAGTGAATCAGTCAGAACCGAGAGAAGATCTCTGTGCAGAGTATCTCGGCTTTAATTTATATCTCGGACAAGTCCGAGGTCGAACATAGGGAGACAAAGGAACAACTTGAGGTTAATTGAAAAATTTAGATCTAGGTTTTCAAATACGGATTTTTTATAATTTCTATGCAAAAACAAAAGTAAAATGCACAATGCAAGTGAATTAAGTTACTAAGAAATCACACAATTTAACCAAATTAATTTTAATTGAAAATAAGTCCAATTTAGCCAAATTATATTTTTCTTAGAATCTTAATCCAGAGATGAACACAAAACACATTTTTTTAGAATTTTAGGAAATAAAAAGAAATAATTAAAAATACACACTTTTTATGTGTTTTTGGCAATTTTTCACACAAATAGAATGCAAAAATCATGAAAATTTTACTGGAATATAAACATGATGCAGGGAAGCTACAATAAATTTTTTGGATTTTTCTGACAAAATGCGAAGGGAGGGGGCAGGTCGTGGGCCTGATGGTGGTCGGTCGTGGCTGGAGTTGGCGGTCACGGCTGCTGCGTGGACCTACGGGCGGTGGCAGCTGGTCGGCAAGAAGGAGCGAAGAGCCGAGGGGCACGCGACAGGCGGCGGGGAGGCGGTGACGGGCAGCGCCGCCTGCCCGTGGAAGAAGGGGGCGGCAGGCGGCCCGTTGCTTTTCTTTTTTTATTTTTTTTAAATTTTTTCTATTGTACTAATTTTTTTAAAAAATCTTATGTCTTTCTTTTTTTAATTTTCTTAAAAAAGGAGTAGAAGAAAATAAAACTAAAATGAAGATGTGGTGATGGTGGTGATGTGATAAAGATATAAACAAATGAAGGTCTTTGGGTGGTGAATGTAATGTGCTAAAAAATACTAAGATAAAAATGATGAAAAGATGAAAATGAAATTACCTACGGAGGAAGCATATTGCATGGGGATTGCTTCCGAGGAGCATGGTCTTCGCTCGAATCACCAGCGAGCAATGAGCTCGAGCAGCTCGCGGGTACGGCTGCGAAGTTAGCTAAGAAACCAACGGATCTCACCGGAGAGAGGGTTGTCGTCGCTCGACCGCGGTTGCGTCGCTATCACCGATTCAACTCCGGGAACTGGTCTCTCCTCACATAAAGATGGATCAAGTGCAAATTCAGGAGGATGGGATGTATAAAAAGAGAGAAAATGGAGGTTAGAATGGAGGTGGAGTAGAATGAAGGTTATTAACATGGTGGAGTTGAGTTAGAAGTTAGAAAATTTGGTGAAATGATGAAGTTGAATGGTGGTTACTGTAGAGAATGAGAATTAAATATTAAAATAAATAATAAGATAAAGTAGGCTACTAAAATACAACAAAATATAAAGCCGAAAAATAATGGAGAATTTACAAAGGAAGACATACGGCATGCATATTTTTTTGTTTGCTTTTCTAATATATATTATCATTTTAATAAGAGATATTTACAACAGAGAAACACAATAAAATACTAGAATCAAAATACAAACTAACAACGATTTTTTTGTATTTTCTAGTAATTAAGAAAGATAAAATGAAGAAAGAATGAATATATACATAATGCACAATGTACATCTAGGTCCCAAAACCCAACTTTTGCAAATGAGCTCCGATTTTAGTGAAACCACTTCTGTTGAATAGATAATTTTCTAACTTGAACTTTAAGAGTAAATTTGGTGAATTTGGAGTTCACACGGAACGGGAATTTGGCCGGAAAGTTGGACTTTACAGCTTTTTCTCTTAAGGATCTAGGAGCATTTATTTGAGGTGAAATTTATTTTGTATTTTTGTATTTTTATATACATTTTTATGAATAAGATAGAGAAAGAATTAGCCAAAAAGGAATTGAATGAAATTATTAAAAATATATGAAGCATTAGGCTATTTAGAGGTGAAAAACTCCTTTATTTTTGCGGCTTTTTATTGCTAATGTATTTTGTACAATCCAATATACAATAGTTAGTGTAATTTATTTACAAGAGTTATTTTCTTAATTTATTGATTTTATATACATTTATTTGGAATTTTACTCAGGGATTTTGCTAAGATCAAGATATTGAGATGATGAATCACGGATTCATCACTCCCCTATACTTAAACTTTGCTAGTCCTCGAGCAAATAAAGAATCAATAACTTGGCTTAATCCTATGCATGTGAAGACAAGACTTGATCCATTCAAGAACTCTCGATTTTAGAGATCCTAAAATTCTAAGCTGAATCAAGCTCTAGTCAAAAGGTATCTAATTTCCCTAATCATCAAACTCTCTTTGTATACATATATAGTAGGGATATGACTTAAGTGGTGACTGCAGTTACAAGAGTAGAATCACAACGTCAACCAAGGTGACAGTCCAAGAGACTCTCCTAAGAACCCGATCCTCAACACTAGGGAATAAACCATTTCTTACATACAATCCATCGTCTCTTTAGTTGTCAGACTTAAAAGTGTAGATGGAAGGCCAGTTGATGGAGGGCATAGGATTGTGTCATTTATTCTCTCCCTCTCATTGGAACAAGGATCCTCTCGAGTGCCTTATTACTCCGCATATTGTTGGTGTTGATCAATACATCTGTCAAAAGAAGTTGGAGTCACCTGCACTTGTTTTCCTGGGAGTACACCGGGGTGTGACTTTTTTTTCTGTACCTATCGTACCTTCTACACCCAGACTTATAGCATTTACGATGTAGAGCCCTTTTATTTGTGCAATCCCGACTCCTGGTCCTAATAGCAGTGGTCCAAGTGGACACTTTGAAATGGTTGGGAGCACTCGCCTTTGGTGGAAGCTCTTTTGATAATTTACTTCGTGGAATGAGAGCTTTTCTTTAACATTTCATTGCTTTGTAGTATTTTGGATATCTCCGCTGCTTTTAC
The DNA here is from genome assembly GCA_037367405.1 of Ottelia alismoides. NCBI lineage: Eukaryota > Viridiplantae > Streptophyta > Magnoliopsida > Alismatales > Hydrocharitaceae > Ottelia > Ottelia alismoides. The sequence continues at coordinate 178,902 of JAZKJV010010615.1, read as the reverse complement.
CAAGAGTTGGCGCACACTGATCAACATTTTTTCATTTTATCACACCCTGGCACTTAGGTAAATATCAAGAGATAGTCAAGAATCATGTTCTCATACTGGCTAAAGTGTTGACACTCAGGTTTCATGAAGCCTTCATTGATTTTATCCCATCCTCGAGCATCATCGAATCAAGTCCAAACTCAAATCCCTCATCCCAGTTCCTTAAGTGAAATTTCAACTCATCTTATCATAACTGCAGTCGTGTATGTGAGGTGCTGATCATATTCTTAAGGTAGAGACTAAGCATGCAATATAGCACACAAATCTTTCAAACTAGGGAAATGTAAATGATTAAGTCAAGAACCCTAATGACTAAGGCTGGTTAACTCAAAATCCCAAGACCTCATAAACCGTGTTTTTAAACTTCACTGGTTTTGTGTGAATGTGAAGGTGTCAGGGATTAAACCAACTTATTAGTTAGATTTTTTTGAATTTTTTTTAAACAAAGAAAAGAAGAAATTTTTTATTTGTTTTAGCAAAAAAAATTTTCAAAAGTTTTTTTTGGAAAGACAGGTAAATAAGAAAGGACTTTTTTTTAAAAAAAAAAATTTTTAATTTTTTTAAAGCAAATAAGGAAAATAGAATAGATTTTTTTGAAAAGTTTTTTAAGAGTTTTTTTACCCACCCCATAATTATTGTATAATATATACAAAAATACGTGAAAGTACGAGCTATGGATAAAGTATATATACATACCCCCCTATACTTAGCATGTGCTATGTCCTCATAGCACAAGAAGCGATAAAAAAGACATAGCTCATGCTAAGCGTATGATGACTAAAATAATAAAAAGTATGGAAGTCGATCCCCCCCATACTTAGGTTCTGGTCAGCCTAAATGTAGAAGAAGAGCAAAAATGGGGCAGACGAGGTCAAGAGGAGAAATGGATGAGTATATACACATGGGGGGCATCGGTTCCCTCTATACTTAGGCTCTTGGTCAGCCTAAGTATAGGACAGGAGTAAGTGTGAGAACCAATGTGATCTGGAGAATATACAAAGAAGGGAGAATGTACAAGAGTGATTGAATCTTCTAAGATGCTGAATCTGGATACTACATCTTTATGAGGAGTAATATGATGTATCTGCTCTGTGCTCTCTCTGCAAAGTTGATGACACAAAATTACGATCGACTGAGGTAAAGGTATTAAATGAGGTCGTTGCGACCTCAGTCACTCGAATGCGTCAAACAAGAAAAATAACCACTCAGAAAATATCAAATCAATCAAAACAAAGAAGAGCGGTATAGCTAGAGGATTTAACCTGGTATAGCTCCCAGGGTCGAACACAAGGAGCACAGATTGGCCTTGCGGCCTACGATGTAGTCAGAAATCCAAGAGAGTCCTTTTTTGGTTTTTATTTGTTTTTATATTTTTTAGATTTTTTTAAAAGACGAGAAAATGAGAGAAAGTAAATACAGGGTAACTTCAACAATTTATACAACACACAAAAATGAAGCAAAAATTCCAGAAAATTGGTTTTTATGTTTTAAATGTTTTTTACTGTTTTTGGTGAATTTTTGGGATTTTTCTAATGGGTAAATTATTTATTAAAAATCAAACAATGTGACAAAAAATAGGGTACTGTCCAGCAAGGCTTAAGACCCAAAAATAAAATACTCTTGGATCTCAAAAAGCCCTAAAGGTAATTTTCCTATAATCTACAAAAAATAAGGAAAATTTAGGCACCCTAATTATTGTTTTTGGATTTTTAATTTATTTACTACAATTTTTATGAGTTTTTAGGGGTTTTTCAATTTTTAGGATTTTTAAGTGATGAAAAATAGCCAAAATTGACTAGAAAATCAAACAACCAGTAAACAACAATATCTAATTTTTTTAGAATTTTTAATGGAGTTTTTATATTTTTTTGGTAATTTTAAAGTCAAACAGTGGCGAAAATATGGGTTTTTGAATTTTTAAAAATAATAAATGAAATCCAAAATGTCCCCAAAAATCATAGAAGTTCCTACACCATGGCAGGAGCCATGTGTCAAAATTTCATTGGATTTGGAGGTCGTTTGATATTTTATTCAAAAAGAAAGGTGGGGCACTGTGCACAGGGACCTAAGTGCAAATACCCAAAAGTTCTGGGGTCCTGGTGCAAAATACCCAAGAAGTCACGTGCCAAGCACGTGCCTGGGGCACTCAAGGACCTAAATGTAATAAAAATAAGTTCCAAGGACCTATTGATAACTTGTATCAAAAGTCCAGGGGCTTATATGCAATTTACCCAAAATAAAAACGCACATGCGCATATAAAGTGCTCACAGGGGTACATTTGCAAATAAGCAAAACATTTCATGCATTCATAACATTCCAGAACTACAGGGCTAAAGATGCAAATAACCCAACAAAACACGTGACGAAGCACGTGGGTCTCTACTGGCAGGGGTACAATTGCAAATAAAATTAAGCGCGAGGGTCTCTATGCAAATATCCCAGAAAATAAACAACGTGAATTAAAAGTTACAGGACTAAACTGAAATAAACAAACTACGAAGGGGCCCTATGATATTTACCCCTTTATTAATGAAGCGTTGGATGTGCGCCACGTGTAGATCGAACGGCTGCGGCTGGTGGGCGCTCCAGATGGCTCCTCCTCTGATCGGACGGTACGGGTAGCTCCAAGGATGGACGGCCAAGATCTGAACTGGAGCGAGGAGGACGATCGGACGGCGATGGAGGGTCCTCGAAGAACTGATGGCCGGCGAACTTCGCCGGCCTCGTGAAGGCGTCTCCTCTCTCCTCTGCTGCGCCTGAAGGTCGGAGAAGCTCCGGCGTGAAGTTCCGCAGCTGCTACTGGTCTCCGGTGGTCAAACCGAGCTTCGAGGAGCTCGAGCAAGGACGGCGGAGAAGAAGCTCCTGGCTTGAAGTTGGGGGGGCCTCAGACGCCTCCCTTTGGACCTGCAAAAGAGTTCAGAAGCTTCACGGGTCGAGGGCAAAGTGCCTCGACCCAAGAAGGCGGGGTGAAGGTGGACGGTGCGGCGTGGCGAAAGAGCTCCGGCGAAGCGACGGCGAGGGAACTCGAATCCCAGATCCTGTGCGATCTGGGTTGTGCGAATGGGTGAAGAAGGTGCGTGGGAACACGGTGAAGGTGATGGTCGGGTCGGATGATCGAGATGAAACGTGAGATGGTCGGAATCGAAGATGTACGTCGGAGATGGAAATTGGGCGTAATCTAAAATTAAACGAAATTAAAAGGAACTAAGGCTACCTGGTGGATGCTGGAGACTGTGCTGGAGCTGGTCTTGCTCCTGGTCGTAGCTTCGAAGGGCGTCAAGGCCTGAAGCTCGATGCTCAACGCCGGCGGCGGAGCAAGGACGGCGAAGTACGCCGGATCAAAGGATACGCCTCCTCACCTCACTGCAACAAAGGCTGACGCTCGCTGTCACTCTTGCGGAGCCGATGGAGGTCACGGGGAAGAAGGAGAAGGTCCAAAGATACGGCGCGGAGGCGGCGGAGGTGATGGATATATAGTGTGACCGGGGCGATTAGGGTTGAGTGGTGACAGCTGTAGGAGGCGTGGATTCGATGGCGGAGGATCCGGCGAGGGAGAGGGATGATCGGCGAAGAATCCGGGCACGGGGGTTGAGTGGATGACAGCCTGGAGCGCGTGGGAAAAATCGGGGAAGAAGGCGCGGCACGCGACTTCCAGAAAAGGAAGGAGGTCGCGGGGGAGTTGACCGGGGTCAACATTCCCCCGTGGGCCAACCAGAAGCTGCCACGTGTGCCCGGTTTTTGTTTTATTATTTTAGGGTAGAAATAGGTCGAATTAAAAAAAACTTAAAACATGAAATATTTTTCTTTTATTTTTTTCTATTTTTTGGTGATTTTTTATTTAATTTTTGGAAATAAAAATAGGGTAGCTCTATATATAGGTATATGTACACTACATGGATTTTTATTTTTGATTTTTATTTTGTTATTTTTATGTGTTTTTATGCTCATTTTGTATTTTATTTATTTACAACATGAAATATGGAATAAAAGAATATTTTTATTTTATTTTTATCACTTATGTACAAGGGTGAAATAATTGGTTGAATACATTTATACACATGGTATTTATACAATGTATTTTTGTATTTTCAATTTTGTAATTTTTATTTGATTTTTATTTTGTTTCTTTTTATTTATTTTATTTACAAAATATATCATAGAATATTCACAAAAAAAAAGTTTAGAAAATAATTGAATTTATTTACAAGGTTGAATAAATACAATGGTGTGGTTTATGCACATGATGAAAGAAGAGTATTTTTGAATTTTTGATTTTTATCTTTTTATTTTGTTTTTAATAAAAATATACACAATATGTACCAGCATATTTTTGGGTGAGGAAAATATATAGTTTTATGTATTTACAAAAATATACACATGAGCTCCTATCTCCCTCTACTTTGGCTTTTATGCGGTCAGGCCCATGCTGAGCCCTCCCTTGGGTTAGGTTGCTCAATATTTATTCTAAATATTTCCCTCTTTTTCTTTTTGCTCTTTATTCTTTTATTTTGTGCACAAAAACATGCTAATTATAGGTTTTTACACAATGCATGCTTCTGGTAATTATTTGTATTTACACATATCTACATGTATTTGCAAAGGTTTTTGTAGCTAAAATAATAGAATAAAGAGTGATGAATGGGTATTCATCACCCCCTATGCTTTAACATTGCTAGTCCCTTAGCAAACACTTATTTGAAAAAGAAGTGAAAAAGAAAGAAAAAGAAAAAGAAAAAGAGGATGTACATGGATCAAGGTTGACTTATTAAATTTTCCTTCATTAAATTGAAATATGGAGCTCAATCAGATCTTTGGATTATTAATGTGTCGGAACCGTATTTGGACTTAAGCCTAAAACTCAACAGCCTCTAAGTTCCACCAGTCTATGGACAAGACTCCTCAATAAACCAGATCAGAACAAGTCTACATACACAAACTCTAATGACCATGAATCTTTTCCTTGCGGTGTAAGTGATATGTGGCTCCCCACCTCAGAAGTAACAAAGAAACAACCTCCCTCAACCTGGTAACTCTATTGCCTCAGTCTAGCAACTCTTTCCTCGAGAAGCGGGGTATTCCCTTCTAAGTTCAAGTGCAACCGGCTCAAGGAGAGGGGGTAGAAGTATAGAGTTTTGGAAGCTTAGCCAGTGTAGCTAAGTCTCCCGCTGCAAGCTTCATGAGATGTAACATGATACCATAAGCTTTTGTTTTTCACTCCGGTGGGGTTATTAAATTTTCAATCCGACCCACCACTTTTTTTTTTGGAGTTCTTTTTGCATTTTTTTTTTTTCAAGGACTTCTGTACAACATATCTACATGGTGCAGCATATAAGAAATTTCTCCTTGAGCCAGTAGACTATCCCTCTTTTGAAGCTTTATTGCAACCCACAGCTTCTGTCTTTAGCTTTCAACACCACTAGACCAAGTTGAGGTGCACTTCCTTCACTATAAGAAGAAGAGAGGTTCCGCCTAGAAGTACTACCCTCATATGCTACCCCAAGCCAAAGGAAACTGCCTCCTCACCACTTCATCCATGGAGAGCCATGTGTAAAGTGCAGGTGCAAGTTAAGCCATTGTCTCTGAGAGTCATGCGTGTGTTGTTAAGTGCTCTACTTAGGCTCATCAAGATGACATATGCTCATAGCCTAGTGGACTCAAAGAATTAAGTCCTTATGGACCTGAAAAGCCTTAACCCTAAGTCCTATAAGGTTCCTCTTGAAGTTAAGTGGATTAAGATCTTTTCAAGCTCCATTTCTCAATTTAATCCCAGGCTTAGTTTAAATGTCAACTCTCATCCAGGAAAAAACTATATACACATATGTACAAGAGATGCTATTTACAAATATTTTACAATCATGCAAAAATTTTAAAAAAAATGTTTTGAAATCATGAATGAATGATGCATGAAGTGCAAGTTTTGCAAGATGATATTTACACACATTTACACAAGATTTTTGCAAACTTTTGATTTTCAAAACATTTTGAAAAATTTTGTACTATATACATAATTTTGATACAAAATATTTACACAAGCTTTACACAAAAGATTTTTGAAATCATTTTTACAAAAATACTTTGTACACTAGCTATGTATGTGCAAGAATAAAAGAGGTTTATGTTCATGAAAAATTTTTAATTTTTGTGATTTTTAGCCATTTTATTTATTAACACACTCACACAAAGTACGAGTTATGGCTAAAGTATATATGAAATATATACACACCCCCCCTATACTTAGCTCGAACGATGTCCTCAGAGTGATCAAGAGCGATGAAGAAGACATAACTCGTGCTTAGTAAAAGGGAAGTGAAAAGGAATGGCTAAGTACAGGAATGAATAATTGAATAGAATGAGAGGCACTCGGTGGTCTCCCCCTATACTTAGGATTAACTAATCCTAAGTATAGAAAGCTGTACATGAAGGGAAAGCCGAGTGAAGAATATACAGAATCTGCCCCCCCTATACTTAGGGTAAAATATCCCTAAGTATAGGCAGCAAAAACAAGAGCAGAAAGAATGAAAAGAATACTCGCAGGTCCGACATCCCCCCTATACTTAGGGTAAAGTACACCCTAAGTATAGCATAATCATAAGATGAAAGACGGGATGTGGGACTAAAGAATAGAATGATATGGACAACTGGATCTATACAGGCGGAGGAACAGTGAAAATCAGGCGTGAGATGTAAAAGATGTGAGTCAAAAGACCACATCTCACGCAAAATGAATAGCAGCAATAATAACGTCCCGCGGCTCATGATCTAGAAATGGTTTGAGCCGCTGGCCGTTCACTCGGAAGGTACTCTCAGAAGATAACTCAGATATATCAATGCTACCGTTATCGTGTACCTTTCGGACCAAGTAAGGTCCTTTCCATTTGCTCTGTAGCTTCCCTGGAAATAATCTAAGCCTTGCATCAAACAGCCATACTTTCTGTCCAATCTCAAAATGCTTGTGGCTGATATGAGAATCATGCCACTCCTTGATTTTCTCCTTATAATGTAGGCTGCTTGAGAATGCTGCATCTCTAAGCTCTTCCAAGGCGGCTAACTCTGCCCTCCTCTGGTCTCCTATACCATTTGGATCCATTAATATGTCTGTAACTGCCCAGAGTGACTTGTGCCTCAGCTCTACAGGTAGATGGCATGGCTTGCCATAAACGAGGCGGAAGGGAGATGTACCCAATGGAGTCTTGAAAGACGTCCGATATGCCCACAAGACCGAGTCCAAAAGCTGTGACCAATTCTTTCGGTCAGGGCGGACGACTTTCTGCAAAATATTCTTGATCTCCCTATTCGACACTTCAGCTAGACCATTCGTCTGTGGATGGTATGGAGTGGCAACACGATGGTCTATACTGAACTCTCTAGCAAGTGCCTTCACCTGGTCGTTGATGAAATGAGATCCCCCATCAGAAATCAGAACTCGTGGAACCCCGAACCGCATGATGATGTGTTTCTTCAAAAATCTGCAAACTGTCTTTGCATCTGCGGCTCGGGCGGGGATAGCCTCAACCCAACGACTAACATAATCTACGGCCAACAGAATGTACTCAAATCCCTGACTCTTAGGGAATGGACCCATGAAATCGATGCCCCATGCGTCAAAAACCTCACAGAAATGAATGGGCTGCATCGGCATCATATCACGCTGTCCACATGTGCCCATCCTCTGACAGTCAGTACATCTCTTCACGAACTCATCAGAGTCCTTGAAGAGTGTAGGCCACCACAAGCCGGATTGGAGCACTTTCTGTGCCGTTCTCCTCCCAGAATGATGTCCTCCTGCCTCAAGCTTGTGGCAGTAAGTGAGGACACTATGATGCTCCTCCTGAGGAATACACCGACGCCAGATGCTATCCCCTCCTTCGTGGTAAAGGATGGGATCCTCCCAGTGGTAGGACTTGGCCTTCGCAAAGAAGGTCTCAAGCTTCTGCCTGGGCCAATCTTGTGGGACTTTCCCAGCAACGAGAAAGTTCACAATATCGGCATACCACGGGAGTGAGGCGATATCAAGGATCGCCTCATCTGGGAAGGTATCACAAATGGGATCAATCTGCTCTGTCTCCTCAGGCTGCTCTAGTCGGGATAAATGGTCCGCCACCACATTCTTGACTCCAGGCTTATCCTTGATCTCAATGTCGAACTCCTGGAGTAGAAGGATCCATCTAGTAAGTCTGGCCTTGGCATCCTTCTTTGACATGAGGTATCTGATGGCGGTGTGGTCGGTATACAAGGTCACTCGGGAACCAATGATATATGATCTGAATTTATCTAGGGCAAACACTACTGCTAGCATCTCCTTCTCTGTGACTGTATAATTCCGCTGGGCGGAATCCAATGTGCGGCTAGCATAGTGTATCGCAAATGGTACTCCATCCCTCCTCTGTCCTAGCACGGCCCCTACGGCAAAATCAGAGGCGTCCGTCATGATCTCGAATGGGAGAGACCAATCGGGTGGCTGAAGGACAGGAGCCTTAATTACACATTGCTGGAGAGTCTCAAAGGACGAAAGACACTTGTCATCGATAAGGAACTCGGTGTCTTTCGTCAAGAGGTCAGTCAACGGTCGGGCAATCTTGCTGAAATCATGAATGAATCTCCTATAAAAACCAACGTGCCCCAGAAATGACCGTAGCTGCTTCAAATTGGACGGTGGTGTGAGTTTTCTAATGACATCGACCTTGGCCGGATCAACCTCCATGCCTCTGTTGGAGATGATGTGGCCAAGCACCGTCCCTTGAGTCACCATGAAGTGACTCTTCTCCCAAGACAGAACTAAGCGGGTAGCAATGCATCGCTGGAGCACTCGGTCTAGGCAGTCAAGACAGGAATCGAATCCGTCGCCGTAAACCGAGAAGTCGTCCATGAAGACCTCTAAACATTCCCCTACCATGTCCGAAAATATCGACAGCATGCATCTCTGAAACGTCGCAGGGGCGTTACATAGCCCAAATGGCATGCGTCGAAAGGCGTAGGTACCGAAGGGACAGGTAAAGGTGGTCTTCTCCTGATCCTCAGGAGCGATGGCCACTTGATTGTAGCCCGAGTACCCATCTAGGAAGCAATAATGGCTCTTCCCTGCCAGTCTCTCAATGATCTGATCTATAAAGGGCAGGGGGAAATGGTCCTTCTTGGTGGCCTGGTTGAGTCTCCTGTAGTCAACGCAGACCCGCCAAGAGGTGGGTACTCGTGTAGCAATCTCCTCTCCAGACTCACTGATCACAGTCGTGATCCCCGTCTTCTTGGGCACCACATGCAAGGGGCTAACCCACTTGGAGTCGGAAATGGGATAAATAAAATCTGCACTCCACCATTTTGATATTTCCTTCATAACAACCTCTCTGAGGTTGGGGTTCAGTCGCCGCTGGAACTCACGCGACGGCTTCGCCCCTTCCTCGAGATAGATATGGTGGGAGCACAATGAGGGACTAATCCCATGGAGATCTGCTACGCTCCATCCAATTGCCTTGCGGTTCTTTTCAAGAACCTCCATCAGACGGGATTCTTGCTCTTCCGTCAGATCAGCAGAGATGATGACTGGGTACATCTCAGACTCTCCCGCAAGGAATCTGTACTTCAGCGAAGTAGGGAGCGGCTTCAGCTCTGGACAGCTAGGTGCTGGCAAATCTGGCTTCTGAAGAAGATGTGTATATGCAGACAATTCTGCCAAATTTGCCTGGGAAAATGATAATGAACTCTCACAAACTGGATCTGGAGAAGGTGGGTCCTCTGCATTGTCTCTGATCTGCTCTGCCTCTACCTCCTCCTCATCTATAGGCTCAGGTGGATCCAGATCTGGCATCTGATCATTACAATCTGCCCAATCAGACTCTGAATCCGAGGGATCTATATCAGACTCAGTGGCATCAGTACCACTGGAGAACAAGGTGGCATCAGCACCACCATATAGCAGGGTGGCCTCAGTACCACCATCACTGGAAATCGTGTCGCGATCAAGGTCCGACTCTGCTGACTCAATAGTATCCTGAACCAAGGCTGTGCTCTCCAGACTATCCTCTGCTATCATCTCTGCATCAGCCGTATCTGAATATGAGAGGATGGTCTGTGCTACAGGATCTGCCCAAATTGCCTCATCATCTGTGATCACAAAATCACAGTCCTGGTGGATGTCTGGCTCTACGTCTGTCAGCTGCTCTGAATCTGTACTGCCATGTGAGCGGGATCTAGCTCTGGCTCTGTGGTCCTTAACCGTCTCTATTTGTATACTCTCGCCCTGGACGCGAAAGAATACCCTCCCACTGTCATGGTCAGTCACCGCTTTGGCTGTGGCCAAGAACGGGCGACCGAGGATGATGGGGGAATCGGTCAACGAATCAGGGGTCTCCATGTCCAGCACTACGAAGTCCACGGGGAATTGCAAACCCTGAATCGTGACAACAACGTCTCGCAACAACCCCTTTGGCCTCTTGACAGACCGATCAGCAAACTGAAGGTATGTCCTGCTCTGTACAAGAGTGCCCAACTCTAAGTGGTCGAGAAGGGCTGCCGGAAGAAGGTTGATCGACGATCCGCTATCTAAGAGAGTACGGTCGAACCTCTGCTCACTAATCTGACATCTGACATACGGGGCCCCTAAATCTGGCCTCTTAGTCGGCAGATGGTTCTGGATCGCGTAACACGTGGCTTTGGTCAACACATGAATTTCTGCGGTCTTGTTCCTCTTCGTCCTTCTGACTGTGGTCTTATCTCTCAAGGATCGCTGAAGAAGAGGGATGTGTTGCAAAGCCTCATTGAGGGTCAGCTGGATGTGAAATCGGTCTATCATGCTTTGGCTGAACTCCTCCTGCTCTCTTTTTTTTGGATCTTTTTCTTTTTTCTTCCCTTTCCCTAACTCAAGGGCTCTAGGAAAGGGGATCACAGGGTCCTTCTCAGATGAAGGACTAGGAATAGGCCTAGACAGTCCAATGACTGGATCCTCACAAACATCATTCACCACAGTGGGATCAGAATAAACTAAACCTTTTCCTTTATTCAAGTGAGAGTTCTGAGATACAATAATACGAGGAAAGACAACATTTCTATCAGACAAAATGTTGGTGGCATCGGTACCACCTCTAGCTGGCTCTACAACTAGACGTCTTGCGGCCTCAGTACCGCGGGCTGGCTCGGCTCTGCTGGTGGCGTCAGTACCACCTCCTCTATGTGGTGAAATGGCGACCTCAGTACCGCCGGTGGAATCAACATCTCTGGTGGCATCAGTACCACCGTCATCATGATGTGCGGCTTCAGTACCGCTCTCCTCCTCCTCATCTGGCGCTCTAGATGGATCCTCGCTTGGTCGCTCAGATGAGGCCGCCGCCTGCTGGTCTTCTACCGCTCCTAAGTGTGACAAAATCAGCATCAAATAAATCCGAAGATGTATCATCAAATGGATCACTAGGAGTGGTAAATTCAGTGTGAACTACCTGCTCAGATTTCCTCTTCAGGCTATTCGGATTCGGCTCGATCTGTGCAGGGATGGCGGCCTTCCCTCTCATCAAATCCCGCATCTCCTGGCGGAACTCGTCCATCTCCCGTCTAAATGTAGCCTGCTGCTCTGTGAAGAGGCGGGCTAGATCATCCGTGGCGGGGCTCTCATGGGAGCCCGACGGGTGGCCTCTCTGATAATGAGGCTGTTGGACCTGGTGCTGCTGTGGCTGAGAGGGGTAAGAGGAATGATGCTGCTGCTGGTGAGCCTGCTGCTCACGTCTCCAAGTCTGTCCCTGCTGCTGATAGGGACGAGGTACGAAGGATGATGGCTGATGTGGCTGATATGCAGGGGGCTGCTGGTGATCTCTCTGCTGGGGGTACTGCCCTCCCTGACCGGCTGGCTGCTGCTGGGGTTGGTTGCCCCCATTCCCCCACCTGAATCCGGGATGGTCTCGTCGGATTCCAGGTTGAGGACGGTCATACCAAATCCCGTTGACATCCATCAACGGCTCTGCATCGTATGGGGCTGGTGGGAGTACATCCAGAGGCTGATCCGGCTGATATACCACCATCTGTAAGTCTGGAGATGGTGGTGACTGGTAAGAGGGCTGCTGCTGCTGGTACGGCTCCGCCTGTACAAGGTGAACTTGTCTAGGCTGCTGTAAAGAGCTGGAGCGCTGGGACGAGCTGCGGCTGCCACCGGAACGCCTCGCGACAGAAGACGGGGCTGAGGAGCCGTCTGTGCCTCCTGAAGACACAAGAGCTGGGTCTTCATGTCGCTCTGAGTTTGTGCCATTTGCTCCATCTGAGTTATGCCCTGGCACTGCTTCTTCTCTATTATCTCCATGCGGTCCAACTTCTCGCTGATAATCCCCATGTCCGCAGTGGCCGACTCTGCCTGTGCGGCCGTAACTGTGGACGAACTGGATGGACCTGCATCAACCCGTGCTATCCGCTGATACTGCACGGGTCCTGGCGGCTGCTGAGATCTCTGAGTGTACAACCGAGTCTGGGACATCACCATGTAATTTTCTGCCATCTCCTCGTAGATGGCCCAGACTTGGTTGTGGTCCTTGGCAAAGTAGGACCCGCCGCAAGAAGCATTCACCAGACCCTGAAGCTCTGGTGTCATCCCACTAAAGAAGCTCTGAACTAGGTTCGGCTTCGAGATGTCGTGATGTGGGCATCTATCCAGAAGCTCTCTGAACCTCTCCCATGCCTCGTGAAATTGCTCGTTAGGGAGCATGGAGAAGTTGTTGATCAGGGCCCTCGCTGCATTCGTCCGCCCGAGTGGATAGTACTTGTTCAAGTACTCGGTGCGGAGCTGATCCCAGGTGTAAACAAACTTCCCTAGATGTTTCAGCCAGGCGGCTGCTCTATCTGCCAGTGAAAAAGGGAAGGCCATCATTCGAATCGTATCTTGGTCCACATGACGGTCGTGGACAGTACTGCAGATCATCAAAAACTCCTGGAGATGGAGATGGGGTTCCTCAGTGGCAAGCCCGTGAAAATGAGGAAGCATCTGCAGGGTGTTCGGAGGGAACTTGAAATCCCCCACGATAGCAGGTACCACCACCCAATGATGCATCAGTGTAGATCCGGGGTTGTGTAGCTCCCGCATCGTTCTCGGTGGTCCTCCTCCGGCGGCGGCTGCCGCTGCGGCAGCTGCTGCTGCGGCTGCTGCCTCTGCATCAGCGTCAGGAATGTCCTCAGGCTCGCTCGGCTCGTCTCGCTCTCTTCGGAGTCGCTCCATCTCTCTTCTCATCTCAATCATAAATGCCCCCTGATCGCGTAACTGCTGCTGAACCGTCTCTAATGATGCGATCAGGGTGGAGTTGATCGCTCCCTGGTCTAAGACAAAATGTTCGGGCTGGCGATCATCTGAACTGCCGGCTCCAGCCATAGTGACGTCTGCAAAATCAGATGAGCCCAACTCAGGTTCGGTCAAATCAATTCGTCTCTCCTCGGGCTCATGTCTCTCAGTAGGAAAAGAAAGGGGATCGAGGGGGAACAGGGTGGAATCGTACTCGGGCCCGGAGAGCTGGTCTCGACTCTCACGGGCCAACCTAGATGATGGAGTCGACGCGCCTGAAAGCGGTGCAGCCAGAGGCTGCCTAAGAGATCGTCTACCCATCATCTTGATCTTGGCGAGTTGGGCGGATGGGATCTGGAGAAAATATGATCGCAAAGCAAACCCCTTGTTCACCAACTCAACACAATCTGAAGACCGTGAAGGCTCGGTCAATTTATCTTGTCAATTTTTATTTGGTGAACACACAAGATATCAGAGCGATTACGTGACCTGCTGGGATACCCGATACTCTCTCAACCGACTGTCCCGCACAGAAGAGTCGGTAATCAGTCGAGATGAGCACCGGAGGGCTTTACCTAGTGTTCGGGTCACTCTCTCGCACAATCAAACCAAACAATGAGGGGGTTGCTCTCCCCAAGACAAATTTTTAATGTGAGTGTCTTTTAGGGTCAATAGTGTTATCCAGTCCCAATTTTTATTGTTTTTTTTTCCTTTTAATTTTTTTTTCAAAATAAGTACAAGCGGCCTAACGGTTTTTCCGATTCTCCTGATGATTAAGCCAAACACAGGGGGAGAAGACGAAAAAGCCAATGCGCGAGAAAATCAATGATGCATGCAGAGAACGAAATGCGTACCTTGTCTCCAGCACTCTACATGCAAGTGATCCGCGCAGAATTTAAATACAGAATTAAACTACCTAAATGATGCAACGAGGAAAAACCGAGTCCTAGATGAGCAACTTCTATTGATCGTGAAGAACAATAGTTAGCTAATCGAATTGAGTCCGGAGTCCGATCTTGGGAGTCACTCGGTGCCCGCCACAACGGGTCCTGCCAGCGCTGTATGTGACTCCTCACGGCACGTGGTCTCAAATTCAATTAAACTAACTTTTTCAGTGAATTTTATCAAGGTCCAATTACGTTCTATGGGAACAGATATTCTATTAAGTGTTGGGCCTTAGATATCTACGTCACAATCAACAGAAATTCCTAAATCTAAGGGCTCGAGAAAAACCGCGTAAACACCGGAAAAGGCAGCTAGCTATGAAAACCACGATAAAAAGCCGCGAAAATCCGAATGGGTCCCCCGAGCACACCGGTGCTCAGCGAAACAGACCCGCTAAGTTACAAGTGTCCTCAAGTGTTCAAGTCCTAAATTATTACAAAAAATTGTTCTCTCTTTCTCTCTAAATAGAAAATCTCTTCTACTCTCTCTCTCCTCCTGCTCTTCTTCCCGTGCGGGTCCTCAACAAGTGTACTCCAAGTTCTCAAAGCAGTACCTCGCACAAAAATCCAAGAGAGAATGTCAGAAAACAATTATAATGTAGAGAGACAAAAATAGAAGAATGAAAACTGACTACAAAGCCGTGTTCCCCGGCAACGGCGCCATTCTGATGACACAAAATTACGATCGACTGAGGTAAAGGTATTAAATGAGGTCGTTGCGACCTCAGTCACTCGAATGCGTCAAACAAGAAAAATAACCACTCAGAAAATATCAAATCAATCAAAACAAAGAAGAGCGGTATAGCTAGAGGATTTAACCTGGTATAGCTCCCAGGGTCGAACACAAGGAGCACAGATTGGCCTTGCGGCCTACGATGTAGTCAGAAATCCAAGAGAGTCCTTTTTTGGTTTTTATTTGTTTTTATATTTTTTAGATTTTTTTAAAAGACGAGAAAATGAGAGAAAGTAAATACAGGGTAACTTCAACAATTTATACAACACACAAAAATGAAGCAAAAATTCCAGAAAATTGGTTTTTATGTTTTAAATGTTTTTTACTGTTTTTGGTGAATTTTTGGGATTTTTCTAATGGGTAAATTATTTATTAAAAATCAAACAATGTGACAAAAAATAGGGTACTGTCCAGCAAGGCTTAAGACCCAAAAATAAAATACTCTTGGATCTCAAAAAGCCCTAAAGGTAATTTTCCTATAATCTACAAAGAATAAGGAAAATTTAGGCACCCTAATTATTGTTTTTGGATTTTTAATTTATTTACTACAATTTTTATGAGTTTTTAGGGGTTTTTCAATTTTTAGGATTTTTAAGTGATGAAAAATAGCCAAAATTGGCTAGAAAATCAAACAACCAGTAAACAACAATATCTAATTTTTTTAGAATTTTTAATGGAGTTTTTATATTTTTTTGGTAATTTTAAAGTCAAACAGTGGCGAAAATATGGGTTTTTGAATTTTTAAAAATAATAAATGAAATCCAAAATGTCCCCAAAAATCATAGAAGTTCCTACACCATGGCAGGAGCCATGTGTCAAAATTTCATTGGATTTGGAGGTCGTTTGATATTTTATTCAAAAAGAAAGGTGGGGCACTGTGCACAGGGACCTAAGTGCAAATACCCAAAAGTTCTGGGGTCCTGGTGCAAAATACCCAAGAAGTCACGTGCCAAGCACGTGCCTGGGGCACTCAAGGACCTAAATGTAATAAAAATAAGTTCCAAGGACCTATTGATAACTTGTATCAAAAGTCCAGGGGCTTATATGCAATTTACCCAAAATAAAAACGCACATGCGCATATAAAGTGCTCACAGGGGTACATTTGCAAATAAGCAAAACATTTCATGCATTCATAACATTCCAGAACTACAGGGCTAAAGATGCAAATAACCCAACAAAACACGTGACGAAGCACGTGGGTCTCTACTGGCAGGGGTACAATTGCAAATAAAATTAAGCGCGAGGGTCTCTATGCAAATATCCCAGAAAATAAACAACGTGAATTAAAAGTTACAGGACTAAACTGAAATAAACAAACTACGAAGGGGCCCTATGATATTTACCCCTTTATTAATGAAGCGTTGGATGCGCGCCACGTGTAGATCGAACGGCTGCGGCTGGTGGGCGCTCCAGATGGCTCCTCCTCTGATCGGACGGTACGGGTAGCTCCAAGGATGGACGGCCAAGATCTGAACTGGAGCGAGGAGGACGATCGGACGGCGATGGAGGGTCCTCGAAGAACTGATGGCCGGCGAACTTCGCCGGCCTCGTGAAGGCGTCTCCTCTCTCCTCTGCTGCGCCTGAAGGTCGGAGAAGCTCCGGCGTGAAGTTCCGCAGCTGCTACTGGTCTCCGGTGGTCAAACCGAGCTTCGAGGAGCTCGAGCAAGGACGGCGGAGAAGAAGCTCCTGGCTTGAAGTTGGGGGGGCCTCAGACGCCTCCCTTTGGACCTGCAAAAGAGTTCAGAAGCTTCACGGGTCGAGGGCAAAGTGCCTCGACCCAAGAAGGCGGGGTGAAGGTGGACGGTGCGGCGTGGCGAAAGAGCTCCGGCGAAGCGACGGCGAGGGAACTCGAATCCCAGATCCTGTGCGATCTGGGTTGTGCGAATGGGTGAAGAAGGTGCGTGGGAACACGGTGAAGGTGATGGTCGGGTCGGATGATCGAGATGAAACGTGAGATGGTCGGAATCGAAGATGTACGTCGGAGATGGAAATTGGGCGTAATCTAAAATTAAACGAAATTAAAAGGAACTAAGGCTACCTGGTGGATGCTGGAGACTGTGCTGGAGCTGGTCTTGCTCCTGGTCGTAGCTTCGAAGGGCGTCAAGGCCTGAAGCTCGATGCTCAACGCCGGCGGCGGAGCAAGGACGGCGAAGTACGCCGGATCAAAGGATACGCCTCCTCACCTCACTGCAACAAAGGCTGACGCTCGCTGTCACTCTTGCGGAGCCGATGGAGGTCACGGGGAAGAAGGAGAAGGTCCAAAGATACGGCGCGGAGGCGGCGGAGGTGATGGATATATAGTGTGACCGGGGCGATTAGGGTTGAGTGGTGACAGCTGTAGGAGGCGTGGATTCGATGGCGGAGGATCCGGCGAGGGAGAGGGATGATCGACGAAGAATCCGGGCACGGGGGTTGA
Source organism: Ottelia alismoides (assembly GCA_037367405.1). Lineage (NCBI taxonomy): Eukaryota > Viridiplantae > Streptophyta > Magnoliopsida > Alismatales > Hydrocharitaceae > Ottelia > Ottelia alismoides. The sequence goes on along the minus strand of JAZKJV010010615.1, from coordinate 161,525 downwards.
GTGGATGACAGCCTGGAGCGCGTGGGAAAAATCGGGGAAGAAGGCGCGGCACGCGACTTCCAGAAAAGGAAGGAGGTCGCGGGGGAGTTGACCGGGGTCAACATTCCCCCGTGGGCCAACCAGAAGCTGCCACGTGTGCCCGGTTTTTGTTTTATTATTTTAGGGTAGAAATAGGTCGAATTAAAAAAAACTTAAAACATGAAATATTTTTCTTTTATTTTTTTCTATTTTTTGGTGATTTTTATTTAATTTTTGGAAATAAAAATAGGGTAGCTCTATATATAGGTATATGTACACTACATGGATTTTTATTTTTGATTTTTATTTTGTTATTTTTATGTGTTTTTATGCTCATTTTGTATTTTATTTATTTACAACATGAAATATGGAATAAAAGAATATTTTTATTTTATTTTTATCACTTATGTACAAGGGTGAAATAATTGGTTGAATACATTTATACACATGGTATTTATACAATGTATTTTTGTATTTTCAATTTTGTAATTTTTATTTGATTTTTATTTTGTTTCTTTTTATTTATTTTATTTACAAAATATATCATAGAATATTCACAAAAAAAAAGTTTAGAAAATAATTGAATTTATTTACAAGGTTGAATAAATACAATGGTGTGGTTTATGCACATGATGAAAGAAGAGTATTTTTGAATTTTTGATTTTTATCTTTTTATTTTGTTTTTAATAAAATATACACAATATGTACCAGCATATTTTTGGGTGAGGAAAATATATAGTTTTATGTATTTACAAAAATATACACATGAGCTCCTATCTCCCTCTACTTTGGCTTTTATGCGGTCAGGCCCATGCTGAGCCCTCCCTTGGGTTAGGTTGCTCAATATTTATTCTAAATATTTCCCTCTTTTTCTTTTTGCTCTTTATTCTTTTATTTTGTGCACAAAAACATGCTAATTATAGGTTTTTACACAATGCATGCTTCTGGTAATTATTTGTATTTACACATATCTACATGTATTTGCAAAGGTTTTTGTAGCTAAAATAATAGAATAAAGAGTGATGAATGGGTATTCATCACTTAACGAGATCGAGATAACCAAAGTCTTATATCGTATGCTGTCATGATATAGGCACACATCCTCTGACCAGAGACAGATGTGTTACTATATGTTTGAGTATGTACATTTGGCAGACCAATAGGTTGATGACCTAATCAAGGTCTATACACCGGCGCGCTGGTGTGCATGTAAGGGCATATGAGTAATACGATCTCTCAAAGGGATCATACAGGTTCAGTTACTGAACCGGAAGACATGAGCTCACTCATGAGATATTGGGAAGAATCAAATTCCGTGCGCACGGTCGTCTCTCTTTGGAAGATTAACTGAATTTGTTGGTTTGATATATACTTTTGGAAAGTATATGATCAAGACCTAGGTATGATATATGCTTTTGGAAAGTATATGATCGATACCGACTCCCAATGATCGAATGAGAAACTTACTGATAAAACCATGAAGTAGACAGTATAAAGATGATCTAATACTTCGGGTTTATTCTGAGTCTTCCAGTATGCAGGATGTACAGGTATTGGGTATACCTGGGGGTGATGTGATCATAAACGATAGTATAACCATGATGCTTCCATTCCTAGGGAGTGATGAAATGGGTCTGGATTTTAGTGACTCCTCTCAGTAGAGAAGTAACCTAATCTTAGTCCAAATATTGGACATTGATCTGAATGTGATTCAGATCCAATGAGAAGATTAGATTTACGGTCTTGATTTAATCAAGCATCTATGGGAGGTCCGAGATCTGGATTTGAGATGTGATCTCAATATCCAAGTCACTATACGTGGAACAATACAATCGCCCTGTCCTTATCTCCAAGTATTCGCGGAGAAAGCGCATTATCCTTGAAAGAGTTCATGGATAATTCTATTGTTGATATATGTATCCGAGCATTGAGAAAATGGATAATTAAATGAGATTTAATTATCATGAATAATATGAATTTGATTCATATTATAAGGAGAGTTATCTTAGATAATTAAATGTGATTTGATTATCAAAGATGTAAATAATGTGAATGTGATATATATTATTTGAGCACATGAGAATGAGTTATCCAATATAATTAAATGTGTTTAATTATTATGGATAAGAATAATGTGGATAGTAATATCCAATTATTCATAATATATTATAAATGTGATTTATAATGTATTAGAGAGAGCTAATTATGATTTATATGTGTTGGTTAATTATTATGTGTATTGTATACACATTGTGTAATTAATTGATAATGTAAATTATATGTTGTTTTGGGTTGTGAATTTGATTCACAATTTTTTGTAGCAAGATTGCAATATTCTCAAATATAATTGTGAATTATTTTTGAAGAATAAAAAGCCAACAAAAGTTGTTGGAAATAAATAAAGAGAGAATTTCCATGGAGATATGCAATCTCATGAATTATCATGAGATTGCCCTCCATTAGGAAAGGGGTGGGCGGCACCCATGTCCTATTTGGAATGGGTGGTCGTCCACCATGTTATACATGGAATTGTAATCTCCATGTATGAATTCTCTCATTATTTATTGGTTTGATTTAGGACTAATTTGTATTTGATTTTGTCAAATATATTTTAATCTAAATTTGTTGGTTTTACCAACAACAATCTTGACCATTGGATTGGCATAAATCAATCTCATCCATTGATTTTATATGTCCCATGGATTGAGATCCATGGATCCCAAAACCCTATAAATAGAGAGGCATACCCATGCTCTCTCTACACACAAAATGCTTGAGAAGCATCTCTCTCTCTCGGCGTCAGCCCTCTCTCTCCCTCTCATGGCCGTCCACCATGGATGCTACGGAGAGGTTCTCCATCGTCGCAGCATCGTCGTTATGGTGCCCGATCGTCTGCTCGTGGATCTCCATCTCCTTCGGTACGCCTCGCTCGTGAAGAAGACGACGGATCTCGTGTGTCGAGATCAGGAGATCCGCCGCTTGGATCATCAACATGGATTGCGAGAAGCACGCGGTTCATCCCCGCGCTCGCAAGCGTCTCCTCCATCGGATCGGACTTGAGACAGGAGGTCTATTCGTTTAGAGACTCAATCGCAACCACGCTTCAAGATCAGGTAACCCTAATAATTGTTTGTGATTTAGACGAAACGATCCAAGAAGTGTTCTTGGATCATGTGGTTTCGTCACATGAAAAATTTTAAATTCCGCTGCATCGAGCAACTAGTCCGACTAGTCACTCCTTGTCGTATTTGATACGACGCACACGCTTCCATGATGCGCTTGAGGATCTAACCATATCCTTCAAGTGGTATCAGAGCCAGGTTGACGGTTTCGAATATGATTCGAAAAATCGAGGACGACTTGGGTTCGTTAAGGTCGCGAAAGTTTTTATGGCATTTGATTTCGCAGATCTGTTTAGTAAATAAATTCGGCACTGTTTAAATTGTTTAAACACGAATTTAATACTTGGATTTTGTTCTCCATTAAATAAGGAAACCATAGGATCTGAGCTTGCGTAAATCGGATTTCGTATGCTCAAGATATGGTTGTTTTATTGAACATGTATGCACTGTTGCGGGAACTGTAGATCTGAACGTGATTAAAATGTTAATTACTTTTTAGACTTACCTCGAAATGTGTGAAACATCCTTTGTCTTCTGTCCTAAATCAAGTTAGCAATCTATGAAAATTGAGTTTGTCTAATTTGGATTTAAATTGATTGAGATATGTTAATTTTAGTAAGTAGGGGTCACTGCTGAAATTACATACCTAATCTAGAACCAAGTGATTGTCAATTAGTGAAATTAATTGTTAATTTCGTGAAATAATCTTGAAAAATATTTGTGAAATATTGGAATATGATTATTTACCTAATTGACTTGGCCTCAACCAATTAATTGATTAATATGTGATCTAAATCATAATTCGAAACCACAATCTTCAAACTTGATGCTTGAATAGGATTTGGGAATTTGTGTAGCAAATTTCCTTATAATCAAAAATGTTTTGATTATTACTATATGGTACAATTTCGGTTGAAGAACCGATGATCATCTCAAGTACAAATTAATCAATTTGGCATTATCCTTTCCCGAGGTGGATATGGTGTCTAGTCGGGGATCGCTGGGGTAGCGGGTTGCAACGTATGCGGTCCGTCCCACTCCCGTCGGTACTGGTCATGACATCGGGTAGGGCCGGGATAATGTCCGAGGGATTAAGATGTATTTTTCTAATTATTAAAATACGAATTAATACGTACTTTGAGAATAATACCATATATATATTCAAGTAAGACATTCAAGTTTGATTGATTGAATTGGATTGATAATTAATTTAATATGATTGAATTAATTACGTCCAATTAGAATACTCTAATATTATTAGAGTTAATAATTCCCTTGGAAGAATTAATTATATGAATATGATTCATGTTAATTAATTAGAATTTGAATATGATATGGAGGATCACATAAGTGACATCCATGGTCTCCCGTCAAGGCGAAGAGTTTCGTCGCCAGATATTATGTGTAGGAGACGCATGTCCGAAGTGACAGCTCTGGCATATGATCCATTTGGATCGGGCTCGTCGCTTCTCGAAAGAGTAAGGACGTATGCGTAGTGACCCCAATATCGAGTCCTCATATTATTGGGGCGATATTGGATTGCGCATAGCGAGTTGTATTCCTGTTGACGGTTGGTTCAATTAATGACGGGTCAACATTGCCTTAGGGGTGGTGGGCCCGGGTGTTAGAGACCAAATTGGGAGATGCAAGTTGGACTTGCAAGGCGGAATGTGTTCCCGCTTCTTTTTATCCGAGTTGTAAGTTCTCATATTATTGGGATGCAACAAAGATAAGGAAGGAGATCACAGATCTTGTTTGAGATATAATGGTAAGTATATCTCTTACATTGAAAGTGATTAAGGGAATGAACTTTCACTGTTGACATGGCAAGACAACTTTGATATAAAAATTCCTAAATCAAAGTAAATTAATTATTTATATATATTTATGCAAATTTCTTATTTCAGATAATCCTTCATTAAACCCACTCAATATTATACTCAATAATAACCAGTAAAATATCATGGATTGGACCCTTTGATCCAGATATTATACTTGCAATTGGACACATAATGTATGTGGTTGCAATGTGCAAGTTTCCTCATAATAATGAGGAATGATAATTAAATAAGACAATAGGACTTAAACCCTAGGGTTTGTATGTCTCTATAAGTCTTGATCTCATCGAATGTACTTTTGAAGTGACATGTCGATAATGATCGTAATTATCAAATAATCCTTATAAAATCTAAGAAGATGTTCAAGCATACATATGTGCTCTCAACATATAATCATGAATGACATGGTTCTCTGCATTATTGATAAACCGCAAAATCGGCCCTTTAAGAGTGCGGAATTAGCACTTCAACATGTCGTAGCAGTCGGGCCGATTTTGGTCCTCAAAGAGACCATCTCATTGATATATGTTAAATAAGAATGCGATGGTCATGAATTTATATTTTACTTAGCAAGAAACCAAGGTCGAACTCAGGGACACGAGCCTCTCTCGTATTGATCGGATTTAAGTTTATTTAATTAAATGTTGAGTTAAAGGCATATAGGTCAAATTATGCATATACACAACAATGCAATAACAATAGACATGCATTTTTTTATCAATTTTTTATCATGCAAATAGATGCAATGACAATATGCCCTAGGTTAAAAGAATGAGCCAACTAAATCACAAGTTAATTTCAGATTAAAAATTAAGCACTAACTCATTTGACATAATTTGCAATGTTAATCAAAAAGGCATAAAAGACACTAGAGTTAATTAAAAAAATACATTTAGATCACCGTGTCAAATCAAGGGAACAAATATGCCATTAAAAAGTACGTCAAGCAAGCGTTAAAAATGAAACTGAAATCAACTTAATGGAGTTACGAGGCTCAAGATATGCATGAAGAAAGACAAGGGCATAACTGAAATAAAACATGAAATGATAACTATAAAGAGGTCCCTGGGAGGGACTAAAAAGAAATAAAAATAAAGCTCGAGTCCTTCCCTGTAAATTTACCAAACGCGCGGGGACCTTTTTGCAATATTGAAGAATTCCGTGGGCTCCTCTACAATTTGCCCAGACAAGCACGTGCCAGGCACGTGCCTCACCAGGTTCGGACGAAGGGTCGGGTTCGGCAGAGGCTCGTATTTGGTTCGGCTAGGCTCGTACTTAGGCTTGGGCCCACTGCAGGCTTGGGATAGGCCCGGAGTATCCGAACCTGCTGGTCTGGATCTGAGGCTCGGAGAGGTCTCTGGAATTGACACGTGGCTTGCTCGTGGCCATTGGATCGTGTGAATCGGGCAGCTGCTGTGCGTAAGTGTAGTGTTGACGTGGCAGCGTTGAGTCCGTCGGATCGAGATGATCCGACGGACTATTGGCATTAATGGCGTGGCTTCATCGGGTCCGTTGGATGGTCACTGAGATGGGACCATCCAACAGCCACTGTGCTTCGTCCTCGAGCCTCAGCTGGCGGCGACTTTGGAGCTCCGGCGAAGGAGCTCCTCCTCCGCCTCTCACTCTCGGTCACATGGACCTCCCCCGAGCCCAAGGAATGGTTGTCGATGAAGCGGGGGACTCGGGGAAGGTCCAGAAGCATCTGGTGTCGCTCATCGACGCTCAGCCGGTGACTGCGAAATCGATGAAATCTGCTCTGGCCGAGCTCCGATCATTGAGCGAATAGAGACCTGCAAGGTTAGTAGCATATAGCCGAAGCTTAAGGGTGCGTGAGTGAGTAAGTGGGAGCTCGAAGGGAACGGAGAAATGGGGAGCTCGAAGCTCCTCCGCCATGGGTGGCGGAGGAGATGGGTCGGTAGGTGACTAAGGGTCTGGAAGAAAGAGGAGGTGATCGGATCTATGCGCGACGAAGGGGGGTTGAAGGTGGAGCTAATGGAATGATCAACGGAGGGCGAGATTGGTTGACGAAGCTTAATTAATTAAGTAAATGATGAAGAAAATGCAAAGAGAAAAAGAGGGGCTTACCTGGTCGGAGGCGGAGCGGGGGCTTGTGGGCGAACTCCGAGGTGGAGCCCTGGTCGTCGCTGAACCTCCGCAGCGACTGGAGGCAGCTCAAGCGGTCGTAGAGCGCCGCAGCTCCGCCGTGATCGGCGGAGGGTCGACACCGAGAAGAAGAGCCGTCTTCGCTCAATCGCACCGCCTCCCCCTGTCACAGGGAGGCGAAGGAGGGCTGGGCCCCCTTCCTCGTAAAGGTAGACACCGGTGAACGGTGGGAGGGGCGGGGTATTTGAAGGGCGAGGGCAGAGGTTCCGGTGATGGGGTCGTGGTTTGTGAGGCGATCATGGGATGAGTGGAAGGACGACGGTGGTTAGTGGAGGCGTGCACGCGGTAGAGGGAAGAGTGGGGCAGGTCGGAGGGCATTTGGCGATGGGAGAAGTCAACTGTGGTGGCGGAGAAAAAGGAAAGGGGGAAGGGTGTGCACGAGCTAGAACGTGGGAGAGAGGGAGGCTCCCGGAGGTAGACGATGGAGATCAACCGTTGGATCTGGGGATCCAACGGCGGGTCTTTGGGCGCGAGCAAGCGGATCGGATTGAATCGGGGCGATGCGAATGAAGGGAGATGGGATAGGCCACGTGTCATCTTGAGAGAGCGGCGCTAATGAGCGGGCCAGATGCGAAGGAGCTGATGATCAAAGGGTTGAGAATCAAAGCGGTAGCTGCGGCTCAGATCAGAGGATCGTGGATGCGATCAATGGCGGATGACAGCGCCACCTGTCATGACGAGGTCGAGGCGCTAAAGGACGGTGGTGATGGAAAGCTCAGGCCGATCGAGCGGTTGAGGGGCATCAAGGGAAGGAGCGGCTGAGATGAAACATCTGAGACGCGATCGATCGATCTTCAACGCGCCACGTGGCGAGCCCTGCTTAAGGCGCTAAAGGACGGTGCGGATTGAAGGCGGGGGAAGATCTGATGGATGAGCAAATAGATGTGCGTGGACACAGCGGGGCCGTTGGATCTGAAGCGAGATCCAACGGCCAGGGGTGGTGGCAGATGAGACAAGATAGACGGGCCACGTGGCGCCCCCAGAATGGGCCACGTGGCCCAATCAGATTATTGTGAAAGTATTTTTGATTTTTGGAGGTTAAATTGGCTGAATTTGAGAAAACTCAAAACATGAAAGTTGTAGATCTTGACGAGATCTACAAGTTTCATGTTGACCAAAACTGGAAATGAGATTAAACAAAGACCCGAAATATTTTTGAGGGTATTTTTAAGTCTAAAAATACCACAAATTTTTGTTTTGTCATTTTTTTGTGAATTTTAATTTATTTAGGACTCTGATAATTACAAAACTTTAACTGGGTTTTATTGACACTCAGCTTAAGCAAGGGGGTTAAAAATGAGAAATAAAGATGATGAAATCGAGTTTCATCACCCCCCTATACTTAAACTATGCTCGTCCTGGAGCATCAAAAAGAATGACTAAGTTGGATTAACCCCCTTGTGCATGTGAATACATGATCCAATCTGATCAAGTCGACTCGACTTTAGAGATCCAAAATTCTAGAGTTAAACCCAGCCTTAATCAAGAGGCTTCCAATTCCTCTACTTCTCTAGACTCTCTCTGATGTACATATAAACTAAAGGATATGAAGTTTAGTGTTGACTGCAGTTCTGAGAGTCGAGTCAATTTGTCACCCAAAGTCTTAGTCCGAGAAAATCTCCTAAGGACCCAATCCTCAGCACTAGGGAATAAATCAAATCTTACATTCAGTCCACCGTCTCTTTAGTTGTCAGACTTAGAAAATGTAGATGGCATGCCAGAAATGGAAGGCATGGGATTGTGTCAATTCTTCTCTCTCTCTCATTGGAATAAGGATTCTCTCTAGTACCTTTTTACGCAACACATTTTTTTGGTGTTGATCAGTGCGTCCGTCAAGAGAAGTTGGAGCCGTCTGCACTTGTTTTCCTGGGAGTACACCGGGGTGTGTCTTTTTTTGAGTACCTATAGTACCTTCGACACCCAGATTTGTAGCATTTACGATGCAAAGCCCTTTTTTGGTGCAAGCCCGACTCCTTGTCCTAATAGCGGTGGTCCAAGTGGACACTTTGAAAAGTTTGGGAGCGCTCGCCTTTGGTGGAAGCTCTTTGATATGCAACTTTGTGGAATAAGAGCTTTTCTTTGAAATTTCATTGACTTGTATAATTTGTGGCTAGCTCCACTGCTTTTACCAAAAGTTGGCGCACACTGATCAACAATTTTTTTATTTATATCACACGGCACTTAGGTAAATATCAAGAGATTAGTATAAGAACCAAGTTCTCATACTGGCTAATTTGCTGACACTCAGGTTTCCTGAAGCCTTCAAAGATTTTATCCCATCCTCGAACATCATTAGATCAAATCCAGACTCGAGTCCCTCATCCCAATCCCTCAGGTGAAAAGTCAACTCATCTCAATCAAAACCGCAGTCGTGCATGTGATGTGCTGATCATATTCTCTTTGTCTGAGACAAAGCATGGAATATAGCATGCAAATCTAGAGACCTAGGGGAATGTGGATGATTAAGTCTAAGACCCTGATGACTAAGGCTGGTTAATCCTAAAATCTCAAAGACCTCAGAAAGTTAAGTCTCCTTGACCAATTCAGATCCTGGGTGGAAGTGTAAAAGTAGAGGTTTAATCCAACTCCTTCATTCAAAAACATTTTTTTCTTTTTGAATTTTGCACATTTTTATGGATTTTTGTTTTAAAGTTAAAACATAGGTTAGACTCAACTTTCCTTGATAAAAGATTTTCAAAACCATGTCACACAAATGAAAGATTTTCAAAATATTTCAAAGAGATTTTTCAAAACAAGAAAATCTCATTTAAAATCATCTCAAAAAATATTTTTATCGAAAATAGTGTAACATAGTATGAAAAAGCCGTGAAATCATTTGAGCTCTCTTAGTCCAAAGAATTTTACCTTAGCCAAAAAGTTTTAAATTTTTCAAATTTTTCAGATTATAGCTAAAGTAAGTAAAGTGTACATACGGTATACCCCCCTATCCTTAAACTTTGCTATATCCTCATAGCACTAGATGATACGAGTCCATAGGTCCATTTAAGTATATAGGAATATACGGGCCCTAAGAGAGGGCTCCCCCTATACTTAGGTTAGAAATAACCTACGTATAAAGGCAAGAAAAGATGAGTAGAGAAATCACAGGGACTTGGGTCCCCCCTATACTTAGGCTGAGATTAGCTAAGTATAAAGATGGAAATTGATGTTGGAAGAGACCCAAGGTGAATGAAGAAGAAGGATGAATATACAAGTGAGCGGTTGAATCTTCGGAGATGAAATGGAGTGTCTTCGGTTTTGGGGTGTGTGTCACATCAAACAAGGCTCAATCAAACAAGCAAACCCTTAGTTTCACCAACTCACACATGAAGCCGACCAAGGTTGGTTTATTATCTTGTCTGTTTTATTGGTGATAAAACATTTGATTTTTACGCAAAGAAAAGATGTGAAGTGAAAATCATTGCATAAGCGAGGGTATTGTTCTCCCAAAACCGAATTTTACGCCATTTAAGTTGACTTGCAATTATCAGTCCCAATTTTATTTTAGGTTTTCACTGATTATGGTTAGCACAAAATCAAGAAGTCCTCGTCTACCGTTCATTCCCTTTTTCCATCTAACCTATATGATCAAGCTAGGAAAACGAAACCGAGAAAAACATGTATTCGATAAAAACCGCGATCTAGGCTAAGCGAGAAATCATGCAGTGATTTGACAAAAACACGTAAAAAACTGGGGTTGTTTTGAAAACCAAATCCAACATGTATGCAAGTCGAAAAAGTCGCACCTAATCATACATCTATTAGCGGTGATTGATTTTCATTAATTTTAGCTAAGTGATGCGAGATTATGTGCGTCTATAATTTAAAGTGTGTCCTAACCTACGATCAAGCACATACGAATATGAAAAATAAAATGAGCTCGGAGAGCCGCGTGCCTAGTCCTAGGTCGACACTCAAGTGGGGACGATCCCCACACAACCACATTCGTTCGATTACACTCGCGAGTCTTCAATCGAAGACCGCTGTAAACGACGAATTATTACAAGTCATGCAAACATAAAATGCGAGACAAATTTTTTTTCTTTCTTCCTTATATGCTACAAGCCTGCTCCTGCGGCTCCTCGCAGCGGGGAGCGTCCTGCTCCTCGCCTCCTTGATCCATCAAGGGCCCTGCCACAAAAACAATGGTTAGATATCAAATAAGAAAGAAAATTTTATATGCAAAATATGTTATCATTTGACCTATCAAGAGGAACACTAAATTAAACATACAAAAATCCAAAAAATATAAGAAATGAGCCGTATCCCCGGCAACGGCGCCATCTGACGAGTCGCTAAATATGTTGTTTAATTTGGTCACGTTGTAATACGTGTACTTAGCGATTCAGTCAGAACCGAGAGAAGATCTCCGTGAAGAGTGACTCGGCTTAATTTATATCCCGAGCAAGTCCGGGGTCGAACTCAGGGAGGCAAAGGAACAACTTGGGTTTAATTTGAAAATAAACATTTTAGATTTCCAATGCGGTTTTTTTTTATATTTTTTAATGCAAAAAGAAATATCAATGCAAGATGCGGTTGAATTAAAACACTAAGAAAACACACAACAAGGCCAAATTAATTCTAATGTTAAATTAATCCAATTCAACCAAATTATATTTTTTCTAGCATCCTAATCCAGTGATGAACACAAAACATATTTTTTTAGAATTTTAGGGGTTAAAATGCAACAAGAAAAAATGCACACTTTTATGGGTTTTTTCATAATTTCTCACATAAGCAGTAAGCAAAAATGATGAAAATTTTACTGGAATAAAAATATAATGCAAGGAAGCTACAGTAAAAATTTTGAATTTTTTTGACAAAATATGAATTTTTTATGGATTTTTTAGTACAAACAGAGTGATAGTGAGTAAATAATTCCTAATTAATCCACAATATCAAATTAATCAAGATGCGAATTATCTCAGAAAGATATTTAGATGTTCAATTCAGGAGACTTGAAATTTCGTAAAAAGGATATACATGGATTTAATTAAAAATCAAATACTAAAATCACCCTACAAATTATTTCAGGCACAAGACAACTCCATTTTGGTTGAAATTTGGACAGTAAGTTAACCACATATCAAGGCATCTTTTCTAATTTTTGTGTAATTTTTAGAGCAACGGTGTGTGAGATATAAATTTAAGAGTCCAGATTGAGTAAAATATGAAGAATTTCAGTTACACAATTTTAATTAATTACCCAAACACCACAAAAATACAAAGAAATATCCCCAAAGTAGAGAATTAGTTGCTCAACATGAAAACATTTTTCATTAAATACAAAGATGCACTACAGGTGTCCAAATTAGTAGCCAAACATAGGGGTGTCTTTGCAATCAGAAATTGAAAAGATACTATAAAACATGCACAAGGACTAATCTGCAATTACGAAAACTATGAAGGAAATCTTGCAATATCTACAAAAAATAAAAAAATAATAAAAATGGGGACCTTCTTCTTCCTTGTGCGCAGGTGGAGAAGAACGCAACTTGCAATTATCAGTCCCAATTTTATTTTAGGTTTTCACTGATTATGGTTAGCACAAAATCAAGAAGTCCTCGTCTACCGTTCATTCCCTTTTTCCATCTAACCTAGATGATCAAGCTAGGAAAACGAAACCGAGAAAAACATGTATTCGATAAAAACCGCGATCTAGGCTAAGCGAGAAATCATGCTGTGATTTGACAAAAACACGTAAAAAACTGGGGCTGTTTTGAAAACCAAATCCAACATGTATGCAAGTCGAAAAAGCCGCACCTAATCATACATCTATTAGGGGTGATTGATTTTCATTAATTTTAGCTAAGTGATGCGAGATTATGTGCGTCTATAATTTAAAGTGTGTCCTAACCTACGATCAAGCACATACGAATATGAAAAATAAAATGAGCTCAGAGAGCCGCGTGCCTAGTCCTAGGTCGACACTCAAGTGGGGACGATCCCCACACAACCACATTCGTTCGATTACACTCGCGAGTCTTCAATCGAAGACCGCTGTAAACGACGAATTATTACAAGTCATGCAAACATAAAATGCGAGACACATTTTTTTTTCTTTCTTCCTTATTTGCTCCAAGCCTGCTCCTGCGGCTCCTCGCAGCGGGGAGCGTCCTGCTCCTCGCCTCCTTGATCCATCAAGGGCCCTGCCACAAAAACAATGGTTAGATATCAAATAAGAAAGAAAAATTTTATATGCAAAATATGTGATCATTTGACCTATAAAGAGGAACACTAAATTAAACATACAAAAATCCAAAAAATATAAGAAATGAGCCGTGTCCTCGGCAACGGCGCCATTTGATAAACCGCAAAATCGGCCCTTTAAGAGTGCGGAATTAGCACTTCAACATGTCGTAGCAGTCGGGCCGATTTTGGTCCTCAAAGAGACCATCTCATTGATATATGTTAAATAAGAATGCGATGGTCATGAATTTATATTTTACTTGGCAAGAAACCAAGGTCGAACTCAGGGACACGAGCCTCTCTCGTATTGATCGGATTTAAGTTTATTTAATTAAATGTTGAGTTAAAGGCATATAGGTCAAATTATGCATATACACAACAATGCAATAACAATAGACATGCATTTTTTATCAATTTTTTATCATGCAAATAGATGCAATGACAATATGCCCTAGGTTAAAAGAATGAGCCAACTAAATCACAAGTTAATTTCAGATTAAAAATGAAGCACTAACTCATTTGACATAATTTGCAATGTTAATCAAAAAGGCATAAAAGACACTAGAGTTAATTAAAAAATACATTGAGATCACCGTGTCAAATCAAGGGAACAAATATGCCATTAAAAAGTACGTCAAGCAAGCGTTAAAAATGAAACTGAAATCAACTTAATCGGAGCTACGAGCTCAAGATATGCATGAAGAAAGACAAGGGCATAACTGAAATAAAACATGAAATGATAACTACAAAGAGGTCCCTGGGAGGGACTAAAAAGAAATAAAAATAAAGCTCGAGTCCTTCCCTGTAAATTTACCAAACGCGCGGGGACCTTTTTGCAATATTGAAGAATTCCGTGGGCTCCTCTATAATTTGCCCAGACAAGCACGTGCCAGGCACGTGCCTCACCAGGTTCGGACGAAGGGTCGGGTTCGGCAGAGGCTCGTATTTTCTTCGGCTAGGCTCGTACTTAGGCTTGGGCCCACTGCAGGCTCGGGATAGGCCCGAAGTATCCGAACCTGCTGGTCTGGATCTGAGGCTCGGAGAGGTCTCTAGAATTGACACGTGGCTTGCTCGTGGCCATTGGATCGTGTGAATCGGGCAGCTGCTGTGCGTAAGTGTAGTGTTGACATGGTAGCGTTGAGTCCGTCGGATCGAGATGATCCAACGGACTATTGGCAACGGCCACTGTGCTTCGTCCTCGAGCCTCAGCTGGCGGCGACTTAGGAGCTCCGGCGAAGGAGCTCCTCCTCCGCCTCTCACTCTCGGTCACGGTGGACCTCCCCCGAGCCCAAGGAATGGTCGTCGATGAAGCAGGGGACTCGGGGAAGGTCCAGAAGCATCTGGTGTCGCTCATCGACGCTCGGCCGGTGACTGCGAAATCGATGAAATCGGCTCCGGCCGAGCTCCGATCATTGAGCGAATAGAGACCTGCAAGGTTAGTAGCATATAGCCGAAGCTTAAGGGTGCGTGAGTGAGTGAGTGGGAGCTCGAAGGGAACGGAGAAATGGGGAGCTCGAAGCTCCTCCACCATGGGTGGCGGAGGAGATGGGTCGGTAGGTGACTAAGGGTATGGAAGAAAGAGGAGGTGATCGGATCTATGCGCGGCGAAGGGGGTTGAAGGTGGAGCTAATGGAATGATCAACGGAGGGCAAGATTGGTTTATGAAGCTTAATTAATTAAGTAAAAGATGAAGAAAATGCAAAGAGAGAAAGAGGGGCTTACCTGGTCGGAGGCGGAGCGGGGGCTTGTGGGCGAACTCCGAGGTGGAGCCCTGGTCGTCGCTGAACCTCCGCAGCGACTGGAGGCAGCTCAAGCGGTCGCAGAGCACCGCAGCTCCACCGTGATCGGCGGAGGGTCGACACCGGGAAGAAGAGCCATCTTCCCTCAATCGCACCGCCTCCCCCTGTCACAGGGAGGCGGAGGAGGGCTGGTCCCCCTTCCTCGTAAAGGTGGACACCGGTGAACGGTGGGAGGGGCGGGGTATTTGAAGGGCGAGGGCTGAGGTTCCGGTGATGGGGTCGTGGTTTGTGAGACGATCATGGGACGAGTGGAAGGACGACGGTGGTTAGTGGAGGCGTGCGCGCGGTAGAGGGAAGAGTGGGGCAGGTCGGAGGGTAGTTGGCGTTGGGAGAAGTCAACTGTGGTGGCGGAGAAAAAGGAAAGGGGGAAGGGTGTGCGCGAGCTGGAACGTGGGAGAGAGGGAGGCTCCCGGAGGTAGACGATGGAGATCAACCGTTGGATCTGGGGATCCAACGGCGGGTCTTTGGGCGCGAGCAAGCGGATCGGATTGAATCGGGGCGATGCGAATGAAGGGAGATGGGATAGGCCACGTGTCATCTTGAGAGAGCGACGCTAATGAGCGGGCCAGATGCGAAGGAGCTGCTGATCAAAGGGTTGAGAATCAAAGCGGTAGCTGCGGCTCAGATCAGAGGATCGTGGATGCGATCAATGGCGGATGACAGCGCCACGTGTCATGACGAGGTCGAGGCGCTAAAGGACGGTGGTGATGGAAAGCTCAGGCCGATCGAGCGGTTGAGGGGCATCAAGGGAAGGAGCGGCTGAGATGAAACATCTGAGACGCGATCGATCGATCTTCAACGCGCCACGTAGCGACCCTGCTTAAGGCGCTAAAGGACGGTGCGGATTGAAGGCGGGGGAAGATATGATGGATGAGGAAATAGACGTGCGTGGACACAGTGGGGCCGTTGGATCTGAAGCGAGATCCAACGGCCAGGGGTGGTGGCGGATGAGACAAGATAGACGGGCCACGTGGCGCCCCCAGAATGGGCCACGTGGCCCAATCAGATTATTTTGAAAGTATTTTTGATTTTTGGAGGTTAAATTGGCTGAATTTGAGAAAATCAAAACATGAAAGTTGTAGATCTTGACGAGATCTGCAAGTTTCATGTTGACCAAAACTGGAAATGAGATCAAACAAAGACCCGAAATATTTTTGAGGGTATTTTTAAGTCTAAAAATACCACAAATTTTTGTTTTGTCATTTTTTTGTGAATTTTAATTTATTTAGGACTCTGATAATTACAAAACTTTAACTGGGTTTTATTGACACTCGGATTAAGCAAGGGGGTTAAAAATGAGAAATAAAGATGATGAAATCGAGTTTCATCAATTATGCAGAATGGTGGCTCTATAGGAGATGATGTATTCAAATTGTTTGTGTACCTACCTGAACCTAAGTTTTAAGAGTTTAAATGGATGTAGATACGATGAGTGTCATCATTCTACTATCTTTACTCTAGTCATTCCTGAAGCTTCATAATATTCATATTGTGTGAATTGAATAAAGCATGTATAAATGTTGAAATTCTCTTATATTGAATTTTTTTGATTTTAATATAAGAAATCCTCTGTCTTGAGCAATGGTTGCTTATAGATAAAGGGAGCGCAGTGGAAGCATGGGTTGGACCTAAGTAAGAAGTATTGTCAAAAGAGTTGACTGTACTTCTGTGACTTCCATATGACATCCAAAGAGTTGGATCAATGCCAATACTGCAATAAGTTGATCTGTTGATAGTATGACTATCATATCTATCTAGAATCCTTAGAGAAGGAATCAGATAGTACATCAGAATAATCTACTTATAATCATTGAAATTGACTTACTTATTTGATAATATAAAGTCTAATAATTGTATCTCAATCTTCTAATGACACTTGCAATTGGTTTCATGTATATTAGAATATTAGAAATCTGATCTTAAGGTTTAATGGTCATCGAAGTTGGAATTGATGCAATTGTTGCAACAATTTCACCTGATGAATATACTTCATATTTTCAGTGGGAGTCCTTAATCTTAGAGAATGTCTCTATAACCTAGATATTAGATTACACTCATTATTTATTTCCAAATGTTGGAAGTAAACATGAATTCTGTGATAAATCTATCATAAAGAGTTATGATGGAGATATTTCAGATAGTGATCTAAAATCTTGTGGACTCTACTAAATTAGAAAATTAATGAATGGTTCATTAAGATTTCTAATGCTGAAAAATAAACCATTAAAGATCAATAGGAGGATGAAGATCATTTGATAATGATCTAGCATCATGTTTTGGACATATGTCTGTTGATGTGATCAATAGACTGATAAGAGATGAAACTTTCGATTGTCTAAAGGTTCAAATCTTACATACTTGTGAATATTGTATTCAAAAGTAGAAATGTTCAATACACCCTCCCTCGGGAATGGTGTAAAATGTCAAGGTATTCAGGATCTCATACATATTGATGTATGTGAATCATCTATATCATAGTAAACATTATGGATATTGATATCTATTGATGATTATGTATGATATGAGATTTCTTCTCTTCACCGAAGAAACCTTTGAAATGTTCAAAGATTTCACAATTTTGGTTTAGAACCAAAGTTTGAAGGAAGATGAAATGAATTTGATCTAACCAAGGTAGCTTGTACCTATTAGATGAATTCAAGAAATACCTTATGGAAATATGAATATCATTCCTATCTCAATCCTCCTAATGGACCTTAACTCAATAGAGTTGTAGGGAGATACAATTGATCATGTGTGACATGATTTGATCAATGATTAATCTTAGCATAATTATCTCTTAGTTTCCAAGTATATATATATATGTGGTAGAGACTACATTATATATATCCTTAATAAAGGTTCCATGTGATTAAGTTGAAATCTAGCACCAGAGAGTGCTACTTCATTAGGAAATTAAAGGATGTATTGGATACCTAATTTATGACCTTGAGATTCTTAAAAAGATCTCATCTTTGAGAATATGATTCTTAGAGGATGACTCTCTTAAGAATCAAGATGAAAATGAAGTAAAGGAACTCATTTAATCATGAGATGATAATGAGGCTCCTAGAATCGGAAACTAAAAGACAATTAAAGATGAAACACTAATACCCCTTCAAATAAGTTTGATGATGGGTTCCATGTGTCAGTTGAATCTGACAAAGATCTGACTTCATGTGATGAAGCTCCTGAGGATCATGACATGGAAAGATGGATGTTAGCAATAAAAGTCTAATGTAGACTTCATATATAAGTGTTATATATGGACCCTCGAGGATCCACCTATATTGGTAAGACCCATTAAGGTGTAAATGGATCTTCAAGAGAGAGGGAACCTGATGAAAAGGTAGAGACCTTCAATGCATGGTTCGTAGCCATGAGCTGCAAACCGAAGAGAAGACATCGCTTGCGATGAGACTTGCTCTCCAGTGACCTTGCTTTCCCATCAGAATATTGCTAACTATAGCTACACAACTTGACTATGACATCTTCATGATGTGAGTCAGGATTGCATTCCTCTATGAATTCCTCTCTGAGGATATTCATATAAAGTAGCCGCAGGGCTTCATGGTTGAGGAAAGCAAGATGTAAAAGCTAAAGAACTCCATCTTTGGACTCAAATAAGCTTCTTGTAGTTGGAACATAAGATTTGATGAAATTATAAATGTTATGATTTCAGATAGAATCTTGATGAACCATGTGAAGCTTAGTGGGAGTGCCAATGTGTTCATCGTGCTAAATGTAGATATTGTTCTAATCATTTGGAATGATATAAGGATAATAATAATAAGTGTTTTATGATTTGGTTGTTTCACACCTTGAGATATGATCTCAAGAATACCTCTTAGATCTTAATTCTGAAATCATTCAGAAGCAAAGAGAAGAGGGTATTGGGACCAACACATTAGTAGTACACCTTGGACTTATTCCATTTTCTGGAAAATTCCAAGAAAGGCTTCCTTCCCTTAAGATGTAGTACTGACCTATCTAAAGGGATTGCACCTCAAATAGTTGTAGAAGTGAATGCTAGTACTGCTTGAACTTGTGCATCAGTTACGAGAAGCTGAGTGTATGCTGGATGAGCAAAAGAGCTAGATGCCTGCCATGCAGTGGGAGTAGTAATCTGTTATTAGTACTACTCCGGAAATAAAACACTTAGTTGCAGTAATAAAAATATCTTCAAAGATGATGAAACTTAGAGATAGTGATCTCAAAGTCTTATCTTCAAAAGTTTAAGACCTTGTAGATAGTGATCTATAAGGGTCTTAACTTTAGATACCTTAGGAGATAGAGATCTCCGGGAATGAAGGTATTCTAAAAAGGATTATGGGAATACTGGTTATAATAATTAATCGAGCTAAAGTGTCAAGGACACTATGACAAAATTGAGTATTGGTTGCATAAGATGCAACATTCGCATTGGATGCGAGCACTGTTACTGGGGATATGGAAGTGCCGTAAAAGGACTTGGCGTAGTCTCTTGGGAACAGAGTGACTGATCAGCTTACCTAGCTATTTTCTAAATAGCATGTGATTGTCACATGAGTGTGGGTTAAAATGATTAGCCCATTAATGGCTCTTTGAGCAAGTGGGAGATTGTTGGAAATGCGAGCCCACGGCGAGCCATTATGCAATAAATGTTATTGCAATTCACTCCTTAATCTGAAATGAAGAATACATAATTTGCATAATAGGTCCCTTAGTACAATTAGGGTTATGTACCATGGCCATCTTGATAATCATACAATTGTCGATTCAAGTATTGAATCATAGAGGCTGGTGCTTGGATGAATATCTAATGAGTTAGATTGAGGACTCATCAAGCACCATCAAATAATTGTTAAGAGATGATCTCCAGCCTGAGAAGGAGATCGCAATCCTTTCTCTAAAGGCTGATATCTGACCGACCTCTTGATGCAGGTCCTCTGCATAGGAATAGAGATTCGGAGGTGTCAAACTAGTTAGGTCAAAGAGTTGACTTAACGAGATCGAGATAACCAAAGTCCTATATCGTATGCTGTCATGATATAGGCACGCATCCTCTGATCAGAGACAGATGTGTTACTATATGTCTGAGTATGTACATTTGGCAGACCAATAGGTTGATGACCTAATCAAGGTCTATACACCGGCGTGCTGGTGTGCATGTAAGGGCATATGAGTAATACGATCTCTCAAAGGGATCATACAGGTTCAGTTACTGAACCGGAAGACATGAGCTCACTCATGAGATATTGGGAAGAATCAAATTCCGTGCGCACGGTCATCACGCTTTGGAAGCTTGACTGAATTTGTTGGTTTGATATATACTTTTGGAAATTATATGATCAAGACCTAGGTATGATATATGCTTTTGGAAAGTATATGATCGATACCGACTCCCAATGATCGAATGAGAAACTTACTGATAAAACCATGAAGTAGACAGTGTAAAGATGATCTAATACTTCGGGTTTATTCTGAGTCTTCCAGTATGCAGGATGTACAGGTATTGGGAATACCTGAGGGTGACGTGATCATAAACGATTGTATAACCATGATGCTTCCATTCCTAGGGAGTGATGAAATGGGTCTGGATTTTAGTGACTCCTCTCAGTAGAGAAGTAACCTAATCTTAGTCCAAATATTGGACATTGATCTGAATGTGATTCAGATCCAATGAGAAGATTAGATTTACGGTCTTGATTTAATCAAGCATCTATGGGAGGCCCGAGATCTGGATTTGAGATGTGATCTCAATATCCAAGTCACTATACGTGGAACAATACAATCACCCTGTCCTTATCTCCAAGTATTCGCGGAGAAAGCGCATTATCCTTGAAAGAGTTCATGGATAATTCTATTGTTGATATATGTATCCGAGCATTGAGAAAATGGATAATTAAATGAGATTTAATTATCGTGAATAATATGAATTTGATTCATATTATAAGGAGAGTTATCTTAGATAATTAAATGTGATTTGATTATTGACGAACCGCAAAATCGACCCTTTAAAAATGCTTAATTAGCACTTGGAAATGTCGTAGCAGTCGGGCCGATTTCGGTCGTCAAAGAGATCACCTCATTTAAAGATATGCGATGATAAATCAAAATGAGGTGATCGTGATTTATTTTACTTGGCAAGAAACCAAGGTCGAACTCAGGGACACGAGCCTCTCTCGTATTAATCGGAATTAAGTGTATTTAATTAAGCGTTGAGTTAAAGGCATATAGGTCAAAATATGCAAAGACAATGCAATTAAAATAAACATGCATTTTTTTTTATCAATTTTTATAATGCAAATAAATGCCATGAAATGCACTCAAATATGCCCTAGGTACGAAAAGCTGAGCAAAAGTTAACAACAAGTCAATTCCAGTTTAAATTAAGATGATAAACTCAATTTGAACAAAGCATGGATCAAATAACGAGAGACACATAGCTATCCAAATAGTACATCAACATTAAAGTGTCAATTATATGAAATGATCATGCCATGAGAAAGTACGTCAAACGAGCTTCGAAATGAAACTGAAATCAACTAAAACGGAAACATGATGCTCAAGTTATGCAACAATGAAGATAAGGGCATAAATGCAAGAAAAACATGAAAAGATAACTACAAACAGGTCCAGGGAGGGACTAAAATGTAAATACGTAAAGTAAATGGACCTTCCCTGTAAAATACCCACTGTGCACGCCCGCTGCACATGATCGGGACCTGTTTGCGAATTGAAGAAGGTGGCTGGGCTTCCTTGCAAATTACACAAGGAGCACGTGCCAGGCACGCGCTTCCCCAGGCTCGGGTCGATAGGAGGTTCGGAGGAGGCCCGGGTTGCTTCGGCGTGGCTCGGGGTTCACTGCAGGCTCGGAGAAGGCATGGAAGTATCCAAGCCTGGAGGCTCGGTCATGAGGCTTGGCTGCACTCTGGTGACGACGCGTGGCTAGCTCGGGACCCTTAGATGGTGCGCATCCAACGGCGTCTGGAGAAGGCTCTGGCTGGTGACGTGTCGGCATCGGAACCGTTAGATGGTCGCTGGGCGAGGACCATCTAACGGTCACTGTACCTCCTCCCTCGGCCGAAGGCGGGCGGCGGAGTTAGATCTCCGGCGAAGGTGCTCCTCCTCCGCCGCGCTTTCTCGGCTGCTTTCGACCTCCCCAGAGCTCCTTAGATAGACGTCGGAGAAGCTCGAAGCTCGGGGAAGGTCCAGGAGTTGCTGGCGTTGATCATCGGGTCTCGGAATTTGCAGGCGGCTGTGACGAAGATAGATCCGGCGAAGCTCCGACCAGTGCAAGTTTGAAGACCTGCATTGTTAGTACATATAGCCGAAGCAAGGCAAAAGACGTGCGTGTGTGCGTGAAGTGAGGTGGAAGCTCATCGGGGCGGAGAAGATGGAGAGCTCGAAGCTCCTCCGCCGTGAGGGCGGAGGAGATGGCCGGAGGGTGACTAGGGTCTGGAAGAAGGGAAGAGGTGATCGGAGGGTGTCGCGATGTAGGGGGATCGGAGGCGGAGCTAATGGAAGGAACGATGGAGGGCGAAGTTGACCGGAGGAGCCTAATTAAAACAGAGAAAAAGAAGAAAAAATCAAAGAAGGAAGAGAGAAGGTTACCTAGAGATTGGGCGGAGCGGAGGCTTGGGTTGGAGCTCAAATGGAGCTCCGGGTCTTCGCTGAACACCTTCAGCCACCTGGTGCAGCTCGGGCGGTCGCCAAGAGGCGCCGCAGCTCCGCCGTCGAAGGCGGAGGGTCTCACCGGGATTGGAGTCGTCATCGCTCGATCACACCGCCTCCCCCTGTCACAGGGAGGCGGAGGAGGGCTGGGCTCCCTTCCTCGTAAAGGTGGACCAGTCGCAATGTCGGGAGGAGCGGAGTATTTGAAGGGAGAAGTGGCAGAACCGATGAGTGGCGTCGTGGTTTGCGAGGGGGATGTGGGACGACTGGGGGCGATTCAAGGATAGTGGAGGTAGTGGCGAAGACGCTGGATGATCAGAGCAAGTCGTGGGGCGGTTGGCGAGATGAGAGGTGGCCGGAGGTGGTCAAAATAATGGGAAGGGGGCGAGGTCTGTGCGAGTGGAAATCGTGGGAGAGAGGAAGAGGCCGGAGGTTGACGAAGAAGCGGGAGCCGTTGGATCTGGAGATCCAACGGTGGAGGGCTAAGCGCGAGATGACGGTCCTGATGGAAGATCGGGCGATGCGAACGGAGGGCGTCGGTTGTGCCATGTGGCGTATCGAGAGCGAGGTGCCATCGGGCGGTTTGGATGAGATGTGAGGGTTGATCGAGCGGCTGAAAATGGATAGCAGGTTGAACGGCTCAGATCAAGTTCGGGATGAAGTGATCAAAGGGCGGTAGCACAGCCACGTGTCGTGCCAAGGAAGCGGCGCGAACGGATGGCAGTGATGGGACCAAGGGGTTGATCAGATGGATGAGATTGGCCCAGGAGATAACGGTCAAGATGGAGGATCTGAATTTCGATCAGAGGGCAATGGTGATGACACGTGGCACGCTCTGGTGAGAGCGCTCACGTGCGGTTTAGATTAGGTGCGGGTCTGATCGAAAGGCTGAAGGCTAGCGGCTGGCGTGGAGGGATGGGGGCCGTAGGATCTCAGGGAAAGATCCGACGGCCCAGATCGTAGGCGGGTATGCCAAGGTGAGCGGGCCACGTGGCTCACCCAGATTGGGCCACGTGGCCCAATCAGATTATTGCAGAAGTATTTTTGATTTTTGGAAGCCAAAATGGCCGAATTTGAGAAAACTCAAAACATGAAAGTTGTAGATCTTGACGAGATCTACAAGTTTCATGTTGACCAAAACTGAAAAAGAAATCAAACAAGGACCCGAAATATTTTTGAAGTTATTTTTAAGTCTAAAAATACCACGAATTTTTGTTTTGTCATTTTTTTGTGGTTTTTAATTTATTTAGGACTCTGTTAATTATGAGACATTAACATGGATTTATTGACAAACTTTTAAGCAAGGGGGTTAATTATGGAGAATAAAGATGATGAAACTGAGGTTCATCACCCCCCTATACTTAAACTATGCTCGTCCTCGAGCATCAAAAAGAATGACTAAGTTGGATTAACCCCCTTGTGCATGTAAATCCAGGATCATGTCGACTCGGCTTCAGAGATCCAAAATTTTAGAGTTCAACCCAACCTTAATTAAGAGGCTTCCAATTCCTCTACTTCTCTAGACTCTCTCTGATGTACATATAAGCTAAAGGATATGAAGTTTAGTGTTGACTACAATTCTGAGAGTAGAGTCAAGTCTTCACCCAAAATCTTGGTCCGAGAAAATCTCCTAAGGACCCAATCCTCAGCACTAGGGAATAAATCGAATCTTGCATTCAGTCCACCGTCTCTTTAGTTGTCAGACTTAGAAAATGTAGATGGTAGGCCAGAAATGGAGGGCATGGGTTTGTGTCAATTCTTCTCTCCCTCTCATTGGAACAAGGATTCTCTCTAGTGCCTTTTTACGCAACACTTTTTTTTTTGGTGTTGATCAGTGCGTCCGTCAAGAGAAGTTGGAGCCGTCTGCACTTGTTTTCCTGGGAGTACACCGGGGTGTGTCTCTTTTGAGTACCTATTGTACCTTCGACACCCAGACTTGTAGCATTTACGATGCAGAGTCCTTTTTTTGGTGCAAGCCCGACTCCTGGTCCTAATAGCGGTGGTCCAAGTGGACACTTTTAAAAAATTTGGGAGCGCTCTCCTTTGGTGGAAGCTCTTTGATATTTGACTTTGTATGGAATGAGAGCTTTTTTATTTGAAATTTCATTGACTTGCAGTATTTTTGGCTAGCTCCACTGCTTTTACCAAAAGTTGGCGCACACTGATCAACAATTTTTTTATTTATATCACACCCAGGCACTTAGGTCAATGTCAAGAGATTAGTATAAGAATCAAGTTCTCATACTGGCTAATATTGCTGACACTCAGGTTTCATGAAGCCTCCAAAGATTTTATCCCATCCTCGAGCATCATTAGATCAAATCCAAACTTGACTTTCTCTTCCCAATCCCTCAAGTGAAAAATCAACTCATCTCAATCAAAACCGCAGTCGTGCATGTGATGTGCTGATCATATTCTCTTTGTCTGAGACTAAGCATGGAATATAGCATGCAAATCTAGAGACCTAGGGGAATGTGGATGATTAAGTCTAAGACCCTGATGGTTAAGGCTGGTTAACCGCAAATCTCAAAGACTTCAAAAAGCTAAGTCTCCTTGACCACTTCAGATCCTGGGTGAAAGTGTAAGAGTAGAGGTTTAATCCAACTTCTTCATTCAAAAACAAGATTTTTTTTATTTTTGCTCATTTTTATGGATTTTAATTTTTAAAGTTAAAACACAGGTTAGACTCAACTTTCCTTGATAAAATATTTTCAAAACCATGTCACACAAATAAAAGATTTTCAAAATATTTCCAAAAAGATTTTTTCAAAACAAGAAAAACTCATTTTTTAAATCATTTTTGAAACTATTTTTATCAAAATAGTGTAACATAGTTAGAAAAGCCGTGAAATCATTTGAGTTCTCTTAGTCCAAAAGAATTTTACTTTAGCCAAAAAGTTTTAATTTTTTCAAATTTTTCAGATATTAGCTAAAGTAGTAAATTGGATATACGGTATACCCCCTATCCTTAAACTTTGCTATGTCCTCATAGCACTAAATGATATGAGTCCCTAGGTCCATTTAAGTACAGAGACATATACGGGAGCTAAGAGGGGCTCCCCTTATACTTAGGTTAAAAATAACCTAAGTATAAAGGCAAGAGAAGATGAGTAGAAAAATCACAGGGACTTGGGTCCCCCCTATACTTAGGCTGAGATTAGCCTAAGTATAAAGATGGAAATTGATGTTGGAAGAGACCCAAGGTGAACGAAGAAGAAGGATGTATGTACAAGTGAGCGGTTTTGAATCTTGGAGATGAAATGGAGTGACTACGGTTTTGGGGTTAAGTGTCGCAACAAATATGGCTCAATCAAGCAAGCAAACCCTTAGTTTCACCAACTCACACATGAAACCAACCAAGGTTGGTTGATTATCTTGTCGGTTTTATTGGTGATAAAACTTTAGATAATTACGCGGAGAAAAATGTGAAATAAAAACCAACGCGTAACTGAGGGTGTTGCTCTCCCAAAACCGAATTTTACTCCATTTTTGGTTGACTTGCAATTAACAGTCCCAATTTTATTTTGAGTTATCACTGAATTAAGGTTAGCACAAAATCAAGAAGTCATCGTCTACCGTTCATTCCATTTTCCATTAATCCTAGGTGATCAAGCTAGGAAACGAAAGCCGAGAAGAACATGTATTCGAAGAAACCGCGATCTAGGCTAAGCGAGAAATCATGCAGTGATTTGACAAAAACACGTGAAAAACGGGGGCTGTTTTGAAAACCAAATCCAACATGCATGCAAGTCGAAAAAGCCGCACCTAATCATGCATCTATTAGCGGTGATTAATCTTCATTAATTTTAGCTAAGTGATGCGAGATTATGTGCGTATAGAAATTAGTGTGTCCTACCTACGATCGAGCACGTAAAAATATGAAAGATACAATGAGATCGGAGAGCCACGTGCCTATCCTAGGTCGACACTCAAGTGGGGACGATCCCCACACAACCACAATCATTCGATTACAATCGCGAGTCTTCGATCGAAGACCGCTGTAAAAGACGAATTATTAAAAATAAAATGCAACAAAAAATGCGAGACATTTTTTCTCTTTTCTTCCTCCTTTGCTCCAAGCATGCTCCTGTGGCTCCTCGCAGCGGGGAACATCCTGCTCCTCGCCTCCTTGATCCATCAAGGGCCCTGCCACAGAAACAATCGTTAGATATCAAATAAGAAAGAAAAATTTTATATGCAACATATGTGGTTAATTGACCTATAAAAAGGAACACTAAATTAAACACACAAAAATCCAAAAATAAAAGAAATGAGCCGTGTCCCCGGCAACGGCGCCATTTGACGAACCGCAAAATCGACCCTTTAAAAATGCTTAATTAGCACTTGGAAATGTCGTAGCAGTCGGGCCGATTTCGGTCGTCAAAGAGATCACCTCATTTTGATTTATCATTTTCTTGCATTTATGCCCTTATCTTCATTGTTGCATAACTTGAGCATCATGTTTCCGTTTTAGTTGATTTCAGTTTCATTTCGAAGCTCATTTGACGTACTTTCTCATGGCATGATCATTTCATATAATTGAAACTTTAATGTTGATGTACTATTTGGATAGCTATGTGTCTCTCGTTATTTGATCCATGCTTTGTTCAAATTGAGTTTATCATCTTAATTTAAACTGGAATTGACTTGTTGTTAACTTTTGCTCAGCTTTTCGTACCTAGGGCATATTTGAGTGCATTTCATGGCATTTATTTGCATTAAAATTGATAAAAAAAAATGCATGTTTATTTTAAGGCATTGTCTTTGCATATTTTGACCTATATGCCTTTAACTCAACGCTTAATTAAATACACTTAATTCCGATTAATACGAGAGAGGCTCGTGTCCCTGAGTTCGACCTTGGTTTCTTGCCAAGTAAAATAAATCACGATCACCTCATTTTGATTTATCATCGCATATCTTTAAATGAGGTGATCTCTTTGACGACCGAAATCGGCCCGACTGCTACGACATTTCCAAGTGCTAATTAAGCATTTTTAAAGGGTCGATTTTGCGGTTCGTCAAATGGCGCCGTTGCCGGGGGATCGGAGGCGGAGCTAATGGGGGGAACGATGGAGGGCGAAGTTGACCGGAGGAGCCTAATTAAAACAGAGAAAAAGAAGAAAAAATCAAAGAAGGAAGAGAGAAGGTTACCTGGAGATTGGGCGGAGCGGAGGCTTGGGTTGGAGCTCAAATGGAGCTCCGGGTCTTCGCTAAACACCTTCAGCCACCTGGTGCAGCTCGGGCGGTCGCCAAGAGGCGCCGCAGCTCCGCCGTCGAAGGCGGAGGGTCTCACCGGGATTGGAGTCGTCATCGCTCGATCACACCGCCTCCCCCTGTCACAGGGAGGCGGAGGAGGGCTGGGCTCCCTTCCTCGTAAAGGTGGACCAGTCGCAATGTCGGGAGGAGCGGAGTATTTGAAGGGAGAAGTGGCGGAGCCGATGAGTGGCGTCGTGGTTTGCGAGGGGGATGTGGGACGACTGGGGGCGATTCAAGGATAGTGGAGGTAGTGGCGAAGACGCTGGATGATCAGAGCAAGTCGTGGGGCGGTTGGCGAGATGAGAGGTGGCCGGAGGTGGTCAAAATAATGGGAAGGGGGCGAGGTCTGTGCGAGTGGAAATCGTGGGAGAGAGGAAGAGGCCGGAGGTTGACGAAGAAGCGGGAGCCGTTGGATCTGGAGATCCAACGGTGGAGGGCTAAGCGCGAGATGACGGTCCCGATGGAAGATCGGGCGATGCGAACGGAGGGCGTCGGTTGTGCCACATGGCGTATCGAGAGCGAGGCGCCATCGGGCGGTTTGGATGAGATGT
Source organism: Ottelia alismoides (assembly GCA_037367405.1). Lineage (NCBI taxonomy): Eukaryota > Viridiplantae > Streptophyta > Magnoliopsida > Alismatales > Hydrocharitaceae > Ottelia > Ottelia alismoides. The sequence continues at coordinate 132,933 of JAZKJV010010615.1, read as the reverse complement.
GAGGGTTGATCGAGCGGCTGAAAATGGATAGCAGGTTGAACGGCTCAGATCAAGTTCGGGATGAAGTGATCAAAGGGCGGTAGCACAGCCACGTGTCGTGCCAAGGAAGCGGCGCGAACGGATGGCAGTGATGGGACCAAGGGGTTGATCAGATGGATGAGATTGGCCCAGAAGATAACGGTCAAGATGGAGGATCTGAATTTCGATCAGAGGGCAATGGTGATGACACGTGGCACGCTCTGGTGAGAGCGCTCACGTGCGGTTTAGATTAGGTGCGGGTCTGATCGAAAGGCTGAAGGCTAGCGGCTGGCGTGGAGGGATGGGGGCCGTTGGATCTCAGGGAAAGATCCGACGGCCCAGATCGTAGGCGGGTATGCCAAGGTGAGCGGGCCACGTGGCTCACCCAGATTGGGCCACGTGGCCCAATCAGATTATTGCAGAAGTATTTTTGATTTTTGGAAGCCAAAATGGCCGAATTTGAGAAAACTCAAAACATGAAAGTTGTAGATCTTGACGAGATCTACAAGTTTCATGTTTACCAAAACTGAAAAAGAAATCAAACAAGGACCCGAAATATTTTTGAAGTTATTTTTAAGTCTAAAAATACCACGAATTTTTGTTTTGTCATTTTTTTGTGGTTTTTAATTTATTTAGGACTCTATTAATTATGAGACATTAACATGGATTTATTGACAAACTTTTAAGCAAGGGGGTTAATTATGGAGAATAAAGATGATGAAACTGAGGTTCATCAATTATCAAAGATGTAAATAATGTGAATGTGATTCATATTATTTGAGCACATGAGAATGAGTTATCCAATATAATTAAATGTGTTTAATTATTATGGATAAGAATAATGTGGATAGTAATATCCAATTATTCATAATATATTATAAATGTGATTTATAATGTATTAGAGAGAGCTAATTATGATTTATATGTGTTGGTTAATTATTATGTGTATTGGATACACATTGTGTAATTAATTGACAATGTAAATTATATGTTGTTTTGGGTTGTGAATTTTATTCACAATTTTTCCGTGGCAAGATTGCAATATTCTCAAATATAATTGTGAATTATTTTTGAAGAATAAAAAGCCAACAAAAGTTGTTGGAAATAAATAAAGAGAGAATTTCCATGGAGATATGCAATCTCATGAATTATCATGAGATTGCCCTCCATTAGGAAAGGGGTGGGCGGCACCCATGTCCTATTTGGAATGGGTGGCCGTCCCCCATGTTATACATGGAATTGTAATCTCCATGTATGAATTCTCTCCTTATTTATTGGTTTGATTTAGGACTAATTTATATTTGATTTTGTCAAATATATTTTAACCTAAATTTGTTGGTTTTACCAACAACAATCTTGACCATTGGATTGACATAAATCAATCTCATCCATTGATTTTATATGTCCCATGGATTGAGATCCATGGATCCCAAAACCCTATAAATATAGAGGCATACCCATGCTCTCTCTACACATAAAATGCTTGAGAAGCATCTCTCTCTCTCTAGGCGTCAGCCCTCTCTCTCCCTCTCATGGCCGTCCACCATGGATGCTATGGAGAGGTTCTCCATCGCCGCAACATCGTCGTTATGCTGCCCGATCGTCTGCTCGTGGATCTCCATCTCCTTCGGTGCGCCTCGCTCGTGAAGAAGACGATGGATCTTGTGTGTCGAGATCAGGAGATCCGCCGCTTGGATCATCAACATGGATTGCGAGAAGCACGCGGTTCATCCCCGCGCTCGCAAGCGTCTCCTCCATCGGATCGGACTTGAGACAGGAGGTCTCTTCGTTTAGAGACTCGATCGCAACCATGCTTCAAGAGGTAACCCTAATAATTGTTTGTGGTTTAGACGAAACGATCCTAGAAGTGTTCTTGGATCATGTGGTTTCGTCACATGAAAAATTTTAAATTCCGCTGCATCGAGCAACTAGTCCGACTAGTCGCTCCTTGTCGTATTCGATACGACGCACACGCTTTCGTGATGCGCTTGAGGATCTAACCATATCCTTGATCCTTCTCCTCTCGGCTTCCTGAGTAGATATCCTCGAATGGTGTTGATGGGGCTCTGAAATATGACGCCTCTCCTCCTCGTCCTCTGAAGACTCCTCAGGTAGAGCTCTAGAGATGCCCCTCCTCGTGTCCCTCGCCTGATCAGGTACGGTCACTGTCCTTCTGCTCCTGAGTGGCATGTGGTTAGCCTCGTCACACGAAAGAAACTCATGTTCGGATCTAGGAGATGCTGAATAGTATACCTGACCAAAGTGCTGCTGAGAACTAGATCTGTTCAGGCTATTGGGGTTAGCTTGAACTTGGGCTGGGATCGAGGTAGAGGGTACAGTCTGCTCGTCTCGCCATCTGGACAGGCGGTTGACATCCACCCGTAAGTCATGAATTTCATTCATGTAGGAATGGAGCTCGTCGAGTATCTGTTGCTGAATGTCCACGAGACTATACGATGAAGGAAGGGGATATGAGTGGGAAGAAGAACAGGAAGACTGGCCCTTCTAGTCAGGGTACTGCCTCTACTGCCACTACTGAGGTATCTACTGAGATTGCAGGCCCTGCTGGCCTATTTGGTACTGGCCCTGCCGGCGATACTACTGGTACTACTGCCACTGCTGCTGGGATGGCTAGAATCCGGGGCTCTACTGTGAAGGAGGTGGTGCGGAGGTGAATGCGGTGTTATGAAAGGTCGTGGGACGTTGGTAGGTCTGTCGGTCTCCCGTACTTCCCTGCTTGGCAGGGTTCTGAGTATACCATACTCCATTCACCTCCCAAACTGGTGGAGGCTCCTCCTGAACTGTCTCTGCTAATGGAGGTGGCTGTTGGAAAGAGTAGGCATAGGACTGGTCCTACTCCCACGGTTGGGGTTGCCCTGACACCAACTGCTCCTGAATATGTTGAACTCGGTATACGGGAGAAGAGGGTGCAATCACGATAGGTATCTTTATCTTAGATACCTTATCAGTCAACTCCTACATTTGTTTTGGAATCTTGGAGACGCTCCGGTCCAATTCATCAATTCTCCTGTCAATCCTCTCGAGTACAGTAAGCTTGTCCGTAAGAAGTCCCATGCTAGGGATCACGTCCTGCGAGAGATCGACTATAGCTCATTTTCCCCCTCCAAAAGAGAGTGAACTGGGGGATGATGTATAAGCACTGCTGGCTATCTGTGAGCGGCAAATTTCAGCCATCTGCTCGAATACCTTCCAGACGGTATCTGCTCCTCGTAATGTATAGTTGCCTCCACAGGCAATGCTCACTAATCCCTGCATCTCAGGGTTGAGACCATTAAAGAATGACAGGACCAAGATAATGTCATCTAGACCATGACAGGGACACTTCTGTAGGATGTCCTTGAATCTTTCCCAAGCATCACAAAAGGTTTCATGAGGTAACATGCAAAAACTCGAATGTGCGTTATCATCATATTTGTTCTACTCAACAGGTAGAACTTCTTCAGAAACATGTCCTTGAACTGGGCATAAGTGGTGACTGTAACTCCCAAGTTCTTTACCTAGTAGTAAGCTTTGCCACCCAAGGTAAATGGAAGGACTGTGATCCTAATATAATCCTGGCTAACATTAGGATGTCTGAGATTAGCACAGACGATCTCAAAGTCCCTTAGAAATGCATATGGCTCCTCATATGCATTCCCATTAAAGTATGGCAGTAGGTTTAGAAAGTGCGGCTTCAACTCAAAATCAACTGTGGGTTATGCCAGACTCAAGTAGTTCCGAATTTGGTATTGTATGAGGTTATACGCCACATCCATTGGTGGTTCTACCCCAACATTTAGTTGTCCTAACTGAGCTCGGAGTTGTGCGTGTTGCTTCTCAGATGCATCTAATCTAGCAAGTACCATTCTCATCGGGTCTTCATTCTCTTCTTCCTCTTCTTTCTTCTTTGGAGGCATTTTTCTTGTATTTTCTTTAAGTCCTGAATCAACAAGATGTTCTTGATTAAAAGAGCATTTATGAATCAAGATATTCTCACCGAGGCGGAGGTCTTCCTCGGTGAGGTGGAAGAGAGAAAGGGAATGTTTTGAGAGTAACCATCCCGAGAGTAGGTGATCCTGGGCTCAAGAGGGTCATGAGTCCAGGTTGGTCCAAGTTGCGCATGGACCTTTGAAGATGTACTTCTTGGAGGGTTCAACGAGAGATTCGTAAAGTCTGAATAAATATCCCCTCAATCGGTCATCTTCGATATCAAAAGAACCGATTAGAACACGATATTCAATGAGGTACTAGTTCTACGGTGCACGTAAATGTACGGAGTAAACTCACACAATACAAACACAACTCAAACCCTCAATTTCACCAACTCAACACGTGATGACCGTAAGGGTTCGATCGAATTATCTGGTCAATTTTAGTTGGAAAGATTAACGAGCTGTTAGATGCCCATATTTTCCTACAGACTGGTCCGGTTCTTACGACTAGTTGGACCTACTTTCAGCTAGTATAGGAGTAAGTACGGACCACATAAATACGGCTGCCCGTTCCTTGAGGACTAAGGCGCCCTCTAAACCTCCCACTCTGCTAAGGAAGTCCGAACCATATAAATATGGCTACCCGTGTTCCTCACTGAAAAATAATCGCCTAAAAAAAGAACCAATAGTATGTAAGAAATCTTGGCTTGGCTCTATCCTAGGGTCGTCTCTCTCAAACTTACAAGTAAATCAAACAATAAGGGCTTTATGCACCTGTGAACAAGGTTCTTTTTATTCCAATTATTTTAATGGCCCTTCTCAATTTAGTCCCAATTTTAAAGTTAGGTTATCACTTGAAAATTAATCTGAACACAAAAGCACATCTACCATTAAGTCCCAATTTCCTTTTTGACCTTAAGTTATAAAACAAGAGGGAAATCAGAAATCACAATGCAAAAGAGAAACTATGATGCATGCTCAGAAGAAGGTATACTTACAATGAATCCCAACACTCTCCATACTTTTATGCAAAACTGAAATTGTAAAGTTTACACTACATGCAAGCAGATCGAGAAAATCACACCTAAACAGTGTACTATTAGCGAGAAGAATTGATTTGATTTGAGCTAAGTGGTACGTGTCTATGTGCGTCTCATTATGAATCTTATCAAATAAATGAATCTTCTAAGATATGTGTGGCTTAAATTACAATGGGCACAAACAAATTTGATTCTATACTATCGTATGCCTAATCCTTAAATTCGCCACTCAAGTTGAGCCCCACCCTCACCGGAGAGTGAAACAGGTCTCGACACACCACAAAGTAAAGTCCAAGTCTTTTACAGGCTCGATCTCTCAAACAAGAGCCACTGCAAAGAAACAAATTACCTAAATTATTACAATACAATAATTACAAAAAATCTCTCAAAAATAAATAAATTCTCCTTGATCTTCAGCAGTCGGTGTGCGTCACGTCCGTCGACCTCCGATGCACTCCAAGTCCATCGGACCCTCGCAAGGAAAATGAAATTTATGTTAGAGAGATAAAAATAAAATATATACAAAAATATGAGGAGAAATAATTGAGAGGAAAATGGATTAATTACAAGTGGCTCGGGGGTCAGACTACCCGAGTAAATGAAAATCTAAATCTAATTTTCCAAATTAATCCCTAAGCCATTTGCCTCCCCGGCAACGACACCATCTAAAGAGTTCGCTAAATACGATTTGTAATTTGCACACGTTGTAGTATGTGTACTTAACGAATCAGTCAGAACCAAGAGAAGATCTCTGTGAAGAGTGTCTCGGTTTTAATTTATATCCCAGGTAAGTCCGGGGTCGAACACAGGGAGGCAAAGGAACAACTTGAGGTTAATTCAAAAATTTAGATCTAGGTTTTCAAATACGTATTTTTTTTTATATTTTTTATGCCAAAACAAATGCAAAATGCACAATGTAAGTGAATTAAGTTACTAAGAAATCACACAACTTAACCAAATTAATTTTATTTGAAAATAAATCCAATTTACTAAATTGTATTTTTCTTAGAATCTTAATCCAGAGATGAACACAAAACAATTTTTTTGGAATTTTAGGAATAAAAAAGCAATAATTAAAAATGCACACTTTTTTTGGGTTTTTTTAACAATTTTCACACAAACAGACAACAAAAATCATGAAAAATTTACTAGAATATAAACATGATGCAGGGAAGCTGCAATAATTTTTTTTTGGATTTTTCTGACAAAACATGAATTTTTGTGGATTCTTTGATACAAATAGAGTGGCAATGAGTAATTATTTCCTAATAAATCCAAATAGCAATTTATCCAGAGTGCGAATTATCTCAAAAAAATATTTAGATGAGCAATCCAGGAGAGTTGAAATTTTGCAAAAATATGATGCGTGAATTTAATTAAAAATCATTTACTAAAAATACTCCATAATTTATTTAAGGCACAAGGCAAGTCCAATTGAGATGAAATTTGCTAGTAATTACGACTTAAGCCAAGGCATCATTTTTTATTTTTGTGGAATTTTTCGAGCAACTATGAGAGAAATATGAATTTAAGTGCTCAAAATGGATAAAATATACAATATTTTAGTTAAGCATTTTTAATTAATTACTCAAAGATCATAAAAATATAAATAAATATCCAAGTGGTAGAGAATTAGTTGCTCAACATTAATACATTTTTCCTTAAATGAAAAGATGCACAAAAGTTGTCCAAATTAGCAATAAACAGTGGGTTATCACTGCAAAATAAACTAAAACTGACAAAAGAAAACATGCACATGGACTAAATTGTAATTATAAAAATTTAACGGGAAATATATGCAATTTTTACATAAAATAAAAAATAATAAGGTGGACTTTCTTCTTCGTTCGCGGGAGGCGAAGGCTGGGAGGGGCAGCGCCGCCCGTGCGGGAGGCACGATGACAGTGAGGAGGGGGCGATCGGCTGTGTGGCTGCGTTGGGCCGAGGCGGTCGCAGCGCGCGGGGTTGGTCGGAGGGAGACGGGTGGTCGTTGTGTGCCTGATGGCGGCCGACTGCAGCTGGAGTTGGCGGCGCGGCTGCTGCACGGATCTGCGGGTGGTGGCGGCGGAGCTTCAGGGAGGAGCGGAGGGTCGAGGGGCGCGCGACGGGCAGTGGGGAGGCGTTGACGGGCTGCACCACCTACCCGTCGAAGAAGGGGGGCGACATGCGGCCCGTTGCTTTTCTTTTTTTTTATTTTTTTGATTTTTTTGATGTACTAAAGTTTTTTTTAAAAAAATATGTTTTTCTCTTTTTTTTATTTTCTTAAAAAAGGTATAGAAGAAAATAAAACTGAAATGAGGATGTGATGATGGTGGTGATGTGATAAAGATATAAACAAAGGAAGGTGTTTAGGTGGTGAATGTTATGTGCTAAAAAATACAAAGATAAAAATGATGAAAAGATGAAAATGAAATTACCTACGGAGGAAGCGTATCACCCGGGGCGTGCTCCCGAGGAGCACGGTCTTCGCTCGAATCGTCGGCGAGCGATGTTACTCAGAGATTTTGCTAAGATTAAGATATTGAGATGATGAATCATGGGTTCATCAGTATTATCGTAAAAATAAGAAATCGGAGTATTACATAGTTTTTATCTTTGTGTAAATATTTGCATCGCAAAAGGAGAAGTAGTGGTTGGATTTTTGTGTGAAAAAGAGAAGAAGGGACATGAGGATTCTTATTGGACATTCCAATTATAGAAAACCCACATACTTGGATTTATTTTTTATATTTTCTAGGTTGAACTCATCCTTCCTTTAATTTCTTTGCCATTCTTCTTGTCACTAACAACAACAACAACAAAACCTTTTCCCACAACAAAGCTTTCTTACCACTAATAAAAATAAATATATTATTTTGGATATTTTAAGGACTGTTATATCGAGAAACAATCGTGGATTGACGTATTTGCAAAAGAACTCACATATCACATTATTTAGTTGTTTGCTTCTTTTAAACATCATTGTGCAAATATTGAGGTTTTTTGCTGGTATTAGGTTATTGTATGATGTCACATTTTTTAAAGAATATTATTGTATTGTAAGGTGAGGACCAATCCCAATCTTGAGGGAATTTTGTTGTCGGTGTTTAGGGATTGCCTTTTCGTGCTTAGAGGTTTTGAGATGGATCTAAAGACAATAAGAGTTCTAATTTTTGTGACGTAAACTATATGCAAGTTTATTACATGTGGAAATTGCACTCTTTCCCTTATAATTCGTGCTCCCAATTTATAATGAAGAATGTATCCATTTATGGATGGAGGTTCTTGTGATATACCATATAACTCATTAGTTAATCTCAAGAATAAGTCACATGATCGTGATCCGTTTATTACCATTAGATTCTACTCATTAATCGTTGGATGTCATTGATGTTACACCACCATCTAAGGCATTTACTTCAATATCAATCACATTTGTAGCTAATAGCGACATTTAACTTATCTCAACAAGTACCCTTTCCGATTATTTCATAATAATTCGCCATCCATCAAGAATCACATTATTACCATGTCATTATTTCTTCATAATCCAAATGAATTGACTCATAATAAAACATACATAAACTTCATATCTGAAATTTATCATTCCTATATTTCAACCCTCAAGGTAGCGTTTGGCTACCGGGTTACCCTCCCTTTGGGGGAGTTTACCCCCCTTAACCCACATCCCCCTCTCTTCCCATGGGCCCCACTTTATTTCTTTTTTAAAAAAAATAAATAAATCAATTTTACATCATCAATCCTATCAAGAAATAATATATTATACCATTATATCATATAAAAATTATAAACTACTCCACTTCTACTCACTTTTTCAAACTTCAATACAATCACATCACAGTAACTACTCTCTTTTTCAAACTTCAATACAATCATATCACCTCAAACCCACTTCTAACTCACCTCCACTTTAACCCTCTATCCAAACACCAAAATCCAAAAACGGGTTACCCTCTACCAGTTTAACCCGTCTTAACCCGCCAACCAAACGTACCCTAACAAGTCTTTCTTTCTAAAATTTACATACCCAGATAATGGGATGCTACAACATATGTGATATTATAGAACATATATGTGATATCATAGGGTGTGATATGTCGGTATAGTGATGCGCTTCACTTGCAAAATAGGCTGATAGGGAGGGTGTGGAATTAGCAATTTAGCATATATTTTTGTTGAATGCGGGGGCACAATCTACAAGCACCCTTGTATGAATGGCTCGAACACGAAATATGCAATAGTTGGGGAGGCAAAGTGTAAATTGACGAGGCTTTTATTGTTGTCCCAGCAGAGGTATAGGAGCGAATAGAGTAAGTGTTGATTAAAACCCCAGAAGAGAACACGCGCAGCTGCCAATTTTCCAAACGGAAAACGGTATCGGAAAGATAAGAAAAAAAGCGGCGGAGGAAGTGAGCAATTGGTCCTCTCCTCGTTCGTCTTTCTTTTTCAGTGTCCCGTCCATTCGTCCGCTTCATCTCCACCCACCCTCATCCGACCATGGAGTTGAGTTGAGTTGATACGATGGTGAGCTGAAGTGGAAGCACGAGAGCCGAGTGCCACCATCTCCTTCTCTCAGTTCTTGTAGATGGAGGCTGTGATGGAGGAAACGCAAGAGCAGCAGACGGCAGCTCAGCAGCAACTCACACGCATCACCACCTGCGACCGCCACCCCGACGTTCCCGTGATAGGACTGTGCGCCCTCTGCCTCCGCGAACGCCTCGTTGATCTCGAGGCCACTCGTCGCACCCCCACCACCGCCAAGGCCGACGCCTCCTCTGCTTCCGCCGTCCTCAAGTCCATCTTCTTCCGCTCGTCTTCCTCCGACCACCACCAACAACCACCACCACCACTACCTCGGTCTTCCTCTTCCTTCCTCCCCCAGCTCCGCCGCTGCAAGTCCTTCTCCGGAGGGAGGCGCGACGGCTTATACGGGAATGGCACCCCGCGAGCCTCCTCCTTCGAGCCCCAACGCAAGTCCTGCGACGTCCGAGGCCGCAACACCCTCTGGGCTCTCTTCAATCAGGACGATCATCGCCAAGGTCGGCTCTCTTCCTCTTGTAATCTCGAGAATGAGTGCCGTAACCTAGGGTTTCCTCCTCGTCCTCCTGTTGCTCCTGCTCCGTTACGAGAAGAGGAGGAGCACAAGGATGAGGAATGCGAGGAAGATGAAGACTTCCAGGATGCTGTGTGCAAGCAAACCCAACAGGATGAGTTGGAAGCGGAGGATCGTCGTCAAGCAATCGAAGAAGAAGACATGATCACGGAGGAGGTTGATGAGAAGACGATGCGGCCGATAAAGGAGCACATTGATCTGGAACAGCAGCAGCAACAACCGAAGAAGGCCCCGCCGAAGGACCTCAAGGAGGTCGCCGGGAGTTTCTGGCTCGCCGCCTCCGTCTTCAGCAAGAAGCTTCACCAGTGGAGGCACAAGCAGAAGCTTAAGAAGCAGGAGAAGCAGCAGCAGCGACGGCTTGTCTCCTCCTCCTACAAGCCCTCCCGCAGGTCCCTCGACACACAGTCCGAAATGTGCGATGATGTCTTCGGCCGCCGATCCTGCGACATTGCCCCCCGCTTCTCCCTTGATGCCGGTCGTATGTCCTTCGACGATCCTCGAGGCTCCTGGGACGAGCCGCGGGCCTCGTGGGATGGTTATCTCATCGGAGGCAGATCGGTTCTCTCGCGGCAGCCTCCCATGCTCTCTGTCATGGAGGACAATCCTGTTCCTGCTGTCCCGAGATCTGATGGCTTGATCCCTGTGGAAGAGGACCTTGCTGTTCCTGGAGGTACATACCAAACCCGTGATTACTATGGGGATTTCCCGCAGCGTCGTCGGAGGAGCCTCGATAGGTCCAACTCTATGCACAAATGGACAGCCCCTGCTGCAGTGGCAGAGCATGAGGAGCTCAGGGTGCAACCTTCCAATGGCAATGGCAGTGGCAACATGGTTAACGACAAGGGCAATGCCAGAGTGAGCTTTGAGCTGGGGTCTAACGAGTCCTTCCACTACTCCAGCACTTCCCTCCGGGACGAGTGGTCCGAGAGCTTCGATTCCGTTTACAGAGACCCTCCTAAAGAAGTACCTCCTCTACCAAAGAAGTCACGAAGGCGCTGGAGCAAGGCTTGGAACATATGGGGATTCATACGCCGGAGCAATTACCATGGAAGAAACGGGGTTGGCCGCTCCTTATCGGAATCTTGGCCTGAGCTTCGAGCTGATAATGTATATAACAACAACAGGAGAATGCTCCGCAGCAACAGCAGTGTCAGCGCAAGGAGTTGGCAGGGTAATAATGGCTACACTGGTGGTGGATATGGGAGCATGAGAGGTAACAATGGTTTCCATCTGGACATGAATGGGGGTCAGTGGCACAACAAGAAGAGGCGGGATGAGATTGCAATGGAGAGGAATAGGAGTGCAAGGTACTCTCCGGCCAACAATACTGATTCAAATGGCATGCTGAGGTTCTATCTACCACCTATGAGAAGTGGCCATCGTGGAGGCAGGAGATCGGTTAAAGACGGGTTCAGGAACTCCAATTCCTTCACAAGGAGTGTGATGCAGTTATACTGAGCTAAGCTTGTTATTGATTGCTCTTGTAACAGTTGGGAAACGTTCTTCTGTTCGGTTCTTTTTCAGATTTAGCAGCTCATCTCATATTCATTATGTTCCATTTGGCAGGATGATGCTCATATCATAACATAATATATTAGATTAGGATCATATCATTTGCCATTGACTCTTAACCTTGTCCTGCAACTTCTTATTGGTGGGTGTTATACTTAGTAATAATAGTATGTTGCTTTTCTTTATATAAATATTGTGCTGTTGTCAGTATGTTGGCCATGTCCACTACGAAAATCTGAAGTACGTTTTCTTGTTGCAAATTAGTTGGTTCCGGCTTACCCAATCCCGGAAAATGTGAAGAATCACGAATTTTTGCATATACCCCATTTATAATTTTGGTTTGGTTTGTTGTTAAAATATCAAAATGCTAAAGAAGTTAATACAAGTGGATTCGGAATTTGAAACTCTTGGTTCTTGTGTGGGTATTAATCGAGCTATAGATCATGTACTTCATGTAGCAATTTTTGCACATATATTAAATTTTCTGTTGTGAATCTTAACTCAAAAGTTAGAAAACTTCAACCTGATTTAGCTCGACTCAAAAGCTCCTTTTTTTATTGCAGAACTTGTAAGCTTGTAATGTATTTGATTGTTACATGTAGATGTTTTGCCCATCATTTATATTGCGCTCATGAGAAATTGTGTTCCTTCACGTAATTGTTTCTTTTTCCAGTTTTTGTAATTGAACTATGATAATATAGCAATACTAGGATTGATTTGCTGAAGCTGCAACTGGTATTCTCATTTATTATTTATTGCCAACTTAAAATGAGATGATTGCCATCTGTTTTCAGGAACGCCTTTCCTCTCATTCTTCCTTATTGAAGGAATGGACTACTGGTTATTTATAGCTGACATCTCTCTTTTCACCATTATTTACCTAGATGTTATCTGCCAAGTTTTTATGGCACTTCAGTTACAGGAATCCAGTAGCGTATTTGATATTCATGTGTGGCACTGGAAAATGTGGATCAGAGTACCTGGTCATTACTGGCTGAGTATACACCTGTCAAGTTAAATATGGATTTGTTACAGAATCAGTCTGCCTGTGAGCATGCTTGAAACTTTAGTTAAATACATTCTCATCTATCAAATCCATGTTTGGAATCGGTTTTCAGCATGTTGGTATTTGGTCACAAAGAACATTTTCCTTCTCAAAACTTGATATATGCATTGGGAAGACTACAAACAGCTTTTATGAAGTACACTGTTTTCTAAAATAATTTTGGGAGCTTGCTAACATAGTCACTAGTCAGATAAATTTTAATTGGCTCTTGCTTGTTTTTGATTGTCTGGATTTTATTTTGTTCATCTTGCAAATCACTTGAGATTAATTTTTAGGAGCACAGAGATACCACAAGTTCACCATATGACATGTATCATGTATTTTGTCAATGTTAATATGTGTTGAGTCTTAACTAGGGATAAAAGTGAATATAGATAGTCATATCCAGCCAGCTAGCGTATTTGTTTTATACAGATTTTTATTTTCATATTTGTATCGTTTTAAAGTACCCACTTAGATAGTCCGCTGGTAGTGCAATGTTCCGACCACTCAAAAGGTCAGGGTTCAAATCCCCCATGTGGGGGTTCCGTTAGGTAGTCGACAACCTGTATAAAAAAATAGTTGAATCTTTTAACATGTATTCGAGCAAGAATCCATGTAGATGATGGGATGAAGAGGGAGTGAAAATGCACCCTCTCTGGTGGAGAGCGAAGGCGTTAGTGGGTGAAGCGTCCGAGGTTCCCGGAAAAAAGATGGAGAGCTCGGCAAGTGCGGCGGGAGGCGGTCGCGCGGCTTGGGGCGATGTGAAGGGAAAGGGGGCGCTGCGCGGGGTTGGTGTCGGGTATCCTGCTAGGGAAGCGCTTGGTGGTCATGCTGAAGGCGGCAGGGATCGTGAAGAGGGGTCTGGGGAGTGGGTGCAGGTCTCTCACAGGAAGCCTGGGAAGCGGTGTTTCAGGTGCGGCGAGCGTGGTCACGTTGCGTCGGCTTGAGGGCTCCCCGCGAGATGCTATGGTTGTGGAAAGGTTGGTCACCGGAAGGATTCTTGTTGGTTCGGTCCTAGTCGTAGCATCTCTTCTTCTCGTAGGGAGGATCATTCGGTCAGTCGTAGGGTGGTGACGGGATCCACGTCGGCTTGGTCGACACCTTTCGATGGGAGGGGGGTGCGCTCTTTTGCTCTGGTGGTGGAAGGTTCTCGAGTGATTACTGGTTCGGTTGGTGTTGAAAGAGCCGAGTTGGGCCCCGTTGCTGAGTCGGTGAAGTTGGAGGTAGTAGGGGGGGGGGCTCATTTCATTGTTGTTTGCATGGGAGGGTCGGTTCGCTCAAGGGTGCTTTGCATGGGAGGGTTGTGAAGGGGGGAGAAGAGAGCGGGGCGGTTGTGGGGGTTGCTCTTCGAAAAGGCGTCGTCTGGGACGATGTGAGAACTCATCTGCATGGTTTCCTGGGTCCACTCTTCGCTGGTGACTTCGTGGCTTTGGATGCTTCTCGATGCTGTGTTCGTGGCCTTTCCCCGGATCAACGGGAAAGGCTTATTTCGAGTGGTGCAACTGAAGACATTTTTTGGAGGGCTTTGCGCTTTGCGGATGGAGTTTGGTCGAACGTCGAGGTGTGTGTTACGGAGGTGCGAGGAGTTCCATTCCTCTCTAGGAATGTTCACTGCCTTGTCAGAGCTCTTCGGCGTTGGGGGGAGGTTCTTGCGGTCATGGAGAGGATGGTCTCAAGCCAAGCTCGGACGGGAGGAGCACGCGCGTCTTGATGGAGTGCAACAAGAGGCTTCTTGACAACGCGATTGGCAAGGTCTTCTTTGAGTCCATGAAGGTTGGTCGTTTCTGTTTTCGTGTGGAGCTGTCGTTCATCGAGCCACCTGCTCCGCCGGCGGTGGCGCCTTCTCCGGAGGCCTTGGCCGCAAGCCCGGAGGTCCCGTGGGTTGGTGATGTCGCCTCGTCTTCTGGACGCCAGGTGGCACTGCATGGGGGCTCGTCCGAAGAATCACCCCTAACGATGGATTTTCCGCGTCCCTTCAGGGTGCAATCTCGGGTGTCGTGCTTCTCCTCTGTAAGAGACGGTTTGCCCGATGGGGTGGTGTCCGAGGTTGATTCGATTTTCGGCTTTTGTTCGAGGCAGTTGGATCGTGCTTTCCAAATTTGCTATGCGGGTCCGTGGTCGGGTCAGGCTGCGGTGGACATGGGCGGGCTTTTGGATTTCGGATCTTGGAAAAGGGAGGGAGCTACCCGTGATTCGTTTGTCTTCTCTGTGTCGGATCCGGGTACGGCCCGCTGCGCCCCTACGAAGGAGGCGGATACCCGTTCGGATGTGATTCCACCCTCCGGTTGCGATATACCCATTTTGGGGTCACATGTCTTTTCGGGGGGAGATTCGGACCCGGTTGTTGTGGCGCGTAGCAAGCCCTTTTTGAACACTCTTCTCTTGGACGAAGGCGGCTCGTCTATGCTGATCTCCTCTCCAAGCTCTTCGGGGGCTATCCCAGACATGAACATTGCTAGTGATTTGGGAAGCCTTTCTGACAGGAGGTCGGGGAAAAGATATCGAAGGCGGAGCAGATCTCGGGCGGGGACACCGCTGAAGCATACTTGCGCGACTTTGAGAGAATCCGTGGTGGAGGCGGCTGATCTCATTCTCATTGGGGGTCGTCCGCAGTTGTCTTAATGAAGGTCCTCTCCTGGAACGTTAGGGGATTAGGGGAGGCTGATAAGAGAAGGGCGTTGGGCTCTAGATGCTCTGAGTGGGGTTGTGATATTGTTCTAATTCAAGAATCGAAGATGAGGGGGATTGATGATGTCCTCTGGCATTCTTTTGGTGCGGGTGCTTTGGATGAGTTTAGAGCGTTGGATGCGGACGGGGTGGCGGGGGGTATGATAATTGCGTGGAGATCGGCGGCTCTTTCTTTCAGTTCAATGCTTGTGGGGAGGTATATGATATCTGTTGTGCTGGTTAGGGGAGCCACTGCCTTGCCGGTCGCTCTCTCGTGCATTTACGGCCCCTGCTGTCACATTAAGAGGAGGGAGCTATGGGATGATTTGCGTGTTGCATGCATTGCTTTTGAGGGGATCCCTTGGCTCATTGGGGGAGATTTCAACGTTACGCTCCATTCGTCGGATCGTCCCCGGTCCAGGGGTGGCCGGGACCCGGGTTCCCTCAATTTTGCTGAGGTGGTGGACTCGCTGGCTTTAGAGAATCTGGTGGCGAGTGATACTATTTACACTTGGAGAAACAGTAGTTCCCGTTCTCGGATTGATCGCTTCTTGGCTTCTGGGAAGATGATGGAGATGTTCCCTTGTTGCTCGATTTCCTCTCAGCCCCATTCTTTTTCGGACCATTCGCCTATTCTCTGGGACTCTGGTGAGGTCCCTTCGGTGAGGGGCCTCTTTAGATATGAGAAGTGCTGGGTTCAAGAGGCGAGCTTCAAGGATATTGTGACATTGCACTGGGCTCAATCGGACTTTCTGGGGTCTGCGGCTTCCAGGTTGAATCAAAAGCTCGTGTCGCTGGAGAAGAAGCTTGCTTTGTTCAAGAGGGATTCGAGGTTGGCGAGAGTCGCGACCAAGGTTGAGGCAGAGGATGTTATTGCGAAGTTTGATGTTGTTGAGAATGAAAGGGAGCTGATGCCTGACGAGCTTCGTGAACGTTCTCTTGCGCAGAAGTGTGTTGCGGCGGAGGACAAGAAGTGGGCTTCTGAATGGCGGCAGAGGTTGAGGTTGAGAAGGTGATGCAAACACGGCTTTCTTTCACCGTGTGGCTAGCGGAAGGAAGCGTAACAATGCAATGCGTTCTATTTCCATAAATGGGACGAGATTTGTGGGGGACAGAGAGATGGGGCGTGCAATTGTTGATCATTTCAAAAGCTTCACGGCGAGACGCTCCCCGAGGACATGGCGGTGGCTGGGGCATGGGGCCCCATCCATTTCTGATGTGGATTGCGAGATGTTGACTCGGGCGATCTCCTTGGAGGAAACTAAAGCTGCCGTCTGGGATTTGAATGACGATGGGTCCCCGGGCCCCGATGGATTCTCTGTGGCGTTCTATCGAGATTTTTGGGAGGTGGTGGGCGAAGATGTTTTCGAGGTTGTTACCGAGTTCTGCAGTGGGAATGCGGGGTTTGATCGGATTAATAGGTCCATCTTGTTGCTTATTCCTAAGTCCTCAGCGGCAGAGCGTATTGAGGATTTTCGTCCCATCTCGATATCCAACGCCATCTATCTAATTGTCGCTAAGTTGTTGGCTCGTCGACTTGCTCAGGCCCTTGACTCGATTGTTTCTCCGGTTCAGGCCGCCTTTATTCGGGGCAGGCAGATATCTGATTGCATTGCGGTGGCTTCGGAATTGGTCGCCGATTGGAAGAACAATGGAAGACATGGAGTGCTATGGAAGATCGATTTCGTCAAAGCGTATGATAGCCTTGAATGGAGTTTCTTGTGGTCGATTATGAGAAGACGTGGGTTCCCTGAGCTATGGATTTCGTGGATGCGACGGTGCGTGACCACCGCGTCTTTCTCTGTTTTGTTGAATGGTCGTTTGGAGGTGGCTATTTCCAGCCTAGAAGGGGACTGCGCCAGGGGTGCCCCCTTGCGCCTCTTCTGTTCGTCGTGGCCGCTGATGTCTTGGCTCGTATGGCTGACCGTGTCATTGATGCCGGGCTCTCGAAGGGATTCACTAAGGGCAACCTTTCCGTACCCTTGCTTCAATTTGCCAATGACACCATTTGCTTCATAGAGGGAGGATTATCTGATGTCTCCGGCATGGCAGTGACCCTTGATCTATTTAGTGAGATGTCGGGTCTGTATATGAATGGGAGCAAATCCAAGGTAATTCCTTTTGGGATGAAGGAGGCGCTGGCGATCGAGTGCGACCGGATTTTGGGGTCTCCTCCGGAAGAGTTACCTATTGGGTACCTTGGTCTGTCGCTGGTGGTCGGGAGGGCCAAGATTAGGCATTGGCTTCCGGTTGTCGAGAGGGTGGAGGCGCGCCTTGCTGGTTGGCGTGCCGCCTTACTTTCGAAGGGGGGGCGGCTTGTTCTTCTCAAAGCAGTGCTCTCCTCTATCCCGGTGTTCTTCTTGTCAAATCGTCGTATGCTGGTGGGGATCCGCAGGCGACATGAAAGATGTATGTGTAGGTTTCTGTGGGGAAGAAATTGTGAGTCGGGGGGTGGGGTTCATCTCGTGGCGTGTGATGAGGTCTCTAGGGGTAAGCAGGAAGGGGGTTTGGGCGTGAGGCGCTTGAAGCTTGTTAATGACGCCTTCTTTCTCAAGTGGGCGAGTAGGGTCTGGGGCCAGGGAGGTAATTTCTTTACTGGCATCTTGTGGGAGATCCATGGGGAGGGAAGGATGGGGGAGGAGCGGGTTGGGGTGATTGGTGCTCAAACCCCGTTTTGGCGTAGTGTGCAGGAGGTCTTCGAAAGGAATAGATCGTTGTTTAAGCCTGTGCTGGGGAATGGAGAATCTTTTAATTTCTGGAAAGACAACTGAATGGGAGGGGGTCCCTTGAATGTGTGTTTCTCGCGTTTGTTTGCACTGGCGACTGACAAGGATGCCTCAGTCGCCTCTTGCTGGGCGGATGGGTGTTGGTGTCCGCGCTTCATGGCGAACTTCTCGGATCAAAGGCTTGATGACTTTATCTCCCTTTTGGACACCATCGTTGTCGCTGGTAGGCCTTCCGATGGGCGGGACCACTGGGCCTGAAAGGACGGCCCCTTCTCGACGCGGAAGGCCTATGGGGCGTTGGTTCAGCCGCCACTGGTGCGATTTGACGTCTTGGTGCGTGATTGTTGGTTTTTCTGGGGGCTAAGGTTACCTGTGCGCCTTGGCTTCTTCTTATGGCTTTTCCGCAAAAGGAGGCTGTTGACAAGGGATCGTTGTGCTAGATTCTTGGCCAATATCTCCAACTTATATGTGCTTTGCGGTTCGGCGGTGGAAACCATAGAACATTTATTCTTCGAGTGCCCCACGGTCAGAGGGGTTTGGGAGGAACCAGAAGTGGATTGGGTGAGAACGGATGACTTGATGGCCTTCTGCGGCTCGTTGGTGCTCAACAGAAACAGAGATAGAAGGGAAATATTGCTTCCAGTTGCGAGGTTTGGTCAATTTGGCTTGGGAGAAATGAGGCCCTCTTCTCAGGCCAACGCTTTTACAAGGAAAACGTGCTTATTCGCTGTGCGAGATTGGTGGAGGAGTGGAGTGCGGTTTAGGCCTTAGCTTGTTTTTGGTTTGAAGGGGGCTTTGTTGCCCCTATGCACAGTTTTTACTTGTTTTTTGTACACCCTTTTTCCTTTCATTTTTATCTAATATATTGGGGTGAACACCGCTGAGTGTCTCCCCCTTGTTTTGACTTCAAAAAAAAAGGAATCCATGTAGTCAACCCTACTTATAGTGGGATTAGGCTTTCTCCATTTTTTTATTTGTATCATATAATTTTGACATTTACAAATATTCGTATTCGTAGATTCATTTTAATATATAAATATAATTGTAGATTTATTTGTAGATGTGTATGACAAAATTTTATTCATATCACTCACCATTGTGGATACAATTGTAATGAAATGAGTATTGTGGAAAAAAATGAATTGTTGCTTATTCTATAAGGCTAGGTTCTCTTATATAGAGAGAAAACTCTAGAGAGCATAAGAGGAAAAATACATAAGTACCCCTAAGGGTTATGTAACATAAAACACAACTATAATAGCTCTAACACTCCTCAAGTTGGAGCATATCTGTCGATCGTGCCCAACTTGGACACTAAGTAAATGAGCTTCTTTGGAAGAGCCTTTGTGAAGATGTCTACAAGCTAAAGTTCAATGGAGATGCGTGGAATGTTGATTCGTCCTCCTCGTACTACATCACAGATGAAATGCCAATCAACTTCAATGTGTTTTGTTCGTTCATGGAAAATTGAATTGGTGGCGGTGTGCGTGGCAGACTTGTTGTCGCAGTATAAGGGTACAGGAGTAGTGATTGACATGCCAAATTCTGTTAGGAAAGAGAGAAGCCACATGATCTTACAGGTAGCTTGAGCCATTGCCCTGTATTCTGCTTCCGCTCTGGATATGTAGACCACTGTCTGCTTCTTGCTTCATCAAGTGACAAGATTGTTCCCAACAAACATGACGTATCCTGTAGTGGATTGGTAGTCCTCAAGAGAGCTAGCATAGTTAGAATCTGTATAGACGAAGATATTAGTGTGTCAATTCACCTCATAGAAGAGTCCACGTCCGAGAGATTCTTTCAAATGTCGTAGGATCAAAAGAACAACCTGCCAGTGACTGTAAAGAGGCATCTCCATATGCTGGCTGGCTCTGCTCACAACATATGATATATCTGACATAGTAACAGTGAGATAGAGTAATTTTTTCACTAGGTTTCTATACCGTGTTATATCCTCAAAAGCTGGATCAATAAAACCTAAATGTTTTTTCACTTCTAAAGGGATGCCAGATGGCTTGCATCCCAGTAGTCCTGCCTCATTCAGGGTATCGAGACACTACTTCCTCTGTAAAATATGGAGCCCCTCTGTAGTGGATATTACCTCAATGCCAAGAAAATAATGAAGTTGGCAGAGGTCTTTCGTGACAAACACCTTTTGGATGAAGGTTTTGGTCTCTAGAATACCTGCTTCATCATCTCCTGTGACACCATATCATCAACATAGACATCGAGAATGACAATGCCAATAGATCGTCGTCTAACAATGACAGAGTAGTCAGATGTTGTCCTATGAAAATCAAGAGCGTTGATCTCCATAGTGAGCCTGTCAAACCATGCCTTGAGGCTCTTCTTCATTCCATAGATGGCCTTACGTAGTTGACATACAGTCTCCCCCTCGACTACATAACCTGACGGTTGCATCATGTAGACCTCCTCCTCAAGGTCGCCATAAAGAAAGATGTTCTTCACATCAAGTTGGTAAATAGGCCAAGCCTTGTTAGCTGCAACAGAGATAATGATACGTATTGACCCCATTTTGGCAACGGGTAAGAATGCCTCAAAATAATCAACCCTAAAGGTTTGTGTGAAACCTTTAACAACTAGTCTAGTTTTCAACATGTCAATATACCCGTTAGGCGACTGTTTGGTCATGAAGACGGAAGACCCATCTGCAAGCCACAAGATAAACTACTGGAGGGCACGTCACAAGATCCCACATGCCCTAGGAGGTAAGTGCATCCATCTCCTCATTTATGGCATATTTCCAACCATGATCCTGCATTACACTGAAATGATCTATGAGGATGGAAATAACATTCAGAGCATCTGCAAATCTCTTTTCATAGCTAGGTAAACCATCTGTAGAAGTAAAATGTGACATGTGATGATACGTACACTGCTTATTTTGCTTGCGTAGAGCTATAGGAATCTCCTCATGCACATCCAAGACAACCATGGTGGGAGCACTCGAAGTGGTCATATCATCCTACATAAAAGGGACATGAAAGGTACATACATCGGTGTAGAAGATTTAGAGGTATGTTGGCTAGTATAAACGATTAGTGGAGGAGGGAGGTCCAGAGGGATGCCACTCACAGTCGGTGTGAAATAACTTGTCTGCTCAAAGAAGATGGAATCAGCAGTCACATAGTATCGACGTCCAACAAGATCATAACAACGAGTCAAAGATAGATTTTCTGGTACAAGAGTTCCCAAGAAAGACACATTTGATGGCTCGAGAGGATAATATGTCAGCTGCATGGAAGTTATGAACAAGGGCAATACAACCAAAAATATGCAGAGGTATGGGGAAGGAAGAGTCAGTAGGATAAAGTAATGGAAATTGAGTCCCCCCCCCCCCCCCCCCCCCGAGAACAGACAAAGGAACACACGATTGACGAAGTATACTATAGTAAGGATGAAGAGTACATGGTTCTCGTGATTAGCCTGCAGGCTCGAGGAAGCGGTAGTCCTTGCCTGCTCACTATGTCTTCTACCTTTCCCTATGACTTCTATCTAAGACCGACCTCAACCACAACAAGGTAGATATTGGAAAGTGGCCGGAAGGTAGAAGCGCAAGCATAGTGCAGGGGAACTTTAAGGGAGTCAAGTTTAGTGTTCACGAATGCCCATCTATTCTAGTAGGTAGGAATCAAAGGTCAACATCAACCTTTTTGATTAAGATGTTTGAGAGAAAAAGGCAGGAAAGCCAAATTCCTGATCAAATCATCCTTCAAAGCAAGCAATTCTACATCCAAATATATAGTCTCAGAGTTAGTAGCAAACAAAACAGAGAAAAGGCATCGAATAGTGAGCTGTTGGGGTCTTTTTTGTTATATATCCCTCCAATAGTATTTAGGTGTTTCATTTGACTAAGAAAAGAGCGGTCAACATTTAGCAAGTGTCGGAGTTTCCTCATAGCTATACCATTCTACTGTGAGACATAAGGACAAGAGGTTTGGTGAACATTTCCTTGAGACACAAAGAAAGAGGTCAAGTCATGTTCGGTTAACTCAATAGCACTGTCAGTTTGAATGATCTTAACATTGGTAGAAAAGGAGGTTTTAGCATATTGAAAGAAATTTCTGACAATTTGATTAATCTCTGAACGCTCCTTTTTTAGATACACCTAAGAAGATCTATTATAATCATCAACAAAAACTATAAAGTAATGATGGCCAATTAATGTTCGGACCGGACAAGGTCCCACAACATCACAATGAACAAGATGAAAAGCAATAGTACTGTGGGAATCGGTACGAACGGGAAATGAGGATCGATGGTGTTTACCGAACTCACATGCCTTACACTGAAAGGGCATCATAGTAGAGAGTTCAGGGAACATCATTGAGAGAGTCTTGGCAAAGGGATGCCCAAGGCATATATGCCACAGGAGCGGGTCTTCGGAGATGGACGCAACATCATTAAACTTGGAATCTGAGGATATGTCAAGATAATATAGACCAACCTTCTTATGATCCCCACCAAAAATCTGCCTCGTCTGGATGTCCTGAAACTAACAAAAGTCATTAAATACCAGCGGCAATTAAGCTCAACACAAAGCTTATGAACTGATAGCAAGCTAAGAGGAAAACAAGGAGCGCAGTGGTTCCCATAAAGTCAGAGCTTGGATGAGAACTCCGTAGTTCTGATAGTAGTAATCGGTGATTGAGTCCCACTAACGACTCGAACTGACTTCATAGAGGTAGATGGTACGAAGGATGTAAGCATACTACCTTCTCTAATCAGATAAGTAGAGGCATCTCAATCAATAATCCGATCTGGAGTAGAAGTGACAACATAGTTGGCTATTGTACCTGAAGGAGTAGTCAGAGCAACAGTGGTAGTGTCACTAGAGGTGATACGCTCTTGAGTCTGTAGGATCTGCATTAGGCGGGAGTAATCTGCCTCATTAGGATGAACCGTCTTACCACTGTTGCAGGTGACACCTCTTCGACATCATAGGCATCCTCATAGACATTATTGGCGTGATAAGGAGGTATGTGAAACTTCTGCTAGCATCTTTCAGTCGGGTGATTCCACCGACCACAGCGAGTGCATGGGAAGTAGAGTCCCGCCGACAACCACAACCAAAATCACATCCTCTTCTACGATCACAACTTGAGTCACGTCTGTATCCTCCTTGAAACCTGTATCTTCCTCCTCATTCAGATGAAGTTATATGTGCAGAGTGCTCTGCCGAAGGCAAGACGGGAGACCGTGCAACATATGTCTCCAATTCTTCAATTCGACCAAAGATGACCTTCATCGTTAGCAGTGTGTCAGATATAAGAAATTGCTCCTTCGCTGCCTAGTACCTAGAATGCAGGCTGTCAAGAAAACGATATACCTACCAGTCAGAATGCTCTCGTACGTGTTTGGTACAACTTGAGGGTTGAAATATCGCTAGCTGACGTACCGCAAAATCGGCCCTTTAAGAGTGTGTTTTTATCACTCGGAATTGTCGTAGCAGTCGGGCCTATTTTGGTCGTCAAAGAGACCACCTCATTGATATATGTCACATAAGAATGCGATGGTCGTTAATTTTTATTTTACTTGGCAAGAAACCAAGGTCGAACTCAGGGACACGCGCTTCTCTCATATTAATCGGATTTCTATTTATTTAATTAAGTGTTAAGCAAGAGCCAAAGTAGGTCAAATTATGCATGAAGGGCCAGGGGACACAAAAGTGCATTAAGAATAAACATGCAATTTTTATCATTTTTATCATGCAAATAGATGCCATGAGATGCGATGGAAATATTATGCCCGAAATAATCATTACTAAAGCCATAAAATGTACGAGGTGAACAGAATCAGATACTAAAGCAATTTTCATTTATATAGCAAGCAGGCAAGGAAATCAGGACACTTAGTTGACCAATATAGAGCAGTACAGATCGAAGTGTCAAAGTTAGAATCTAAGCATGCCAGAATAAAGATGATAAAAAGAGCTTCAAAATGACACTGAAATCACCTCAATCAGATAAACATAGCTCAAGATATGCATAGAAGAAGCCAGGGGCATAAATGAAATAAAAACATGAAAAGTATCTACAAACCAGTCCCTGGGAAGGACTCAAATGCAATAAAAATAAGTCTGGAGAACTTCCCTGTAAATAAACCATACGCGCGGGGGTATATTTGCAATTATTGAAACCCGCAAGGGTATGAGTGCAAATTACCCCAGGCGCGCAGGTGCTGCACGCGTTCAGGACATGTTTGCAATTTGTGGGAGGTTGCGGGCGACTCTGCAAATAACCCAGAAAGCGCGTGCCCTGCACGCGCTATCCAGGCTCGGAGGGCGGCTCGGGCTTGGCAGAGGCTCGCTGCTGCTTCGGGTTGGCTCGTGACATCCGAGCCTCCAGGCTAGGTGGCGATCAGGCTCGGCGTGGTCTCTGGTTCTGCCACGTGTATCAGGACCTGGATGTGATATGCGGAAGGTGCGAGGGCGCCGATGCAAAAAGCCCAGACCCCACGTGCGGGTGGCACGTGAGCTCAGGCTCGGGCGGGGGCGAGGGTCGGCGCTGCTTCGGTTGGCCGTTGCAGGAGGCTCGGGCCACGTGGCGGCTCGAGGTTGACTCGGGCGAGGCTCGGTCCCACCGAGCCTCCGCGCTCCGGGACGGCGACGTGGCTCTTCCAGGGCCGTTGGATCTCCGCCGTAGGGTGAGATCCAACGGTATCTGCTTCTCCTTCCTCCTCGGTAGCTGGCGGCGCGATTAGAGCTCCGGCGAGAGGCCTGGAGCTCCGTCGCGCCTCGTCGTGCTCGGTGAAGCTCAGGGAAGCACGCTCAGCGTATGGCGATGAAGATCTGAAGTCGAAGAAGCCGCAGGAGCCTCTAGAATGCGCTGGCGACGCCTGACTGATGGAGGCGGAGCTCTAGAACCTGGCTCCGCCCAATGTCCGGCCATTGGTGATGGTTGACCTGCAAAAGGGTTAGGATGTGCGTGCGTGCGAGATGAGGCGGATGGAGGGCGTTTGTGGAGTGAAGAAGGCGGAGCCTTAGTGGGTCCTCCTCCGCCTCCGGCGGAGGAGGAAGCTTGGGGTGATGGAGGTTCTGACGGGAGAAGGGGGTAATCGGAAGGGTCGGCGAGGAAGATGGATGGATGGCGAAGCTAATGGGATGATCAATGGGGATCAAGGGTGCTTGGAGAGACCTAGAAAGTTATGCAAAATTGAAGAAAACTATACGAAGGATCAGAGGACTTACCTGGCCGGAGATGGAGGTGTTGGCCTGGGCTGAGCATCCCAGTGATGCTCGGGTCGTCGCACGTACTGGCCGGCCGTGCCAGCGAGCTCGAGCAGGGCTCTAGGCCACCGCAACGCCGCCTGGAGGTCGGCGGGTCTCATCGGGAGTGACAGTCGTCGTCGCTCGATCCAAGCTCATCCCCCTGTCACAGGGAGGAGCTAGAGGGCTGGGCTTCATCCCCTTGGTCGATGGACGGGGTGAAATGAAGGGGAGACCGGTGTATTTGAAGATGGTTGTGGCGAAGGTGATGGTGGACGACGTGGTTTGGAGGGCGAAATGGGATGACTGGAGAGGGGTTCGTGGGTTGACGAAGAGGTCACGAGGGTCGTGGTTGATGGAGGAAGAACGTGGGGCTATTGGCGAGTGGAGGTGGTGGAAGGTGAAGACGGAAAAAATGGAAGGGGGCGAGGTATGCGCGAGCTGGAAATCGTGGGGAGAAGGGGTCTTCGGAGGTAGACGACGATGCATCAACCGTTGGATCTGGTGATCCAACGGTGAGTATTTGGGCGCGAGCGAGCGGGCAAGATCAGATCCGGGGCGAAGTGAATGACGGGCGATGATCGCGCCATGTGTCGAGCTGTGCGTGAGGCGCTAGCGAACGGTCACGATGCAGGGCAGGCGTGGATCGAACGTCGATGAAGCAGCCGCGTGTCGATCGGCTGGCAAAGGCGATAGTGAGCGGTGAGGATGAGAGATTGAGGGAGATCTGACGGTAAAGGACAGAGGGTGGATTGAGTGGCTCAGATCAGAAGGAAGCTTGATCGGATGGCTAAGGCGCGCACTTAGAAGAGGCGGCTGAGATGGAAAGTCGGGGACGCGATCAGGTGGTCTAGGAACGGCCACGTGGCGCACTCTGCGCAAGGTGCTGGTGGACGGCTTAGATGAGAGGGAGTTGTCGATCGGATGGCTGAGGGTTGAGGCGCACGTGGAGAAAGAGAAACCGTTGGATCTGAAGGTCATCCAACGGTAAGGAACAATGGCGGAAGCTGCAAGAAGGACCGGGCCACGTGGCTCCCCCAGATTGGGCCACGTGGCCCAATCAGATTATTGCAAGAGTATTTTTGATTTTTGAGGGCTTATTTGGTCGAGTTTGAGAAAACTCAAAACATGAAAGTTGTAGATCTTGATGAGATCTACAAGTTTCATGTTGACCAGAACTCGAAAAGAGATCAAACAAGGGCCCGAAATATTTTTTGAGGGTATTTTTAAGTATAAAAATACCACAGATTTTTGTTTTGCCATTTTTTTGTGGTTTTTAATTTATTTAGGGCTCTGTTAATTATGAGATATTAACAGGGAATTATTGACAAACTTTTAAGCAAGGGGGTTAATTATGGGAAATAAAGATGATGAAACTGAGGTTCATCACTAGCTCCTCATACAGGCTGGAGAGATGTCAGTAGTACTCAATGAGAGTGGAATCATCCTAAGATGTCGATCGGAGTCGTCTATAAATGTCCACAAGGCATGATTTTGCCTTCTTTTAGGAGTATGCTTGCTCAAGATCCTCCCACGTTTCCTTTGTTGTGCTTTTGTAAAGAAGAGTTGAGGCAATGTGAGACTTAATACTATTGATCATCCAGTTAATAACCAAGTAGTTATATGTCTGCAAGTTGTCGTACTCATTGTCCTTTTCATCTAAAGTATCTTGAGCCAGGATGCAGAGTTTCTCTGACTACTAACGAATATTGTAAAAGATCGAGACCAGAGCACGTAATTTTCTGTGTTCTTAAGTTTGATAGTAGTGCCTTGGGCCATAATATTCATGGTCAAGGACCTCGTCTTGGTAGAAGGAGGTGCAATGGCGATCTTAGAAAAGAGAGGAGATCTTGTTGTTGACTAAGGATGCATATGAGGGCTAAAAATTACCCTAAAACTCACTTTTTGATGCAAAAGGGATCTGCAAAACACCCTCCACAACAGTTTATGAGAAAAATAAGGATCTTGCAACAACAGTGGTGGTCTAGGAGGCTCCAGCACTGGCGTGGAAGCCCTGGGGGGCTGATGGTAACAATTGGAGGCAGTGGAGGGCGGCCGATTGGACCTGCGAGGACCTTGGGGTTGTTGCGGTGGCCTTGGGGCTGCTGCGGCACCTTAGGGGCTGCTGGTGGCAGCTTTGGAGAGTGCAACAGTAGACTCGGAGCTCATTACGTGCTGGCGGCACCCCTGGAGGAGCCTGCGCGGGGCCCTAGGCCAGGAAGAAGGGCCCGCACAGGCACGAGGAGATGCTGGAAGGTGACGACGGGATGGAGTTATGTCAGAACCCTAGTCTAAGGCTGTTAATGATACCATGTGGAGAAAAGAAATGAATTATTGTTTATTCTGTAGGGATAGGGTGTCTTATATAGAGAGAAAACCTTAGCGAGCACAAGAGGAAAAATACATTAGTAACATAAAACACAAGTATAATAACTCTTACAAGTGTATATACTTGTTTATCTGTAGACCATCCTAAATATGCGTATTTAAGTTAATCTTTAAAGTCTTTTTTATAATTCGTTTCCAGTTCTATTCTTTTTAGATTCGTATGTTTTTAAGAGTATGGTAATGCATTTTTCGTATATATCATTATTCGCATCCACATTTATATTCGTAGGTTAAAAATGGATTGTGATATGATTATATGCCTATATTTTTTTAGTAATATGATTACATGCCTATATTCGTATCCACCCATTATTTCCCCCTAGTCCTAACCCAGCACTTTCAATGGAGTTGTGCTTCATGTCTGCAACATCCTTAAACATGCAGTTATATTTGGGTCGGGTTTTATTTAGAATTTATATATTTGGATATGCTTGTCTTGGAGTAATAATACAATCTCCCGCAACATTAGGATTAAAGCCATTGTAAAAGTAGTGCATAATACTCTTGTGGAGAAGATGAACGAATGAGATGCTTATTCCATAAAGCTAGGGTCTCTTATATAGAGAGAAAACCCTAGAGAATACAAGAGTTACGGAACCCGAAGGGTCATGGGGTGTTTACGGAATCCAAAGGGTTACTAATATAAATGCAAATATATAATAACTCTGACACTCCCTCTCAAGCTGGAGCCGAGAAAGCTGCAGCTTGTAACAAAAAGAAAAAGTATACACCACATCTTCACTCGATGCATCATAAGAACATATGTCCGTTGCTGATAGAAGACCTTGCTTAAGGACGGGTTTGCGGCTTTCAAGCCACCGGAACATATCTCTGCCATGCATGTAGAGTCGTTGCGATATTAGGTCACCGGAACGTATCTCTGTCATGCCTGCAGGTCACCGGAATATATCTCTGTCGTGCCTGGAGAAGAATCGCTATAGAAGAAGTCCAACACAAAGTAGTAGTAGTCGGGTCGTAAAAGAACTATACGCCTGACGAAGAAGTCGATACTCGGTGAAGACAGATGATGTAAGTAGTAGTCTGGAGTGTTGGTCTGTCTGTCGTGGAAGGGTAGCAGACGTCCTGAAGAATCATCTCTGACTCCCCCTTTCTCCCAGACATGATAGAATAAAGAGTATGTAACATCAAGCTGGGAGAAACAAGTCGTGGTGAAGCAGGGGTTGTAGGAGTGGGGGGGGGAGGCTTCAGGCGGTGTCGGTGATGCAGGACGTGCGACTGGAGCTGCTAGAGCCTTGGGCGGCTCTTTAGGTGCCGCTGGAGGTGGCAGGGGGACTCAGACTGCCTTGCACGAGACCATTGAATCCATGTGTGATGCAGGAGGTCCAACCCTCTCTCTTTGTCAACGGAGAGAGGGCTGGTGGTGGTGGCGGATTTAGGGTATTCGGCTTCGGTATAGGACTGTCGCTCTGATACCATGTGGAGAAGAGGGACGGATGAGATGTTTATTCCATAAAGCTAGGGTCTCTTATATAGAGAGAGAAAACCCTAGAAAGTACAAGTGTTACGTAACCGGAAGGGTCATGGGGTGTTACGGAACCCGAAGGGTTATAAATATAAATGTAAATATAATAACTCTAACAATTCTATTCTTTTTCTCTATATTTGCCATCCAAAAACGTAGCTAATTTATGGTGAAACTTATACATCTGTGCAGTTCTGCGTACTTGATTTGGCCCTTCGGGTTTGATATTAAAACCAAACATACTTATTTATTGGAGAAAGACATGATATGCATATGACATACATCCTTGGAACTTTTATTCCCTATGCCGTGGAAGGGATTTGGAGGACACCTTTAATTTCCATTGTGGCCTCCTTTAATTAGTAAAAATCGCGGCTCTTAGAAATATCAAAACAGCAAGGGAATGCTATTTTCCCATCTTGCAACCATCTATAAATGCATCTGCCAGAGAATAACCTTAACATAAAACTGTCCCCGTTGTTGTGAAATATCCTTTTGTTTTGCATAAGGAGGATCAGGAACACCCCCTAGCAAAATTCTTTTTCTATCTCTTTCAATGGGAGAATGATATTGATATTCCTAAGAAGGGGACTGCAATAGTTTCTCAAGTTAGTACTGCTAGGTAGTTTTCTTTAAAAACTCCTCTTTTTCTTGCCCCCATTTCATTTTGTTCTTTATGATATCATGTTCTCTCTCATTTGCAATAACATACCAGAGCCATCAATTAAAATAAACGATATATACGCAGTACCACATACACAGTTGGAATAATCAGCAAGAGTGGAAGATGAGTTGCTACTTAAGCGGCTTGCTGAAGATCTTAAAAATTGTTTTCCATCACAAGAAGGAATACCCTTGAGAGCAAAGCATATGAGGGAGAATAAGAGGATTATTAGGCAGCAGCCCCCACAGCTGCACCAGTCTTGAGTCTTGAAGATCCATATAGAGTCTCTTCAAAGCGTATGATCTCATTCAAGGAGCCATAGGCGACTTGGGTTCTTTCATCGAGGGATGTGATCACCTTGTCCAGTACAGATTGGGTGCCATCACTGCTGTATCCTCCAGCCTTCTCTATCAGGAAGCCCAATGGAGCCACTTCGAACAACAGTCTCAATTTGGCTTTGGCTGATGGAGATGTCACATTGGTGAAGATTCCTTTCTCTTTCACTATGATCTACATTTTATTGCAACACAAAAAATGACCAGATTTACTGTGACAAGCAAGACTGCTCATACAAGTTTGCCGATGACATTTGCAGATGTAAATGCATGCTCAGCTACTATAAGTAAACTATATACGACTAGGATTATCTACTGTATGTACTTATAATATTCGGAAAGGATTAGCAGAGATGATTTCTTGGCATTCTTCTAATTTAAGCAGTTTCCCATTGTTCTTTTCTTGGCATCCCTAATAATTTTGGCAAAGAATTACAGTAGCCGAGCCCACTGTGTGGAAAAAGAGGCCTTCTCATTTTGGCCTTGTTTTCATGCATCCATGAGATGATTTATAAATAGACTCATATATTAATTATGCATTTACATTATACTTTCTATATGAAGAATCGAGTGTTGATATCTGGACCGGGTAAATACAACATAATGTGTCATCTAAACAGTACTCTGCATTGCAATCTAAAACTTTACAATGAGCTTTCCGTAGACATCATCTGAAATTCAACAATGAGAATAGAAGGATGGTCCGTGTGCCAATTCTCTTAGCATCAACGCTTGCACTGGGGTATTTTGATTGTTTTGTTGTCGGTAATTTTCAATGTTTAAATAATATATGCAGCCAAATACATTGCAATTTGCAAGGTTTGGCTCCCAAGTCGCTGTGACTGACCTTTGTTACTTACTATGGATAGACATCAATTTGGATCTTGGCAGTTATTAGTTGCGACTGAAGATTAGTTTATGGGGAGACCCTCCTTATGTCTAGAAAAAAATAGAACCTAATTGTTACAATAAGTAATTTTGCTACCATGTGAATTTTATTTTCTTTAACATTTGAATTTGGTATATGCTTCACCCGTTTATGTGACATGTCTGGTGCAGCGTAGGAGCCTACTGGCAGATAGGTCAGGGTTCAAATCTTACTTATCTCAAAAAAGAACGACCATACAAGTAAGATCGAGTGTAATAATACAATCAGACTTATTTTGGTGTATTGGGTAGAGAGCTTTTTTAATTTCTGCTTCACGTAGTTTTCCTAACAAGACGCAAGTGGCAAAGGGAAATCATACGGTAAATAACAGGATGCTAATGC
The DNA here is from genome assembly GCA_037367405.1 of Ottelia alismoides. NCBI lineage: Eukaryota > Viridiplantae > Streptophyta > Magnoliopsida > Alismatales > Hydrocharitaceae > Ottelia > Ottelia alismoides. The sequence continues at coordinate 101,509 of JAZKJV010010615.1, read as the reverse complement.
TGGTCTTTTTTTCCATGTGTTGATATAGCTTGAATCCTAACCATCTCATCTGGTGACCTAGTTGAAGAACCATTTTTTCTGCACTCTTCACGAGAAGGGCGGGTGAAGCCCACTGTACTGGATGGGGGTCTCGCTGGGTTATTTTTGTATTTGGATAATTTGATCAGTTTGTCTTTGTGATCCATCTGTCCTCGAAGTACTACATAAACTCCCAAGGGTTAGAGTTTTCCTATCTCTATATATAGTGAAACCGATTGCTGTCGTCCGAGGATGTAGCCTAAGGTGAATCTCGTAAATCCATGTGCATGTGTGTTTGGTTTGTACTTGTTTGCTTCCACTACTTGTGACACCATGACTATCTATTATTTATCAATGATCTAAATCTACAAATCAGTCGAGAGCAGATAAATGAAATTTTGCAGGAGCTTATTTTGTACAGAATGATATACCTGATTTACATCTGGCACCATACCACCAGTATATCGCAGAGTGTACTTCTCTCTTACATAGTAATCGATCAGCTGCAGAGGTTGTTTTCATGTGGTCAGTTTCAAGGTAGCACATTCTTCTTGTACAAACGAACCAATACATGATAAAAATGGAAGAAAACCTTCGCGTAGTCGGCATTATCAGAGGTGGCCCTAAGATTCCCCGGAGAGAACATCTTTCCCTCTCCAATTGAATATGTATCCTTGACATGCTGCCACTTACCTGCAAGATCAACCAGCTTCAGACTAATTAACTATGATTGCATTATAGTACGTGACTGGTAGCACGATAAGAAAATAAGGGAATTGAGAGGATGGATGGGTTGAGGCCGACCAACCATCATCAAGAAGAAGAAATTCGTGAGTTCCAGGTGCGTCTTTGAGGGCAATGATGTAAGTAGTGCGAGGGCCATAGATGCCCATGGCAGCTGCCACTTGATCGCTTCCTTTGACACCGGTGAGCTTATCACCCGGCCACACTCCGAAGATGGTGCCCACAGTGAAGTTTGTGTCCACAATACTTGAGCCATCAAGAGGGTCGAAGGCAACACTGAATCCACCTGCATGTGTAATCTGCATCCTTATCTAATCCTCTGACCCGTTTAAGTTTTGCAATTTATTCATTCCCAGATATGTGCTTGATGTGAGCAAATATTTGTAACATTTATCCACTTTCACTACAAATACGGGTTTGTCTGCATGGAGGTAAAAGCGATTTACGCATCTAAACATATGGCCTCTTCTTTGTTAATGTCTGAGGTGATGGATTAAACGGAGAATTATCCATGAAACCTTCCTATGGTTTATTTATTGGGATTTTTACCCAGCAGAACCTAAAATCTTTCGAAATTACCTCTACGACCTTTGAAACATCATAATTCCTCCCACGACCCCGTAATCTTGCTCTGTCTTACCCTACAGACCCTCCCGTCAATTTTAACTACATTTGAGTCAGTTACTTGGGTTAGTCGTGAGTTAATCTAACCAATTAACCATCGAACGGTTACGATTAGCCAAAATAAAAAAAAAAGAAAACGTGCAAGTTAGATGTGAGGGTGCAGAAGCTTGGGCGGCAGGGAAGCAGCAACGGGAGGGGGAGGGCCTCCATCGTCGGCGCAAGGTGCGACGCTACCGCAACCGGGGGGAGGGGGAAGCAGCAGCGGCCGGGGAGGGGGGGGGAGTGGCGGCGGTCGGGGAGGGGGTCCTCCATCGCGCGGAAGGGCGCGTGGCTCCATCGCGCGGGGCGCGGGGGTTGGGGAGCTCCATCGCGGGGGTCCTCCATCGCGCGGGGCTCCATCGCGCGGAGGGGAAGCTTCAGCGGCTGGCGCGGGGGGTGGGGGTTGGGGGGAACAACGGCGGTCGGAGGGGGTGAGGGTTGGGGGGGTTCCTCCATCGCGTGGAGTGCGGGGGTGGGGGGCTCCATCGCGCGGAGCGCGGGGGCGGGGCAAGCAGCGACGCCGGAGGGGGGCAGGGGTGGGTGGGGGGCCTCCGTCGGCCGGATCACCGGGGCCGCAGGGAGGGCAACGACGGCAGCAGGGCCTCCATCGTCCAAAGGATGTGGGATGAAGGAGTGGCACTCAATGTAAATTTAATACACAAGATAGGTATAGTATAAAGGAACATAACGGAATCTGGTCAACTTTAACGGGTAAATTAACAAGACTTAACCGCAAGGTCTGTAGGGTAAGGGTTAGCAAGATTACGGGGTCGTGGGAGGAATTATGATGTTTCAAAGGTCGTAAAGGTAATTTCGAAAGATTTTAGGGTCTGCTGGGTAAAAATCCCTTATTTATTCAGGTACTTGTTGGCGTCCTTTTTTCCTTTCAAAACAATTGGTCATCGGATAGCTTCAGAAACAAATGAACTTACCTTCTACAGGGCCACCCATGTCTTGAAGCTCGGGCACTTCCTCAGAGCAAGCATATTTGCAGAAGTGGGAGTAGGTCAAGGCCTGCAATAGAGTAATCGCGTCAACAATCAACTCATTTCAGTTGACCTCAAATTCATTGATGATCCAAAGTGTTAGAAGCTTAGTTATATATCAACCTCGAAGAGGAGCTTGTTGGCGAGCATATCAACGGCAAGCTGCTCATCTCCAAAGGTGTTGACACAAGCGGTACCTCCACAGGATGCAGTCCTGACCTTGAAGGCAATGGTCCTCATGGCCTCACCCATGGACACCAGTAGCCTTATCAGTCCCTTGTCCGGTGTTGCCTTTGTCAAGAACTCTTCCTGATGTGACCATCCAGGCATTACCCGATGTTAATCAGTCCCTGGGATAGTGGATATGAGCAGTAGTCAGGAGTCAATTAATTATATGCTTACAAGGCTATCCCCGAGCTCGCACTTGGTGACGAGAGAGGACGATCCATTGGTGGTAGGAGACTTGGCAGCTGCAACCATGGTCTTGGATGCCATCTTCAGAGACTCCCCGAAGATGGAGCTTGACTTCAGAAACTGTGCAAATACAGGTATGTGTGCATGCCATGCCAATTAAGTCCATGGAACCGTATATGAAACTGTGATGTGGGAATACACTCACGCGAGAGAAGGAATTGGAGCGAAAGGAAGCAGTCGCACAAGGTTTGGTGGAGCGTGGGCACAGGAGTGCGCGTGGAGGAGTGCCTTGCGTATAGGTCGCCATGCCGCTCTCCATTTCTCTACTGCAGACACGTCCCCTGCTGCTCCCCTTAGCTGCAGATGTAAACGAAATGCCAGTATTAATTTGTGAAGGAGAGAGGAGGGGGGGAGAGGTGGAGGGGAGTCCGTTGGTTTTTTTCAACAGATAAGCTACTCTTTGGAGGCGTGCCACGTGTCCCATGAGATGTGCTGATAGGCTTACCCGTCTGGATCACATCCCAATGCCCACCCACCATTCGTTCTCTCACACCATTTCGTTTTATCATCCACCCTTCCCTCCCTCTACTTGAATCCAAGAAATGTAAATTCAAGGGAAGATCTATTAATCAAGTAGCAGGCGGTCTAAATATCCTCAACCCAAAAAGTTTTAGCAGCTTTGATGTCTTCAACATGCAACGAACTCTCTCCACAATGGTCCTATTCATCCGTTCAACGACACCATTGTGCTGGGGTGTGTCGGGCTCTGTCCTTTCATGCATGATCTCGTGCTCTGCACAGTAGCTCTGGAAGCTATGAGAGGTATCCATCCCTCCATTGTCCATGCATAGACACATCAACACTTTGCATGTATCGCGCTCCACCACGGCATGGAATTTCTTGAAGCAATCAAAGACTTAATACTTCATCCTCAACATATAAACCCACACCTTCCTTGATGCATCATCAATGAAGGTCAGAAAATATGTGTTTCCTTCCAAAGATGTTGTCTCCATAGGATCAAACAAATCAGAGTAAATCAAGTGCAGGAGGTCTTCCTTCACCTTTGATCTGGACTTGAAAGTTGCACGCCAGTTTTTTCCAACCTCACATGAATCACAATGTGATAATGTGATGTCAGTGTGGCATGGAATAAACTCCTTGCTGCTCAAAAGCTGTAAGCCATTTTGGCTCTTTTGTCCGAGTCGACGATGTCAGAGATTCGATGTGTCACTCTTACTAGCATGTAGTTTGACATCCATGGCCTTCACTTGAGTCTTGTAGAGCATGCAACGCAACCTGCCTCTGGCCATGATAAGAGAGCCCTTGTCGATCTTGCACATGTTGTTGCCAAACTTCAGATGGTAGCCTTCCCTATACAGTTAAGAATCAAATATGAGGATAAGTTGTAAATCAGGAACATGCCTAACATCCTGCAGAAGTGCAGAGTCATTGCACATCCGATATCAGTCTGAATTGAGATGGTCCCCGTGCCAACGATCTTGGAGTAAATATTGTTCTCCATCTTGACTCTCCCAAAATCTTCCTCTGTATAGGAAGTGAAGAACTCCCTGTCTCGGGTCATGTGGTAGGAGATGATTGTGTTGAAGGCCCATTCGAAGTCATCCCCTACATACAGACATTGTTCCTGAAGAGTGAGAACCAACTGATCCTCATTGTCATCAACCACTATTGCAAAAACATTCTCATCTTCTCTTCTGATTCTTTTTAGCTTCTGCTTGCTCTCTTTTCCAAACTCTACAGTCTCTCTTCCAGTGATCACGCTTGTTGCAATGATGACACTTTCCTCTATCCTTGGACTTCTCCCTGGGTTTCTGTCTCTCTTGTGATTTTCCCTACTATTGGACCTGTCTCTTCTCTCAACTGCGTACACATGTGAAGAAGAGGACACTTCAGATTATCATAATTTAATTTCTTCATTCAAAAGACTGCTCTTGACCATAGGTATGGTCAGCTTGTCATCTGTTATGGAGTTTCTCACGGTAATCACCAGGGTTTCCCAACTGTCTAGCAGAGAACTCAGTAGAAGAAGTGCATGTAATTCATCATCTGATGCCATGTTCATGGTACTTAGTTGATTTATGAGACACTGGAACTCATTCAAATGCTCAGCAACCTTCATCCCATATACTTTAGATTTACCAACTTCTAAATCAAGAATGCCTTGGTGGTAGCCGTCTTCTACTCATAAAGCTCTGTTAGTTTCTCCCACGTTTTCTTTGCACTCGTCTCTTCTGTGACATGGTGGAATACCGATAAGTCTAGCACTTTCGGATAGTGCAGACTTCTTTCCTATTCATCTTCTTCCAGTCACCTGTGGACATGCCCTCGGGTTTGGCTGTTTTTCCTTCGACCGGATCATGGAGGTCCCTGCAATATAAGATGCCATCCATCCTGGCCTTCCAAATTTGCCAATTTGTGCTCGGCAACTTGGTCATCGTGCCTTCACCATCCTTTTCCATCTTGACAACATGAGCTTTGATACCACTTTTTGGGAAATCGCGTGGTCCCCTTAACAAGTCATGCAAAGGATGACTAGCAACGAAACATTTCCACACGGGAACTAAGAAAAATAATAGTAACACAATAATAAAGCAAGCACAGAAAGATGAGAAATTTTATGTGAGAAAACCCTCCTCGATGTGAGAGAGGAGAAAAACCCATAGGCACAATGACCTGCAACAAAATCCACTAGGTCGAAAAAATGAAAGGGCACAATGTCTTTTCAGTTTTTTTGTCCAACAAAATGAGCTCCAATTACAAGAATAAAATCATATAGCTATCATATTGTACTTGGAGAACACGATACTATTGCTTCTTCTCATCACATGATGCCCCTCCTCGAGATTGAACCTCCCTGGCGGCTGCTCCTCGTGCCTCTGACGACGCTCCTTGCAGATATGACTTCTCTTCGTGCCCCTATGGGCTAACTATTCATGCCTTGCACGAACTTACTCCTCCGTTTCCATGCGATACTGATGAATCCCCATTGATCACTCTTTATTCCTTTATTTTAGCTAGAAACCTCAGCAAAATGCCATGTAAATATGTGTAAATATCATAAATTATCAAAATGCATGCATCTTGTAATTATGCATAATTAGCATGTTTTTGGGTGAAAATAAAGGAATAAAGAAATACAAGAAAAAGAGGAAAATATTTAGAATAAATATTGAGTGACCTAATCCCAAGGGAGGCCTCAGCATGAGCCTGACCGCAAAAGAATCCAAGTAGAGAGAGATAAGGTCAATCATACTTGTACATAACCCCATGTATATAAATAATGTTATTTTCCTCAAAATAAAATTAAGAAGTGTTTCTAATATTTTGTACATATTTATAAAAATAAAAAATCATAAAAATCAAAATAAAAAGAAAAGTAATAAAAATCATTTTCCTCCTTGTATATATACCATATACATATGTATATAGATATATTTATTTAACTAATGTAAATAAATCATAAAAATAAAATAAAAATACCTTTTTATTCCAAATTTTATATTGTAAATAAATAAAATATAAAATTGGAATAATTATACAAAAATAAACAATTAAAAATAAAAATAAAAAATACATATGTGTACATACCTATATATAATAATAATATAATGTAAATACGTTATTTATTTTTCAAAAAAATGAAAATCACTAAAAAATACTTTGAAAATAAATAAACATTTTTCATTTTGGAAAATTTTTAAAATAAAGTTATTTACTAATTTTAAATGATTTTACAAAAAAATTTCAAAATGGAATAATTTGATTAGTCCACGGGGGATTGTTGACCCCCGATCAACTCCCCCCCTGGACCACTCGACCCGGATCTTTGCTCCCGGCCCGACTTCGCCTATTTTTCCAAGCATGATCCGATCACCAATCAGCTAAACCCCGGGTCCTGATTACACTTGAATCATCCCTGATCCACGCCCGGGGACCTGCTTAGGGATCCGAGCTCTGAATCACTCGCCCGACCTCCATCTTTCTGGACCCCTACGAGTATATATCATCTCCTCCGCCACGCTTTTCACTCCATCTTTGGCCTTCCCCCTCGTCGCCAGTGATCTCTTCTCCCTCACCTGAGTGACAGCCGTGTGAGAGAGGGTCGAAGCGAGTCACGGGAAGCCGAGAACCACTGATCCGACGGCTACACCGTCGTGCTCCGCCGCGAGGTGAGCTAGAGCCTCTGGACCGTCGATCCATTGAGGCGAAGACCCACGGAGGTCCCTGACCTCCAGCACAGACATCCTCCTTCACAAGGTAGCGTAGATAACTTCTAGGTTAGGCTAGATTTAATTTTTTCGATTTCAGTTCAGTTAGCTCCACCGCCGTCACCCGCCATCTCCGACCACCCATTTGCCCTTCCGACTGCCCTACCACCTCCGTCAGACTTCCCTCCACCTGTTCCACCCTTCCATTTACCCTGACTCGCCTCGGAGCAGGTTCCACCCGCCGTCGCTTCGCTGGAGGGCGACACTCCGCCTCACCAGACCACCTTCTTCACCTGCTGATGGGTCGAGGCACTTTGCCCTCGACCCCTGTTTCGTTCTGTGCAGCTTGCAGGTCCAAAGGACCCCATCTGGGGGTCCAACAGCTTCGGGCAGAACAGCTCCGAACCTCCATCCTCGCAGGGAGTCTCCAGAGCTCCTTGGTCCCATCGAAGCCAACCATCAGCTGCGGAAGACTTCGAGCGTCCTTCTCCACATCTCAGTAGCTCCTGAGGAGGTCCAGCGCACACGGATTGGGCCGGCGAACCTCACCAGCGTCGAGTTCTTGGAGGACCTTCTTCCACCGTTCGATCAGCCTATTCGCTCCAATTTTGATCCGGACCGTCCATCAGTGAGAGATATCCACCGTCCGATCCATCAGGGCTTTGATCAGGACCGTTCATCGATGAAGGGGTGGCTGATACTCTCATCCATCCGATCTACACGTGACACCCCCTCGACCGTCGATCATTAATAAGGGGTAATTTCCCTTAGGCCCCTGTCGTTATATTATTGCTAGTTAGTCCTGCAAATATTTTAGGAAGTTCTTTTTTATTTGGAACATTTGCATTTAGGACCTTAGATTCTTGTTATTTGCATTATAACCCTTGTTTATGTGAGACACGTGCATCGACATGTGAGTTGTGGGTTATTTGCACCTTTAGTCTCGAACTTTGTGCTGTTACTGATTGCATCTTTTTAAATAAGAATTATATTTATGCCCTTCTGTGTCTGAACCACGTGCTGTGCGCGTGAGAGTTGTGGACTATTTGCATTCCATGCCCTGGGCTTTGTATTTTTGTTATTGTTTGGCCCTGGAAGTATGTTTCTTTGCACTTAGGTCCTTGCTTATTGTGTGCTTTGTTTGTGTTGAATAAAATATCAATTGAACTCCAAATTAGGTGAAATTTGGACACGTGGCTCCTGCCACTATGTAAAATTTCTCTAAATTTTTGAGACATTTTCGAGGCTTTATGTTATTTTTTAAAATTCAAAAACACGTATTTTTCTCACTATTTGAAAAAGAAAATGAAAGAAAAATATTAAAACTTTTCAAAAATTATAAAAAAATTAGGAATTGTTAGTATAGTAGTCTTCTAGCTTCTATCCAATTTTTATGTTATTTGGATTTATAAAACCATAAAAATTAAAAATCTCTAAAAATCTTCTAAAAATCATTAAAAAAATCTATAAAATTCAAAAAATGCAAACTCTTTTTCTATAGCTTAATTTTTGTATTTTTCATAAAAATTGTCTCCAGATTTTTATAGACCAATTATATATTTTTAATTGATCTTTCAAGTCTGGCTGCACTTTGATCTCTTGTTTTCCTCTTTCTCAATTTTTAGAAAATCAAATAAAAATTATAAAATTCTCATAAAATTACCAAAAACACCTAAAAACATAAAAAACACAAAAACAATTTTATCTCAATTTTTGGATTATTTTGGAGTACTTAAATAAATTGTTGTTGTTGCTTGTTTATATCTTTTCTTATCTTTTTCTTATATAATTAAAAACACAAAAAAATTTAAAAACCATTAAAACCCACCAAAAATATTTTATTCTTTATTTTTGATTTTGACTACTTCGTAGGCCGTCTCGGCCATCCCGTGCTCCTTGAGTCCGACCCTGGTCGCTATACCAGGTTAATAAAATAGCGAGGACCGTTGTTTGCTTTCATTGTTTGATCTTCCGATTGGTGGTTTTCTTATTTTTCTTGTTGAGTTCGATTCTCCGAGATCCGGGTCGCAGCAACCCGAGAGTGATTTTTACCTCACCCGGATTCAGGAGGGGATTTTCGACTCATCATAGTGGTGCCGTTGTCGGGGAGCACGGCTTCGTAGTCTTTTTCGATTTTTCGCGATTTTCTTTTCCACGACTTTTCTGTAGTTATTTATAGATATATTTTTTTATCTGATTTATTTATATATTTTTCTGGTCTGACACACTTTCGTTTTGCTTTCTTACGAGGGCCTGAGGACCGAGGTGGCTTTTTCAGAAGCCGAAGTAACCGCGGGATTCGGAGGCGGCTTCCTTCTGTACGAAGCCACATGAGAGCGCGAGGAGGAGGACCGAAGTTCGGGAACTGCGGAATAGCCAAGAAATAACTGTAGTTTAGATTAGAATTAGTTTAGTTTTATTTTCTGCAAACCATTTTATTGTAATAACACAGGACTCAAATACTTGGACACTTGGGTGATATCGGGGTCTGTTTCGTCGAGCACCGGTGTGCTCTGGGGACCTCACCACGGTTTTTCGCCGGTTTTGATTTCTAACCGTTTATTTACTGCTTATTTGATTTACACGGTTTTGAGCCCTAGCTTAGGATTTTCTGTGATTCTGACGTAATTGATTAGGATCCAAACACCTAATTATCTGCTTGTGGCCTATTGATCGATAATTGGACCTAATTAATTAAATCACAAAGAAAAAGTCAGATTATTTAAGCTCTAGTCCACGTGCCTTGAGGAGTCACATACAACGCGTGCAGGATCCGTTGTGGCGGACACCGAGTGGTTCCCAAGATAGGACTCCGGACTTAGGCTTGAGTACCTGGCAACTGTGCTTACGTGTAGAAATTGCTTTGTCTAGGGCCGGATTCTCGTGCATCATATAGGTAGTTTATATTTTGTCTTTATTTTATGCGCGGATCACTCTGCATGTAGACTGCTGGAGTCAGGTACACATTTCTTACTCTGCATGCATCATTGATTTTCGCGCATTGGCTTTTTTGTCTTCTCCCCCGATTTTTGGACTTAAAATAATCAGGAGAACCGAAAAATTCGTTAGGTGTAGTTTGCTTGAAAAATACCTAAAAAACAAAAACCATAAAATTGGGACTGTTAACCAAACTTGATCTTAAAAGACATTGACCTAATAATTTGTCTTGGGAGAGTAGTCCCCTCATTATCTTGTTTGAATGAGCAAGAGAGTGACCCGCATCCTAGGCTAGAGCCATATCCGATCTCTTGACAGACTACCAGCTTTTTAGTCAGGACAGTCTGTTAGGAGTATTGGATCCCTATCAGCTCGCTTAATCGCCCTGAAAGACTGTTTGATCACCTAATAAAATAGACAAGATAAAAGACCGATCTTTTACGGTCATCAGCTCGGTGTCGAGTAGGTGAATTGGGGGTATTGCTTGATCGATCTTGTTTGTGTTTTCAGATCCCATCCGTTCTCTTCTTCAACTGTCTTCTCCTCCAGTCATCTATCTTTCTCCCTCCCACCCTCCCTTAAGTTCTTTTCCTTTTCTGTATCCCTGGACGATGGACCCCCCTCACTTCTTGCCGACTCTTGCGGCTACTCCATCTTCTTCCCATCAGTCCAGTCCACCTTCGAGGGAGGTCGGATCTCCGACCAACCTCCCGTTCCCTCCCTCCCATCCCTTTCATTCTTCTGGGCATGCTGCGCTAGACGTCCGCGGAGATCAGATTGAGCAGATGTGAGGCCCGGGCGATGCCATTGCTGAGTTGAGAGTGCACTTTGCACGTGATCATAGAGAGCAGATGCTAGTATCAGATGTCTCCTATGCTAGTATGGAGGATGAGCAGATAGGACGGGGAGCTCAGTCAGATTCAACATTAGGTCCATTCATTCTGGATTTGGAGCTTATTCAGAGATTGCCGACATTCTCAGGAGAGGTGCACGATGAGCCCTATCTTCACCTGTCTGAGTTCGAGGAGTTTTGCAGGACACAGATCTATTCGGACATCACTACAGAGGAGCTGATGCTGAAGACCTTCCCATTTACACTTCAGTATAGAGCCATGCGATGGCACCGACGATTGGGAGGGAGATTTGCTACGTGGGGAAACTTGCGGTTTGAGTTTCTACAGAGATAATTTCCCCAACGTAGAGTAGAGGTGATGCAGTCCTTGATCACAGAGTTTTCAGTAGACCCCCAGGAGCCACTGCACGAGGCATGGACGAGGTTTCTTGACCTCTTGAGGAGATTTCCCGAGCACGGACTTTCACTGACATACCTTATCGAGATCTCTTTGCGGGGGATGACCACGGATCAGATAGCATTGGTGATTACCTCATGTGGCGGTTCACACCGCAGTTCCGACATTGACTTACTGCATACCATCTCGAGGTTACTTTTCACAGAGACCATCTTCACGAGATGCCTTAGTCGGGTCAACATATGAGGATGCCGCAATACCAGTAGGGTGTGTCGCACTACATGAGGATACACTTTCTACACACCAGCCCGAGGACTTGGATTCTGCAGCACCACAGAGTACAGAGGACATGACTGCTATAGTAGAGGTTTTGAGCCGGAGTCTACTCGAGTTCCCGTTGGTTTTCCAACTAGAGTTCGAGTCAAACCCAGAATTTTTAGTTGACGATTCTTGGATATCAGATCTTCTGATACTCCAAGACATGGAGGAGCCCCAGCTACTACAGTCAGCGATCCAGCCAGTTCAGAGTCCATCCCCAGATGATTCAGCTTCTTTTCTGCAGAGACACTTCTCGGAGTTAGACAGATACCCGGACTCAGCTCAGCAGCCACATCTTGATATGGGACACCACTTTGAGAGGCCAGATATAGAGTCCTGTATTTGAGCCTTTTGTCCTCCACTTTGATGAGACAGATACATGTTTTGAGGACCAGATGCCAGCCAGCATTGCCGCAGAGCGAGGATCAGCTGTAGTCACCTTACCAGCCTCTGCGATGATGACCAGTACCTTCTCCTGCTTCCAGATTGCCGAGAGCCAGACTTCAGATGATGATACAGCCTGGTGCACAGAGTGGGTGCTTGACAGCAGGGCAGATGCCCTGATAGATCCTGATCCTCTACTCCTCATTGACAATCTTGCATTTCTCCCCAAGGGTTATCTACGGGAGAATGCCACATATGATGAGTACTCGGTTTCACCTTCTGAGAGTGTATCCGATCTGGCAGATCACGAAACCGAGCCTTCCGATCACTCTGATTCTGAGTCTTCTCACCTCGACGACCCTCGCGAGGATGAGCCGATCCTTGAGATATTCGATGATCTGTCTGATTTGTCTCCATTATATGCATCAGATATCAGTTTTCTTAGAAAGTCTGCTGATCTTCACTTTCCACACCTTTTTGAGACACTGATGGAGGATTCCATGACTGATCCATCCTTCTCAACGTTTGATTTCTATGGCTCTACACTTCCACTCCAGTCTGAGCCTGAGCTGATGATTTCTTTTGTGCTACCAGATCCCGAATCATTATTCCCATATCCTTGGCCGGTAGCAAACACCCTTTTGATTACATACCTGGGTGTCACTTCTTACATTGTTGATTTCGTCGTAGTTCATCCACCATGACTACGACGACAGTATGACATTTGCCTTACAAATGCCGTCCTGAACCTTGATACAACATTATCCTAGGCTTTGCACCCAGCTAGAGGCATAAAACCTAGCGCTTGTTGAGAGGCTCCTCAACATTGTACCCTTTTGAATATACGTGTTTCATCTTGGTTTGATCCATCTTTCTTCCGTATTTGTTTTCACCACAGGTCTCGTATAGGATTATCTTTGCTATACTTAGGATATACCTCATCCTAAGTATAGGGGGGTGGACACACTAAGTTGTTCATATCGTTCTGTTTCATCAATCCTGTCGTTGCATGTACTTAAGGATCCTTCACCTTCAGTATAGGGGGAGTGATGTCCTCCATCTTGTATATATTGGTCTTCTTCGTCTATTTCTACCTCTGTTTTGCTGCCTATACTTAGGGATATTTCACCCAAAGTATAGGGGGGATAGACCCTGTACATCCTTCCACTCGGATTTCCCTTCATGTACAGCTTGCTATACTTAGGATTACTTGATCCTAAGTATAGGGGGAAACACCGAGTCCTCTTCATTCTATTCTTTGATTCGTCTTTGGATATACCATTCCTTTTCACTTCTCTATGCTAAGCACGAGTTATGTCTTCTTCATCGCTCTTGATCACTCTAAGGACATCGTTCGAGCTGAGTATAGGGGGTGTCAAATATATTTCATATATACTTTAACCATAACTCGTACTTTCTGTAAGTATGTCAATAAATAAAAATGGCTAAAAATCCATAAAAATTAAAAATTTTCCCTTGTACATAAAATTCTTTTTGCACATACCTATTTATTGATAAAAAACTATTTTTCTACAAATGATTGTAAAATCTTGTTGTGTAAATAGCTTGTAAATACTTTCATATCAAAATTTATGTATATAGTACAAAATTTTTGTAAAACGTTTGAAAAACAAAAAGTTTGCAAAAACCTTGTGTAAATTTTTGTAAATATTTTGCAAAACTTCACATTCATGCATACATTCATGTTTTCAAATATTTTTCAAAAATTTTACACATGTGTAAATATTTGTAAAATTGCATCTTTGTAAATACTTGTACAATTTCCAAATCATAGTTGACATTTAAACTGGTATGGAATTAAATTGACAAATGGAGCTTGGTTAAGATCTTAATCCACCTAATGATAAGAGGAACCTTAGAGGGCTTAGGATTGAGACTTTTCAGGTCCATTGGGACTTAATTCTTTGAGTCCACTAGGATATGAGCATATGTCATCTAGATGAGCCTAAGTAGAGTACTTAACAACACACAAATGACTCTCAGAGACAATGGCTTTACTTGCGCCAGCACTTTACACATAGCTCTCCATGGATGAGGTGGTGAGGAGGCAGTTTCCTTTGGCTTGGGGTAGCATATGAGGGTAGTACTTCTACGCAGAACCTCTCTTCTTCTTATAGTGAAGAAAGTGCGTCTCAACTTGGTCTGGTGGTTATGAAGTCTAAAGACAGAAGCTTTGGGTTGCAATAAAGCTTCAAAAGAGGGATAATCTATTGGCTCAAGAGGAAAAACTCCTTATATATATGCTGCACCATGTAGATATGTTGTACAGATGCACATGAAAAAAAATGTGCAAAAAGAAAATAACTCCAAAAAAGTGGTGGGTCGGATTGAAAATTTAATAATCCTACCGGAGTGTACATAGTCAAAGAAAGCAAAGCTTATGTTATACATGACCATCTCATGAAGCTTGCAGCAGGAGACTCAGCTACACTAGCTAGAGCTCCCAAGGATACATGGCTACACTAGTCATGGTCCATTCTCTCCTTCCCCCTCTTCTTGAGCCGGATGCACTTGAACTTAGAAGGGAATACCCCGCTTCTCGAGGAAAGAGTTGCTAGACCGATGCATTAGAGTTACCGGGTTGAGGGAGGTTGTTTCTTTATTACTTCTGAGGTGGGGAGCTACATATCACTTACACCGTACAAGGAAAAATTCATGGTCATTAGAGTTTGTGTATGTAGACTTGTTCTGATCTGGTTATTGAGGAGTCTTGACCATAGATTCGTGGAACTTAGAGGTTGTCAAGTTTTAAGATTAAGTCAAAATAAGGTTCCGACAAATTAATAATCCAAAGGTCTGACTGAGCTCCATATTTCGATTTAATGAAGGAAAGTTTAATAATCAACCTTGATTTCTCATCCTTTTCTTTTTCTTTCTCTTTTACACTTCTTTTTCAAATAAGTGTTTGCTAAGGGACTAGTAAAAGTAAAGTATAGGGGGGTGATGAATCCCCATTGATCACTCTTTATTCCTTTTTTTTAGCTAGAAACCTCAGCAAAATGCCATGTAAATATGTGTAAATATCATAAGTTGTCAAAATGCATGCATCTTGTAATTATGCATAATTAGCATGTTTTTGGGTGAAAATAAAGGAATAAAGAAACACAAGAAAAAGAGGGAAATATTTAGAATAAATATTGAGTGACCTAATCCCAAGGGAGGGCTCAGCATGGGCCTGACCACAAAAGAATCCAAGTAGAGAGAGATAAGGTCAATCATACTTGTACATAACCCTATGTATATAAATAATGTTATTTTCCTCAAAATAAAATTAAGAAGTATTTCTAATATTTTGTACATATTTCTAAAAATAAAATAAAAATCAGAAAAGTCAAAATAAAAATAAAAGTAATAAAAATCATTTTCCACCTTGTATATATACCATGTACATATGTATATAGATCTATTTATTTAACTAATGTAAATAAATCATAAAAATAAAAGAAAAATACCTTTTTATTCCAAATTTTATGTTGTAAATAAATAAAATATAAAATTGGAATAATTATACAAAAATTAAAAATTAAAAATAAAAATAAAAAATACATATGTGTATATACCTATATATAATAATAATATAATGTAAATACGTTATTTATTTTTCAAAAAAAATAAATAAAAATCACTAAAAAATACTTTGAAAATAAAAAAACATTTTTCATTTTGGAAAATTTTCAAAATAAAGTCATTTACTAATTTTAAATGATTCTGTAAAAAAAATAAAAAATGGAATAATTTGATTGGTCCACGGGGGATTGTTGACCCCCAGTCAACTCCCCCCCGGAACACTTGACCTGGATATTTGCTCCCGACCCGACTTAGCCTATTTTTCCAAGCATGATCTGATCATCAATCAGCTAAGCCCCGGGTCCTGATTACACTTGAATCATCCCTGATCCACGCACGGGGACCCGCTTAGGGATCCGAGCTCCAAATCACTCGCCCGACCTCCATCTTGCCGGACCCCTACGAGTATATATCATCCCCTCCGCCATGCTTTTCACTCCATCTTTGGCCTTCCCTCTCGTCGCCAGTGAGCTCTTCTCCCTCACTTGAGTGACAGCCGTGTGAGAGAGGGTCGAAGCGAGGTACGAGAAGCCGGGAACCACTGATCCGGCAGCTACACCGCCGTGCTCCGCCGCGAGGTGAGCTAGAGCCTCTGGACCGTCGATCCATTGAGGCGAAGACCCTGAGTCCCTGACCTCCAGCACAGACATCCTCCTTCATCAGGTAGCGTAGATAACTTCTAGGTTAGGCTAGATTTAATTTTTTCGATTTCAGTTCAGTTAGCTCCACCGACGTCGCCCGCCATCTCCGACCACCCATTTGCCCTTCCGACCGCCCTACCACCTCCGTCAGACTTCCCTCCACTTGCTCCACCCTTCCATTCACCCTGACTCGCCCCGGAGCAGGTTCCACGCCCTCCTCCACCGTCGCTTCACTGGAGGGCGACGCTCCGCCTCACCAGACCACCTTCTTCACCCGCTGACGGGTAGAGGCACTTTGCCCCCGACCCCTATTTCGTTTTGTGAAGCTTGCAGGTCCAAAGGACCCCATCTGGGGGTCCAACAGCTTCAGGCACAGCAGCTCCGAACCTCCATCGCTGCCAGGAGTCTCCAGAGCTCCTTGGTCCCATCGGAGCCAACCATCAGCTGCGAAAGACTTCGAGCATCCTTCTCCACATCTCAGCAGCTTCTGAGGAAGTCCATCGCGCACGGGTTGGGCCAGCGAACCTCGCCGGCATCGAGTTCTTGGAGGACCTTCTTCCACCGTTCGATCAGCCTATTCGCTCTAGTTTTGATCCAGACCGTCCATCGGTGAGAGATATCCACCGTCCGATCCATCAGGGCTTTGATCAGGACCGTTCATCGATGAAGGGGTGGTCGATACTCTCATCCATCCGATCTACACGTGGCACCCCCTCGACCGTTGATCATTAATAAAGGGATAATTTCCCTTAGGCTCCTGTCATTTTATTATTGCTAGTTAGTCCTGCAAATATTTTAGGAAGTTGTTTTTTATTTGGAACATTTGCATTTAGGACCTTAGATTCTTGTTATTTGCATTATATCCCTTGTTTATGTGAGATATGTGCATCGACACGTGAGTTGTGGGTGATTTGCACCTTTACTCCTGAACTTTGTGCTTGTTACTGATTGCATCTTTTTAAATAAGAATTACATTTACGCCCTTCCGTGTCTGAACCATGTGCTGTGCGCATGAGAGTTGTGGGCTATTTGCATTCCATGCCCTGGGCTTTGTATTTTTGTTATTGTTTGGCCCTGGAAGTATGTTTCTTTGCACTTAGATCCTTGCTTACTGTGTGCTTTGTTTGTGTTGAATAAAATATCAATTGAACTCAAAATTAGGTGAAATTTCCCTAAATTTTTTAGATATTTTTGAAGCTTTTTGTTATTTTAAAATTCAAAAACACGTATTTTTCTCATTGTTTGAAAAAGGAAATCAAAGAAAAATATTAAAACTTTTCTAAAAATTCTAAAAAAAATTAGGCATTGTTAGTTAGTGGTTTTCTAGCTTCTTTCCAATTTTTGTGCTATTTGGATTTATAAAATCCATAAAATTGAAAAACCCTAAAAATCTTATAAAAATCATTAAAAATTCTATAAAATTCAAAAAATGCAAACTCTTTTTCTGTATCTTAGTTTTTGTATATATTTTTCATCAAAATTGTCTCTAGATTTTTATAGACCAATTATATATTTTTAATTGGTCTTTCAAGTCTGGCTGCACATTGATCTCTTGTTTTCCTCTTTCTCCATTTTTAGAAAATCAAATAAAAATTATAAAATTCTCATAAAATTACCAAAAACACTTAAAATATAAAAAACACAAAAACAATTTTATCTCAATTTTTGGATTATTTTGGAGTACTTAAATAGATTGTTGTTGTTGCTTGTTAATATCTTTTCTTATCTTTTTCTTATATAATTAAAAACACAAAAAAATTTAAATACCATTAAAACCCATCAAAAATATTTTATTCTTTATTTTCGATTTTGACTACTTCGTAGGCCGTCTCGGCCATCCCGTGCTCCTTGAGTCCGACCCTGGTCGCTATACCAGGTTAATAAAATAGCGAGGATCGCTGTTTACTTTCATTGTTTGATCTTCCGATTGGTGGTTTCCTTATTTTTCTTGTTGAGTCCGATTCTCCGAGATCCGGGTTCGCAACGATCCGCGAGTGATTTTTACCTCACCCGGATTTAGGAGGGGATTTTCGGCTCATCAGATACTTTTCTCCTTGCTTGGGGAGAGAAAACTAAAAGAGAAGAGAGTGAGAGATGCTTGTGTTGGGATGGGATCCAAAGCCATGCATGGGGCCTTATTTATATGGTTTCTAGTGCCTCTCTCTCTCCTAATCCTATTCTGAATAGAAACCCAAAGCAATAATTGTCCAACAATCCCCTCCTATTTTGGAACTGGATAATAACCAACAATTAAGTGAGTACTTGTTAGACAAAGCTTGAAAGAACTAGCCTCATTCCAGCCCTCTACACCGGGTTAGATGCATCGATCTGATTACTAGATGCATGCCCGCATGGTTGTAGGTGTGTGCGTTTGTTCTAGTAAACACATGGTTTCGTTACGAAAGATAAGCACTTAATTAAATCCCTTTTCTTTTTGTTCAACCTTTTTGAGTAAATCATTTCAATGTCATTACTTGTTTTGGAATCACATAATCTACTTGTTTTTCTTTTTTATCCCCTTAATTGAATGTTAATCAAATCTTTCCATTTGTTCTATGAAATCTAAAAAGGAAAGTTATTCCGATGTAAGACAATAATGATTTATTATCTTCTTTTCTATTATTTCTTTTAACAATACTTTAAAAATCAATTCGGACGTTGAACCGGTAAGTCTTCTAATTGGTCTAACCAGGTTGGATCGTTGCTTCAAACCGATCGGGCTAGCAATGATGTCTGTGTGACATCACTATTCCTCTCGACACCCAAAATTAGAGTTAGTTTGTTCCAATCAATCGAACTCGTTTTCTAATCCAATAAAATAAGATATATGACAATAAAATCATTGTTGAAATTTCAAATCTTTCAATAAACTAATATGATACAAATGATTAAGAAGATCGATAGAGTTATATAACTTTAGCTCACATTGTTGAGTCTTAAGACTCTGTTTGAAGGAAGGATAGCATGAGACAAATTTTTAGAAACACTGACTGATGAATCTACGATTCATTACAATAAAGGGTCCAAATAAGATCTTCCTGAGAAGTATCATGGTGAGTTTCTGTACTTTTCACTACACTAGTCATTGATTTAATTTGTCGGTTGACTGTCAGTATCTGAGCATAATTTCACAGGATTAGGATTTGATGGGCACTTCACTCAGTTGAAGTCAGCTTCAGGTGTCGTACTTGATTTGAGGTTTGAGACCATTCAGGTTTACTATTCTCATCATACTCAACCTTATCTCAACATGACTCTATCCCATTTGACTCTAATCACATCATCCCACGATATCTATTTGCAAAATATCAAGGAATCTCAGGGCCTTTTCAACATATTCACCTATTCTTTGAACTTTGATGCAAAATTCCCAATTACTTGAATACACGACATGGCTTAAAATCCTTTCAATCCCATGCACGTAAAGAGCTCCCTCTCTCTCCTCCCATTTCCATTTATGTTACAGCGATAGGGCATTTGGCCCACGTAATTTGCTGTGCTTTCCATGCAAAAAGAACAAATCACGTGAAATCAAGTTTCGATCAATTAGCATTCTGAATAGGAATCTTGACAATTGTCTTAGAATATCCTTAATGCGTAATTGGCATTTCACTGCTGGTTCAAATATCCTTAATGCGTGATTGGCATTTCACTGCTGGGTTCATATCTGCTACTGGATTAATGGCAAAATTATGTCTGATTCTGTCAATCTACTCGGCATCCAGTACAGCAACAACGGATCAATTTCATATTTCTTATAATGTGATCTCTCTTTACGGAAGGGTTGTCATGATCCGATCATGGTCTATCATACCAAGATCTCGTTGTCTTATCCTTGACCCGATTACATTCTAAAATCATAAAGACTGTGATTATCTCCCAGTCAGGGGGACGCACTACACGCTGAATCTCAATCCCTTTGATATCGCGCACGTCATAAACGGGGAAACGACCATCCATCGTGCCGGGACTATCGCATACATTCTCGACGATAAAAGCACAACCATAGAGCCATACCCTGGCAACGAGGGATACGTGCGGAGTTAGGGCTATGATTACAACGCCACAGAATGTGCCTCCGCCTCCGGATAGATGCCGCACATGGAGTTGATTTCTCAGCCTCTCACAGCCCATTGCAACTCAAACCTGAAACCTTCTGCTCATTTATCTTTCTGTTTTTCCTTGTTTGATGAGCTCCCTCTGTTGTCATTTAGTTTCTATGCATTGCTGTTTACTTTGTGCGTTATTGTGTCCACAGGAATTGCTTACAATTAGGCCGAGGAGGAGTGCACCAACGTGTTCCATCTGATATATTTTGGGGGAAAGGAAATCACTTGAAGAAACTGCAGCCGAGACAACATATCGCAACAACTCGAAGGACAACCTGGAATTCAAGAATCTGTGCATACAAGAGATTCAAAAGATGCTTCTATCATTCAACCTTCCCCATGGCATCCATTGGTTACCACCACCTCATACGAAGATTGGTCTGAAACCTTCATTATTCTTCTACAAGTGGTTTACCATTTCTTGTCCTCGTTTGCATGCCCGCATTTGGTCTATTATACGCACAATTTCAGACTTTATCAGAGAATAGAAGTATTCTGTTAACAAAGATTATCTTGTGTATCCGGTGTTGCATTTAATTCAATTATTTCCATAGTCTTTAATTCACAGATCCTTTGCATTATAATGATAAATTGACATGTACCCATCACGCCTCTCTGTGTTCGACTTGTGACTCTTCACTATACACTCACACATTTCATGTGTGTTCTGTTATTTGAGTTCCGGATATAAATTCTATTATTGATTCGTCCTCTATTTGGTGCACAACGACTCAGTTTTATATCGATTTACGCACTTCGATTTTCGACGATCAATTTTTGGCGCCGTTGCCGGGGAGGCAAAGCGTATGTGTCTATTTGTCTTTTCTTTTGCAATTCGATTTGTCAATTTCATGCTGCTCTTATTTTCAGGTATCCGACGCTCGAAGGAAACTCGGTTCAATCGTAAAGCGACTGGCAAAAGCCCGTCCAAGCACCCGATGACCACATTGTACCCATCGACAGCAGGCGTACCTATCTAGGACCATGTGTCATTTTGACGAATCATTTTTTCTACTGCTATTTCATTTTTAGTTAATTTAAATTTCCCTATATTTGCTGATAATATGGAATTTGCACTGGACATTCTTCTCTTCTCAACCCCTCCATATTATTTCTTGTAATAACTTAGGTTTTATTTTTGCACTGCATTTAGATTAGCTTGTTTGTGATCTGGACGGTTTTCTCAAAAAAATAAAAAAATAAAAAAATAAAAATAAAAAACACCAAAAATACTTGTGTGCATGCATATTACTAGATGTATCTAGGATCATAGCATTCTAAGATTGCATATGCCTGATTAGATTTAAAATTTCTGTTAAGCATATTGCATTGTAGAGTGCTGGAGCCAGGTATGTATCTCTAATTGTGCACGCATCATTTGCATCTTTGTGGTTTTTCCCTTAAAAAATTAAGATCACTAAATTTGTGCTTATTTGAATTGGTCCTAATCAACTTGACAAAATTCATAAATTGGAAGTGGACTAAATTCAAGTGGTCACCATAAAATAGAGCCCATGAATTGTTTGTAACTTGATTAGTGTATTTGCTTGACGGGTGAGCTAGAGGTGTGTGAATTCATCTTGGATTTTCTGTCAACTGTTCCACCTCATTGTCACCTCCCCTATTTAAGATGAAGGAAATCAAGATTTTGAACAAAATTCAGACCTCTACGGTCGACCCATTCAGCCTTCAACTCCTAGCTCAAATAGAAGCCATGACTAGGGATCTTCGTGAACTCAGAATACTCAAACAAACCTCACCCGACTGTATAAGCCCTAAGGAATTTGATCAACGACTTGAGGTTTTAGATTTCAGAATGAGACAAGCTGAAGAGTCATATTTACAGTACCTCGCCCTTACATCTTCGATCCCCAAATTCCAATCCAATCTGCCTAAAGTTATGGATAAAGATAAGCTCCCAGATAAGAAGTTCCAATCCATCTCGAGTGACCAATACTGTGATTATGCGCAAAATAAGCAAAAATTGAACCATCATGAGAAAAACCACACTTACCACCTTGCCCATGACCTTCCTTCCAGGGACGAGCAATCCCCCTCCACTTTCTCTCCTTGTACCCCTGACCATGAGTCAGAAGTCCTTCATGCTAAATCTCGCATGGACGAGCCCATACATGGCATCTCTGAACCTTTTCTAAACCAACTTGATCAAGAAGAATTGCCAACAACGATGACCAACCCTCATTTTTCACCCTTGATCATCAAGTCGATTACAGATCAGGATGAGTCACTCTCTCCTGATTCATTTTGGAGTGAAATTGAGGCCTTCCCCAATCCATTTGGGTATGATCATTCCCTTCCCAAGCCTGTTCCACCATGGTTTGATAAATCATATAATGCGGGTATGAGTTCTTTATTGCTAGATGTCAGCTTGACCCATGAGGGGGAAGACCATTGTCTTGAGTTACTTTTCTCAGAATCTCACTCATACAAAGAGACATCATCTGTTTATACATCCTCAAATCTACTGCATAATACAATTTTTGAGGATAGCCTCAAATGGTCGAAGGAAATTTTAGAATTTGAAGATGACATATTGACCATTATAGACATTGATCAAAATCTCAAGGTAGAAAAAGAGACACCACCGCATATGTTCGAGGATGCCACAACACAAATCGACCATACTCAATCCGAGAACATCCTGAAAGTCCTCAATCTTCCTAACTACAATCATGACTCGCCGGAGCAGACAGAGTTCATTCTACCCATAGAGGAGCCTCATCCTATCTCGCAAAACTCTGTTACCTTCTTCATAATGTTCGATCAAGTACACCCCTCTCCACTACCATCATGTATACCAGGCAATTCATTTGTGATTCTGGAACTACAATTCATTCACACCTCGATTCCTCCGGCTATTCGCACCCACACTAAGATCCATCCGGGTGCTCCATTCAATTTCATAGTTCCCAATTTAGACCTCCAGCCGCAATGCGATGTAGTCAATATGGATGCAACACACACTCGAGGTAAAGTGTACCTCTAACTTGTGTGCCCAGCTGGGGGCTTGAAATCCAGCGCTTTGTGGGAGGCACCCCATAGTTATCCCTTTCCATTTCTATTTAGCTTTTTATCTTTCATTCATGTTGTGTCTGAACCTCATTTATGCCAACTTATGTCCCTTTGGACTAAGTCACAGATAAGCACAAGGGGGTGATCCA
This sequence comes from Ottelia alismoides, assembly GCA_037367405.1. Taxonomy (NCBI): domain Eukaryota; kingdom Viridiplantae; phylum Streptophyta; class Magnoliopsida; order Alismatales; family Hydrocharitaceae; genus Ottelia; species Ottelia alismoides. The sequence goes on along the minus strand of JAZKJV010010615.1, from coordinate 78,043 downwards.
GACACCCCCTTCTTCCTTCTTCTTCCTCAAACATTCTCTTCTCATTTTCTTTCTCTCGTTCACTTGTATATATCTCCATTCACTTTCGTTCTTCACCAAAATCCCATAAAATGAAGAAAAAAAAGGAAAACAAATCCACCAAAAAGAATTCCACCCATTTTCATCCACCCTTGTACATAATTCATTTTTTATGCATATTTTCAAAGAAAAAATCATCATGTTTTCAAAGTTTGCATGGAATCTTGGATTTCCGAACCACCTTACCACATCAGCATTCTGAGTCCTCTGTTGTGTTTACCTTCCATATAATTAACCATGAGGACATGGCACATCTCAAGCATAAGGGGGGTAGTTAGGATTCCCCAGGTCTTCCTAGCTCTTGTTCATATTTTGTTTTTTTAAAAACCAAAAAAAATTGCAAAGTTTTTGAAATTCTTCCAAAACCTTATCTTTGAACCAAAAAAATCTTTTCATTCTGATCTACTTGTTTTCCATTGGAGCACATTCATCTTCATACTTTTTACCCAAGCATTTGACGAGATTTTGAATCCATGAACTTGTGTTGAGGACCCCGCCCCACCTTTATAGGAGTCTCAAGAGGTTGATGTAAATTAGGCCATTCAGGCTATTTTTGCTTAATTACCCGAGAGACAAATTGGATTAGAAACCAGATGACCTTGAATCCCTTGTTAGACATGAAGATAACCATCTGAACAACATTTTCAAGTACACTTGACACTTCTATTAAATTGAGGGATCCTAGAAAGACAATTGTTCAACCCTTACCACCCATGACTCTTGGCCCGTATACTTAGGGAGTTGGGCCTTTCCAAGGGAGAAACATGACCTCAACAGCTATATCTTTAAGTTGGCAAAGCTAAAGTATCCGTACATTGAAGGTATTTTAAAATACCTCCACACATAATGTAAGTACGCTCTACTTTTAACAATAAAGATGCTTCCACTACTCCTGAGCAGTGCCAGAATTGGCAGCAAACTAGTGCTAATAGTCGAGGCTGTTTAAAAATCCATAGGAGCAGGTGGATAAAAGGCATCAGTAGGGTCAGAGTTGGCGTATCTCGAATGCAGATGGTCGAACCCTACTCAATAAAGCTTACAAATACCAACCAAATCATTAATAAAGCTAACGGGGGTGATCCGACTTGGAAGGGAAGTTGTACCTCCCGCAGTTAGTATCAGTGTTAAGGGAATAATGGGCTTGCACACGGACCGAACACTTGGCGAATTGGGAGACTTCAAGTTATAGAACAACACCGTTCATCATGGTCTAAAAGAATGTCAGATGAGGATCCATATGTCAATTGGATTTTAAGTTCAATTTGATACTCAGGTGTTGTTTGACCTAAGTGACATCCATCTTTAGAGAATCCATCACCCTACTATATGTAAATAAATCGTCCTCACTCTTAGTTCAAGATTCAAAATCACATCTATTGCTAAGTAGAGAAATATGAAGTGGGTTTACTCAATGGAAAACCTTAGAAGATCAGAGTTCCATCATTTTGGTTGTTTTGGTTTTCAATAAATTGTCTTGCTCGGGACTAACAAGAGTCAAGCATAAGGGGGTGATGAATCTACGATTCATTACAATAAAGGGTCCAAATAAGATCTTCCTGAGAATTATCATGGTGAGTTTCTGTACTTTTCACTACACTTGTCATTGATTTAATTTGTCGGTTGACTGTCAGTATCTGAGCATAATTTCACAAGATTAGGATTTGATGGGCACTTCACTCAGTTGAAGTCAGCTTCAGGTGCCGTACTTGATTTGAGGTTTGAGACCATTCAGGTTTACTATTCTCATCATACTCAACCTTATCTCAACATGACTCTATCCCATTTGACTCTAATCACATCATCCTACGATATCTATTTGCAAAATATCAAGGAATCTCAGGGCCTTTTCAACATATTCACCTATTCTTTGAACTTTAATGCAAAATTCCCAATTACTTGAATACACGACATGGCTTAAAATCCTTTCAATCCCATGCACGTAAAGAGCTCCCTCTCTCTCCTCCCATTTCCATTTATGTTACAGCGATAGGGCATTTGGCCCACGTAATTTGATGTGCTTTCCATGCAAAAAGAACAAATCACGTGAAATCAAGTTTCGATCAATTAGCATTCTGAATAGGAATCTTGACAATTGTCTTAGAATATCCTTAATGCGTGATTGGCATTTCACTGTTGGTTCAAATATCCTTAATGCGTGATTGTCATTTCACTGCTGGGTTCATATCTGCTACTGGATTAATGGCAAAATTACGTCTGATTCTGTCAATCTACTCGGCATCCAGTACAGCAACAACGGATCAATTTCATATTTCTTATCATGTGATCTCTCTTTGCGGAAGGGTTGTCATGATCCGATCATGGTCTATCATACCAAGAACTCGTTGTCTTATCCTTGACTCGATTACATTCTAAAATCATAAAGACTGTGATTATCTCCCAGTCAGGGGGATGCACTTCACGCTGAATCTCAATCCCTTTGATATCGCGCACGTCATAAACGGGGAAACGACCATCCATCGTGCCGGGACTATCGCACACATTCTCGACGATAAAGGCACAACCATAGAGCCATACCTGGCAGCGAGGGATACGTGCGGAGTTAGGGCTATGATTACAACGCCACAGAATGTGCCTCCGCCTCCGGATAGATGCCGCACATGGAGTTGATTTCTCGGCCTCTCACAGCCCATTGCAACTCAAACCTGAAACCTTCTGCTCATTTATCTTTCTGTTTTTCCTTATTTGATGAGCTCCCTTTGTTGTCATTTAGTTTCTATGCATTGCTGTTTACTTTGTGCGTTATTGTGTCCACAGGAATTGCTTACAATTAGGCCGAGGAGGAGTGCACCAACGTGTTTCATCTGATATATTTTGGGGGAAAGGAAATCACTTGAAGAAACTGCAGCCGAGATAACATATCGCAGCAACTCGAAGGACAACCTGGAATTCAAGAATCTGTGCATACAAGAGATTCAAAAGAAGCTTCTATCATTCAACCTTCCCCATGGCATCCATTGGTTACCACCACCTCATACGAAGATTGGTCTGAAACCTTCATCATTCTTCTACAAGTGGTTTACCATTTCTTGTCCTCGTTTGCATGCCCGCATTTGGTCTATTATACGCACAATTTCAGACTTTATCAGAGAATAGAAGTATTCTGTTAACAAAGATTATCTTGTGTATCCGGTGTTGCATTTAATTCAATTATTTCCATAGTCTTTAATTCACAGATCCTTTGCCTTATAATGATAAATTGACATGTACCCATCATGCCTCCCTATGTTCGACTCGTGACTCTTCACTATACACTCACACATTTCATGTGTGTTCTGTTATTTGAGTTCCGGATATAAATTCTATTATTGATTCGTCCTCTATCTGGTGCACAACGATTCAGTTTTATATCGATTTACGCACTTCGATTTTCGACGATCACTGATATAGTCTACTTGTCCAATTTATCTCCCAATATATTATACTCCTTTCAACATTATGAAGGATGATCCTTAAACTTTCACAAAATTTACAATGATATGGATGAAATTCAAACTTCCGTCCAATAAACCTAAGTTATGAATAGGGCTGCTAATCGAACCAAACTGTAGCGAACGAACCTATATTCGAGTTCGGTTTGATAAGGAAGTTCGAAAGTTTGAGTTCGGTTCGATAAATGTTCAATAGTATATGATCAAGGTCGAGTTCATTTAGAAAATGAACATTCGAGTTCGGTTCGATAACATTTCATTAACAGATTAACTTGTTTATATGGACAAGTTCGAAACTGGAGTTCGATAACAAGGTTCAATAATCAATAAAAATAAGAAATTATTCAAATTAAAGTGGTACAAATCCCAATAAATACCACCATTTCTTTAACCTTGAAATTTATCAAGTGTATAAATACTAAGTCACATACAAATACACCCACATATACATATATCGAACTTGAACTTGTATCGAACGAACATATGTTATGTTCATGTTCACTTCGTTAAGCTATCGAACTAAAATTTGAAGTTCATGTTCAGTTCATTTAGAAACGAACGAACATTTTTCGACTATTATCGAATGATTCTAATCGAATACAAACATGTTCGGTTCGATCAACAACCTTAGTTATGAATAGCCCACTGGCTGTCATTGTCAAATGACATTTTGTCTTCCATTATTTATTTCAGATTTTATTACCTGAAAAAAATATTTTACGAGAATTTAGAGAAAATAGGGAACAACCATTGCACAACAATACACGATGAAAATGGGATAAGGATTTTACTTTATGTTTTTAACTTTTGAGTCCTTTTTAATTATTATTTATTACTTAAACTTTTGTCTTTTGAGTATTTTCTAAAAGGGTTTAACATTGCCCCGTCACATTTTCTGATATTTTTTTATTTTTTTCAAAAATAAAGTCATATATTTCCATCTATATATCCCTCCAATATGTCATTTGAATTCTTCAGAAACGAAGACTCCTATATCCTCTATCTAGAACATGTCGATTACAACATTAGTTAGACCGTCAAAATTACATATCCTAGATGATGGCATAGGGTTGTTTCTAACGAAATTTGAATGACATATTAGAGGGATATATAGAAGAATATGCATGGTGATGTCTTGCACCAAAAAAATAAAATTTGTGGAAAATGAGGGCGGGGGCATCCATGTTGGTTGGTATCACATGTGTAAAACTCAACTTTGATTTTTGAAACTAACATGTGCAGCATTAGGTTCTCGCAAGATAACCAACTTTCCCCTTTGCGTATAGACGTACACCAGCACACCGAGTAACCACACCCGTTAGAATACTCGAACACAAACACTCAAGCACAAGGACACAAGAGTAATGATACTGAACCCTCTTTTTATTAACAAGAGAATTACTCTGAGAGTTATTTACAAATGAGCTCTATCCCTCCTTATATACACAAGCTGGGGTATATGAAGGGACACCATTATTACATGTACAATGAATGCAAGGACTCTTCGTCTTCTACGAAGACACTTTATCTTCCGAGATGACTCTTCACATGCCTTGGCTTTTCATCTTCCGTTCAATCCCTTCATCTTATGCAACTGATGTTACGTTTCCGGCTCCATCAGCAAGTCATGTCGTCTGCCTCATCAACATGATCATGCCACATCATCAGTAGGCCCCACGCTCATACGTAAGATGTTGCAGTTCAAGCTCTATCAAGTGTTGCCGAACACTTGTGTTGTGTCGAGGGGAACATGCGGTCTCTGACGTATGTACGGTAAACCCCATCCTTAGTTATCCGTAAGCTAAGATGATGTCCTTCAGAACTTTGCTGCATGGCCACCGAACCACACATACGTACAATACTGGTATTACACACTATTCTCGTGCCTCGGGAGTTGGGGGTGTTACATGCCTCCCCCACCTGATCCACCAGGCATCTGTGATTGATCCCACATCTTCAAGAAATCCTCGATAAGGTCCTTGAACTACCATAGGGTTGTATCATATTCCCAGCTTTCCTCCTTCTCTGGGAGTCCCTTCCATTTGACAAGGAAGAAGATCCTCCGACTCTTCTTACTCTGACGCTACACGTACCTGTCAAGAATCTTCTCAGCAACTTTCGTATGCTGAATCTAGACATTAGGAGGGGAATGTTTTGATGCTCTCATGGTGTTATCTTCTCCGTCCTCATGGTACTCCTTCAGGAAACTGACATGGAACACGAGATGCAGTTTCAGTCTCTCTGGAAGACGTAGTTGATAAGCGAGCAGTCCCACGTATCGAACTATCTTAAAGGGTCCATCATAATGAGGAATCAATGTACATCATCTTCTTCAAGATTTTCTTCCAAATCTAGGGCATAACCTTCATCAGCACCTTCTCCCCAACCTGCGACTCGATCGGTCTATGACTCTTTCTAGCCACCTTCTTCATCCTACGTTGAGCATGAGCCAATACATCCTTTACTTCCTCCCACCGATCACGCCACTCCATTGCAAAGCAATGTGTACCGGGGCATCGTCCTTGGCTATTCTTCATAGCCACTTCATGGGGTGTCACATGTTACCTACCCATCACAATCTCGAACAGACTCTGGTCAGTGGTGGAGGTCTGTTGCAGGTTGTAACAGAATCGGGCAGTATCCAGTAAGCTCATCCAATTGTGGTGATTGGTTGTCACATAATGCCTAAGGTACTCTTCCAACAAGGCATCGATCCTCTCTATCTGTCCTTCCGTATGTGGATGGTTGTTGGTAAAGAATTTGAGATCGGATCCCAACTCAAGTAAGATCGTCCAAAATCGACATGTGAATCGAGCATCACGATCACTCATGATGTCCAATGGTATGCCTCAGTTTCACCACATTCTACAAGAACAACTTTGTAGTGGTCTATATCGTACACTCCTAGGGTGCTGGTACGAATATCGCATATTTTGAGGAGCGATCAACTACCACCATCACTGCATTATTCTCATCAACCTTTGGGAACCCAGTGATGAAGTTCACGGAGATGCTCTCCCATCAACGTGATGGAATGGACATGGGCTATAGCAGTCATGCCGTCTTCTTCCTCCTATTGGCATACAAGACAAGTACACACACAAACTTCCACGTCTTCCTCCATCTTTGGTCAGAAGTAGCTTAAGGAGAGGAGTGCCAGCGTGTGCTCCACCCCTGGTTGACCTACTCACTGTGCGTCATGTGCTTAACATAGAGCCTCCTTCCCATCGCATAGAGGACACCTTCCTCTATCTAGAATCTATAAACTTCTCCATCATTCACGCATTGCACCAAGCGTAAAGTGATCGGATCCTCTTGTGTTTTCTCCCAGATGCGCTCTACCATGTCTCCAGACACGCGTGTGATCGATGCAATCGTCACGACGTTCAGTTCTTTTGGTTCGCTCTTCCTCAAGAGAGCGTCTACTACCAGTTGGTCCGTTGAGGCATGTAGCGAAGCTTGAAGTCGAATTTGATAAGAAAGTCTTGCCATCGTGCATGCTTGGGAGTCAGCTTCTTGTGTATAGCAAAGCATTGACATCCGAGCTAGGTATGAAGACAGAAAGTCAAGAGTCGAAGCCACATCAAAGGCATCAATCGAATCTACATCTGGGGAAGCAAATCCTTGACCTCCAGGGCCTATCTTTCTCATGCCTTCTCCACCTTCCCACACTCTCACCCTTCGGTGCTTAGCCCTCCATCCTGACCTCCGTCAGCCGGCTTTCGGCAGGAACCCAGCTGGTTGCCACGTTGTCCATATGCACCATAAACTTTGAACTAAGGAGATAGTGGCGTCATGTCCTCAAACAATGGACCATTGCCATCATCTCCTTTTCATGCACGGAGTACCTCCTCTCTGCTGGATTCAGCTTGCGGCTCTCGTATGCCATGTGTGCCTATCTTGCACAAGTACACCTCCAAGTGCATAGTTGGATGCGTTAGTGTGGACTTCAAACGACTTCTCGAAGTTTGGAAGTCATAAAATAAGTTCTTCCACCGACGTCCTCCAGCTTCTGGAATGCCTCTTGGCATTCACACGTTCATCTCTAAGGTTGGTCCCTCCAAAGCTGGTCTGTCAGGGATGCCTCCTTCTTGGAGTATCCTTTGATGACTTTTCTTTAGTAGTTCACCAATCCGAGGAAGGATCGTAGCTCTGTCACCTTTGTGGGGATTGCCCACTCTTCAATCGCTTGAGTCTTTCTTGGTTCCATGCGTATCGTGCCTCCGCCCATGATATGCCCAAGAAAGGTGATGGTATCCTAGTTAAAGACACCCTTCTCCGACTTCATGTATAATATGTTCTGCCTCAACTTCTCAAGAACCATTCGCAGATGCTTGACATTTTCCTCTAAGGTCTTGTTGTACACTACTATGTCATCCAATTATACTACAACAAACGAGTTAATATACTCACAGAAGACATCATTCATTAGAGTACAGAAAGTTGTCGGGACATTAGTCAACCCAAACGACATTACAAGGAACTCGAAAGACCCATAACGCATAACACACGTAGTCTTCGGCTCGTCTCCCTCCTTGATACGTACATGTTAATAGCCTGACTTGAGATCCATCTTCAAAAAGTACTTGGCCTGGCCTAAGCGATCAAATATGTCTTGAACATTGGGGATGAGGTACTTGTTCTTCACCGTCACCTTGTTCAATACGTAGTATTCTATGCACATCCGCATGCTCCCACCTTTTTTTCTTTTGGAACAACAACGGTGCTCCGTTTAGGGCCTTGCTTGGACGTATCAGACCAGCGTCCACTAGTTCCTTGCATCATCTCTACAACTCCTCCAGATGTGCAAAGGGCATCCTGGAGGGTGGAAGTGTAGGGGGCACCGTACCTGGCAGTAATTCGATGGCATGATCCACGTCTCTCTTTGTGGAAGCTCCTTAGGCGGCTTCTTTGGCATCACGTCCTTGAATTCACCCAGCATCTTCTTCACTACCTTGGGCATGGCTATATCTCCTTGCCATTTTCTTTGACATGTACTGTAGCTAAGTATGTCATCTCCACTTGCAGACTTGCATCGTGCACATGGCTCCAACATATCCTTTCTTCTTAATAACCCTAATAAAGTAGGGGCTATATGCAACCGTGAAGAAGACTCCTCCCAGATAAGGCATCACATATTCCTTCGCCTTCTTTAAAAACTTGACTCCCAAAATAACATGGAAGTCATCGAGAGGTACCGTGAGGAAGCGTACCTTTCCCTGCCGTTCACCCAACTAGATAGTGCAGTTTGCCATACCTTCGATCTACAATGATTCAGAGTTCGAAAGCTTCAAACGGTACTGGATCTTCTCTAAGGGAACTTCCAAACTCCCGAACTCTTTGCTGGATAAGAAGTTGTGCATTGCTCCAGTGTCTATCATGGTTGAAAGGATCTTCTTGTGTACCACGACATCAAGGTACACCAGCTCTGGATACTCGCGCTTCGCCTCCATTTTCGCCTCTTTGCCTGACTTCGATGGACACAAGCGAACGTTACGCAGCAACTTGAGGTTCATCATGTGTGCCTCTTTGTTCGAGTTATCCTCCATGGTCATGGAGTTCAGCTTCTCTCACTTCGGACACTCCCGTGCTCAATGTGTCCCATCACAGATGAAGAATCCTTTCCCGTTAGGTTGCTCAACCTTCTTGGAGGATTCTGCTCCTTCCCTTGAAGTTTTGATTTTATGAAACTTCTTGAACTTACCTTACTCTTTTCTTTGGGTTTGCTCTTTGCTTTCTCGGTGTCCTTCTCAATGGTGGTTTGGATTTTGTAGTCGATCAACGCATCGGTAGCAACGATGGTTGTCTGGAGGTCTTTCGCCCCTTGCCTTTTAAGCTCCGCCTGAGCCCAGTTTTGGAGACTCACCATGGAATTAAAGAGTTTTTCTTTTCCATACATACCTTTGATATCACGCAACAATGATAAGAACATTCGTATGTAATTACATACGGTTCCCGTCTACTTTAGCCTTCGGAGCGCCTCCATCGTTACCCAAGCAATGTTGGTGGGTAGGAACTTCTCCTTCAGCTCCTTCACCAACTCATCCCAAGACGGGATGTCTAATCGTCCTTCGGATGCATTTCTCCTCCACCTTAGCTTCGCATGGTCGGATAGGTACATTGCCGCTAAGGATACCTTCTCTGCCTATGGAGTCTTGAGAGCTTTGAAGTATAACTCCATATCCCACAAGTAATTCTCCAAATCCTTGGTACTCCGCATACCTGAAAATAACTTGGACTCTAGGACCTTTAGCCTTCTTGCATCGCTAGATCCACCCCCATTCATGATCGCCTCCTTGATGATGGAGAGTTCCTTATATAGATCTTACATCAAGGACTCGAGCTCCTCTAGCTTCTCCCTAAGTGCTTTCACTACATCAGCCAAGCGCAGACTCTCATCGACAACATCTGACGATCCCATGCCTGCATTATCCTGCAGACGAGCCAAGCGTTGGGCATGAGTACCTAGTTGCGACTGGATCTCCATGATGATTCCCTCCAAGGTAGTAATGTGATCTCTGGTGTTGGGTTCTTTTTCTCACTCCGATATCAGTTGTCATAGGGGTAAATCTCAACTTTGATTTTTGAGATTAAACTGTGCGGCATTAGCTTCTTGCAAGCTAACCAGACTTCCCTTTTGCAGGTAGACGTACACCAGCACGCCGAGTAACCACACTGCTAGAATACTCGAACACAAGCACTCAATCACAAGGACACAAGAGCAATTACATTGAACCCTCTTTGTATTACCAAGAGACCCACTCTAAGTATGTTGTTTACAAATGAGCTCTACACCTCCTTATATACACAAGCCAGGTTATACGAACGGACACCATTATTACATGTACAATGAATATAAGGACTCTTTGTCTTCTACGGAGACCCTTCGTCTTCCGAGTTGACTCTACACATGCCTTGTCTCTTCATCTTCCATGCAATCCCTTCGTCTTCTGCAATCGACGCTACATCGCTCGCTCCATAAACATGCCATGTCGTCTGCCTCATCAGCATGCCATGTCATCATACCACATCATCAGTGGGCCAACACTCCTACATAGGTTGTTGGAGATCAAGCTCTATCAAGTGCCACCGAACGCTTGTGTTGTACCAAGAGGAACTCAAGGTCTCTGACCTACGTGCGGTAAACACCATCCTTAGTTGTTCGTAAGTTAAGTTGAAGTCCTCCAGAACTTTGTTGTGTGGCCACCGAACCACACAGGCATGCAATACTGATATTGCACATTATTCCCGTACCTCGGGAGTTGGGGTTGTTACAGTTGCCCTTGGTGGGCATCCCCATTTTGCTTTTTAAAATCATAAAAATCGGTTCAATCGGAGCCAATCCAGTCTGGTTAAACTGGAACAGACCACGATTATTTGATTTTTTTATTTCTTTTTTCTGAAAATAATTGCAAGAAGCCGACTGAATCGACCAGGTCCGGACCAGTTCTCGGTCCAACCGCTCAGTCTAGTCCCATTTCTTAAACCATCCTTTTAGTTAATATTTCGACGACCCAAGTATCAATATCCATTTACAACATAAACTAAATATACAATATGATAGCATGAACTAAATACACAACATAAGCATGAGATATAAAAGAATAACATGAAAAGTAAGTGACTACATGATCTACTAAATTACTAACTACAAATCAACAATGAATACTAAGTTACAAACAATGAAACAAAATGAGAATAAAGAAGTAAAAAAATCATTTAAAATGGACCGAATTGGTCAAGGCACAATTAATCAGGTTTATTCACTAATGATCGACTAGATTTAGCCGAGTCAACTACCCCCTCCACTTGACCAATTGAGGCATAATAGCTCGACTTTTATAAGCTTGATACTACTATTTACAAAATTTCTCGAACACCTTTTCTTATTTTTGACACGATTTGAATTTTTAGTGATTTTAAGAAGTTTTGAGATTTTTTATGGGATATAAGCAATAACTTTAAAATAAAATATATGTGTAAAAGGTCTATAAACAGGGAACTTAACCTACTATTTAGAATTGTTCTTAATAGTTGAATCAATTAAAAATTAGAAACACATAATAACTTAACTTCAATATTTCATTTTTTTAATCACAGATGAGTTCCAAACAAATATGCACAAATCATGGATTTTAGGATAAACAGTGACGAATAAGATGATATTTCTCATTGAAGGAGATGTTACATTATGACCCAAGAAAATTTGCATGCATATCATGAATTCATAAATGACATATTTTCCAATATTTTTACAAGATTCCAACATAATATGTAGAGGACGCCATAAAATATAATGGAAAAGATTTTATAATGATTGAACAAACCACATATGTAAATTTTATAAAAATTGATAACTAACTTATTTCAATTCCAAAATTTCTGTATACAATCTCAACAAAAAAGAGCATGAGTTTATCTTTAAAAGAACTAAAACCACTAAAACCATGTATGGACCGCAAAGATATAGGCTTTTGAACACATGGGGCTTTTTGCAAAGTTCTCAATTAAGATAAAAATTCAAAATGTTAAGAGAAATCCTTATCTGCCAAAAAAAAGCTTGGTCAGGCATCCATGCAATTTACCCACGACGGCAGGTGCAACATAGGTAACCTCTAGGCTTTAGACCCAGACGTGAATCCAAGAAGTGTTAGGGGATTCTGTGCAATTTTTACCAAGGACATGTGAGCGGCTCACGTGACCCTTATTGGTGCTCCCAGTTAGGGATGTCAACGGGTCGGGTTTGGGGCGGGTATTACTATTCCCAAACCCATACCCATTTATAATATCACTACCCATACCCGCCCATTTATTAAATGGGTAATTTATAGCATGTACCCATATACCTGTCGGATATCCGTGTGCCCAATGGATACCCATATCTTCGACATGATAAATTTTAAGTTGTTTATAAATGTATACAAGATTTTTACGGATAGACGAAATAGAGTTAGATTGTGTAATATGGTGATTCATAAAAATGTGAAAAAAAAATATTAAATGTTTATATATGTTAAGTATTTTTACTCTTTTGTATTGATAGTTTTTATTTATTAAAGATACAAAAAGTTAGTTGAATATGAATACATGAATGGATAGTAAAAAAATGAGTTGGATAGTTATACATGTAGATCGATACATATTAGATATAAATGGATTTGGATATAGTTTGATTAAAATGCAACACACACATCTATCTTTATATATATTTTTTATTCAGGTTTGGGGCGGGTTCGGGTACCCACAAGGCAATCCCAATCCCATACCTATACCCGCATGGGTAATCAATTCAAAATCCAAATCCGTCCAAAAGTAAATGGGCAGGTTTCGGGTCCTTAAATGGGACGGGTTTGGGTCGGGTACCTAATGGGTAAATCCAAATTGACATCCCTACTCCCAGTCGGATCGAATAGCGGGTCTTTAATCCTGTTTCAGCGTATGGGATTCATTTTATCTTTAATGCTTCGATCAGATGCCAGTTGACGAAAGGGGTGTCACATATAGCGCCTGAGTGCAATGTTTGTAAACCAAACCGAGCATCGAATCGGAAACTTTATCAAAATGATCGGATTGGATTGAACCATGTAATCAAACCGATTCAACTGTATTATGCCATCATTATTATTTAAAATCGGATTAAACCAGATCGATAAGAGAAAAGTTGTTGAATCAATAATCAAATCGAAATGAAATAATAGTTATATATAATTTACATTAAATATACTTGAAATATAAATAAAATACATAGATAATATATATATATATATATTTCACACTATACATAAAATATTATTTCGTATGCACCATCAAATGTCACACACACACATATTATTTGGACTAGTTGCTTTATATCATAGTATTAGTTTAATTATATTTAAAATTCATTACAAGCAAAAAGTCATGTTAGAGTAGTTGGCTAGGTATTTAAAATTGGTAACCAAAGGTTACTGGTTTAACTCTGGCTACTAGCATTATTTTTAAATAAATTAAAAATTAAATGGGGTCCAACTTTAGTTAATGACCACCTGAAAAGAGGAAAAAATGGAGTCTTTATCTAAAGAAATGCGTTGAGAAATGGCGATGTATAGAACCTTTCAAAGAGATAGTGTTTTTTCAAATCTCTCAAAATGGAATATGTTCCAAACATATATGCCATGGTTCCTTACTTCGGCAGGGTGCTGATATATCAATTTCACCCTTTTAGATACCTTTTCAAACTCATTGCTGATACTAAGTAGCAGTCCTCAATTTGTATCTATTTTTCATGATATTATGCATGGATCAGGTATATCATGACCAATTCCTTAGAATAAATGGTTGGCGCCAGAGTCAAAGCGGGGTCCGAACTTGAACCTATTTAAACCGGGTTAAAAATAATAGATTGCATTGAGGAGGTTGTTTAAATTTTGAACTTCGAATTGAACTGACAAGAACAGATTAACTGGACCGATCCATACTCGATTCACCGATCAGACCAGTCAAACCAATCAGTTGGTCCGATTTCAAAAACAGTGCACCAGTGGTCTTCAACACAACCTGATCTGACGGTAATGGTTTCGAGAAAACGAACGGTGCAGATGACACACATGTGGTTAATTGACGATGGATAGGGATAAGCATGGGTCGGGCATGGGCTGGGCCTTACAGAGCCCAGGCCCAGACCCATTTATGGTTATGGGCTTTGGGCCGGGCCTAGACCCACTAATTTTTTGAAGGCCCAAGCCCAAGCCCAACCCAATTGTTGTGGGTCGGGCCTGGGCCGGGCTGGCCCGTAATATCTCAAAAATCAATTTGGGTTGTACTGACCCAAAACTTATGAGTCTAGACTTGACAGGCCCATATACTTGGAGCACCCTCATTTGGTTATTTTTATTGTAATCTTCATTGTCAAGTATTTTTTAGTTATTTAGGTTTTTATTATTTAGTTATCCTATTGTTTTGCATGGATTTGTTGATATATATATATATATATGATTCTACAATATCTAATGGAAAGAGTTTCATAGAGATATTATATAAACATGTCCAAATAATAAAGTAGAACCAGTCAACAAGGCTGTTGGCATGCAGCAATAGTAAACAAACAGATTGAAAAATGTACCTCAAGGATCAAGTGGATTAATCTGTCATGAACTCCCTCATTAAATCCAGATGTATATACTAAAGTGGGAGATCAAAGTCTAGATACCTATGTCGAATCCCATTTTTGCAATGAAGAAATAATCCTCCAATCAATATGTGTATTACCAAGATGGACTAATGTGAATATATCATAAGAATGACCTGAAAAATAGATACCTTGAGAATTAAACATTTTGATCTTCCTGCTTCTTTCTGTCGGGTACCTACAAGGCTAGTGCCTACAAATACAATTCAATCTTTAAAAAAGGTGCAATTTGTCATTCGAAGATGCAAATAAATGATTCAACTATATCAAGCCCAAAAAGATGGCATGCCCACGGTGACAGGGCCACAACAAACAAGCTCAATGATCTCCATAGTTCATCATTTATAAAAACATTAATGAAAAAAACTTCCACATTGCCGCCACCTTGCATTTATTCAAGAAAGAATAATAAAAAAGTTTCACAAAATCCTTTGGAAGATGAAGTACGATTTTCACTTAATGATTCCACAGTTTCCACCTGCAAAAATATTTTAATAAAGGTTAGAAACTAAATAGTGATACGATTAAAACTTATAAACATTTATTAGGGATTTTTACCCAGCAGACCTTATAATCTTTGTCAATTACCTCTACGACCTTTGAAACAACCTAATTCCCCCCTCGCCCCTGTAAACTTTCTAACCTTTACCCAGGAACCCTGCGGTTAACTTCCATCAATTCACTCGTTAAATTTAACCAAATTCTGTAGAAAAAAGGTGCGAGTTGCCTTCTTTGTTTGATAAATTTAAAAAATGCCATCTTCCTCCACCTCTTCCTCCTCCCTCTCATGTTCCTCTGCCTTCGCCCCCAACCGCTTCTTCCCCTTCCTCCACCTTTGCCCCCAGCCTCCGCCTTCTTCCTCGCCACCTAACCAATGGTTACTGTTGTAGAATGACGTTGAGAGATCTTTGACATGCTATTCTGGAGCCCTTCGCAGCACGGTTCTGTTGTATGCTCAGTGTTGGACAGTTAAGATGCAACATGGTTTTCTTCTAAGGAGAAATTAAACGGCAACTGCTTGCCTGCCCCCTTCCTCTCCAATGGCTCCTACGGTTAGACGAGGTGGACTTGCAGCGGATGCTCCGTTAAACGTGGGCGGTGGATAATTTGCACCAAAACCATGACCTGCTCTGCTTGAGGGATATGATGCACGACTGTTGTTTGGAGAAGAAAGAAGTTGCGAATAATATATCAGCCGTTATTGTGGGTTCGGAATGATGGTAATGGTTCTAGTTTTTGAGATGATTTGTGATTCATGTCGTGATGCTATGTTGTCATGATAGAGGAAGAGGGGGTGTTGTGTGACGCCATCGCCCCTTTTCTTTTGTTGGTCAGGGTTGATTAGCGGCCAGATCTGAGATCTGATCTCGGATGAAGAGATCCTTTGTGGACCTTCCATTCACACCAAGTTTAGATGGGATCAATTTGCAGATCTCAAATTTTCTCACATTTAGAGAATAGGATTTGGAACTAGGGAGCACATGTGGGGCTTGGAATCAAGTGAGGCGGTGACGGGAGGAGGAGGACGTGGGTGTGGGGGGGATGAAGGAGGTCTCATGGTGAAAGATCCACCATTAGATTTCCTTTGGTTAGGTTTACTCAAGATTAACCCAAACAATTGACTCAAATAAAGTTAAAATTGACGGCAGGGTTTGTAGGGTAAAACGGAGCAAGTTTACGGGGTCGAGAGTGGAATTAGATTGTTTCAAAGGTCGTGGAGGTAATCGACAAAGATTATAGGGTCTGCCGAGTAAAAATCCCTACTTATTAACATCAAACCAAATGGATTTTACCTGACATAGTCAGACTTGCTTATCAAATATGTTGACAAAGTAGTTAGAAGGTTCATTGCATCTTGGATCTAAAATAAAGATAAATGTTTAGTAGATATAGTATAATGGTAATAGAGAATATTGATTGAATATTAAGTAGATACTAACCAAATGCATTCTTTTCTAGCTCCTCCTCGTCATCTCCTTCTTCATAATCAGAATTCTCTGGCTCATCCACACGGATCCAGTCTCCTGCGCAAATCAATGCCTCAATTGTTTTCGGATTAAGTCTACTATGATATGTATCAAGAACTCTACCGCACGTACTGAAAGTACTCTCAGAAGCCACAGTGGATACAGGTATTGCTAGAATGTCACGAGCCATAGTGGATAAGATGTGATACTTGCTCTTGTTCAATTCACACCACCTCAGGACATCAAAGTTTTCACCTTGTTCATTATCTGCGGAATGATCGTCTAAACAGATTTCAACCTCTTATTTTCCTGTATCACAAGAACCGCTCACTTTTTTGTATTTAAAGAACTTATCTAGCATTACCCTGCTTCTCATTGTTGGACTGAATACATCTTCCTGAATGGACTTTGATGGGGACATTTCGTTCGAAAGATTTGACATGTACTTAGCTGAGTAGTCATCAAATAAGCCATAAAAAGTTTGACTAACCCATTCAACATATTGTGTGGCTTCATCCCCGGGGTAAAGTTCTGAATAAGCAAATCTTATGAGGTCGAACTTGTAACGTGGATCCAAAATTGATGCCAATGCTAGAGGCAAAACATATTCTCTCTCCCTCCAATATTTATCAAACTTCGCATACATCTTTGAAGCCATATTTCTGATAGCTACATCATCATGATTCAGGATAGTTTGTAGATACTTTTCAATTTCAAAAATCATACCAAAGAATAAATTCGCAGTTGAATATTTTTGTCTAGAGAATACCTTGGTGGCAACATAAAAGTTCTCTAAGATACCACTGACCATCTCAGCTTTTTTTCGATCACTCATAAAAGGTGTGTCTGATAAATAGAAATCATGCCCCAAATGATTGAAAACCTTTTGATATTTGATAGCAGACTCAAGCATTAAAAAGGTAGAGTTCCACCTAGTGCTGATGTCAAGCCTCAAACTTGTTGTTATTTCAATCCGTTCTTGTTTGGCAATGTCTATAAAATCCTGCAATCTTCTAGTTTAATACTTCACATATTTAACAAGATTATGGATTTTTGTGAGTATTTCTTTGATTTCAGAAAGTCCACCTTGAACTACAAGATTCAAGATGTGTGCCCAACATCGCACGTGGAAAAAAATTCCACCCATGAGTAGTGTTTCCTTCTGAGATAACTGATCAACTAAATTCCGTACAACAACATCATTAGTTGATGCATTGTCGACTATGATGGTACACAAATTCAGCATATTACAATCTCTCAGGTGATTCACAATCATATCCGCAATATTCTCCCATGTATGACGTGTGCAAATGACACAAAAGCACAGAATCTTCTTTTGTAGCTTTCAATTGTTGTAGATAAAATGTGCAGTAACAGCCATGTAACCTAAGTTCTGAATTGATGTACACATGTCAGTTGTGAGGGAAATTCTTCCAACCGATTTCAATATCATCTTCAATTTCAATTTTTTCTCTCTCATACAATTTTATGCAATCTCTTTGAAGAGTAAATCTGGACATAAACTTCTACTTGGGCTGACGATTGGATATAAAAGTTTGAAACTTTGGGTTATCAATAACCGTAAAGGACAATTCACTAGATATAATCCACCTCGTGAAATCATCCCTACTTCTATCTAGTTCAAACTTCCATGCAGAGATGGTGACGCAATGGCCACCTGGTTGTATCTGGAGTACCCTTCAAGAAAACAGTAATGACTCTTCCCTGCTAGCCTCTCTATAATCTAATCAATAAAAGATATTGGGAAATGATCCTTCTTGGTGGCTTGGTTCAATCGTCTGTAGTCCACACAGACCCTCCAAGAAGTGGGTACCCGGTTAGCAATCTCCTCTCCAGACTCACTCACAACTATAGTGATGCCCGTCTTCTTAGGCACCACATGTAATGGACTAACCCACTTGGAGTCGGAGATGGGGTAGATAAAATTGACGCTCCACGATTTCGAGATTTCCTTCATGACAACCTCTCAAAGATTCGGGTTCAGTCGCCGATGGAACTCACGCGACGGCTTCACATCCTCCTCGAGATAGATATGGTGGGAGCACATGGCCGAACCTATCCCCTAGAGATCGGCTACGCTCTATCCTATCAACTTGCGGTTCTTTTCAAGAATCTCCATCAAACGGGACTCTTGCTCTCCAGTCAAATCTGCTGAGATAATGACTGGGTGCATCTCATGCTCACCCGCAAGGAACCTATACTTCAACGACTGCGACAAGGTCTTCCGCTATGGGAAACTGGGAGCTGGCAGATCTGGTCTCTGAAATGTCTAAGTGAATGCGGCCAAATCTGCATGGGAAAATGAGAACTCTCGTTGAAAATCAGAATCTGGTGAAGACTGCTCTGCTGGTGTATCTGTGCTCTGCATGGGACTAGTCTCCACCCTAGCTGTTGGCTCAGTGGAAGTCAGGCATGGAATCATCTCGTCAAACTCTGCCCAATCAATATCTGACTCCGAGGGATCTGAATTTGTATCACAAAAATCAACTGCCTCGCTATCGGGAACGCGATCTGCTGCCTCATATGTGTCCTCTACCAGGAATGTGCTCTCCAAGCTCTCCTCTACTGGAATCTGCGCATCAACGAGGTCTGAATCTGAGAGGATGGCTCGTGAAACGGGGTCTACCCAAACTGCCTCATCATCTGTGATCACAAAATTACACTCATGGTGGACGTCTCGCTCTGCCTCTCTCATCTGCTCTGAATCTTTGAGCGGCTCGGAGCAAGCTGAATCTCACGCTCTAGTCTCATCGATCGTCTCTATTTCTACACTCTTGCCCTCAACGCGAAAGTATACCTTCCCGCTATCATGATCGGACACTGCCTTGATTGTGGCCAAGAACGGACGTCCTAAAATGATGGGGTTATCGGTCACAAACTCAGGGATCTCCATGTCGAACACTACGAAGTTCACGGGGAATTGCAGGTCCTAAATTGTGATGACCACGTCCTTCAGTAACCCCTTCGGCCTCTTGACATATCGATCAGCAAACTGAAGGATCGTCCTGCTCTGTCTAAGAGGGCCAAACTCGAAGCGGTCTAGTAAGGCTGTCGGAAGTAGGTTAATCAAAGAACCACTGTTTAATAGAGTCCGATTGAACCTCTGCTCATGTATGTGGCATCTGACATAGGGAGCTCCTGCATCTGGCCTCTTGGTTGGCAGACGGTTCTTGATGGCGAAGCAGGTGGCACGAGTAAGCACATGGATCTCTGACTGGTGGTTCCTCCTCTTCCTACGAATGGTGGTCCTCTCTCTAAGGTTCCTCTAGAAGAGGGGGATGTGCTCCAAGGCCTCCTATAGAGTCAGTTGTATCTGGAACATGTCTATCATCTGCTGGCTGAACTCTAACTGATGAGATTTTTTTTGAATTTTATTTTTTATTCCCCTTAACCAAGCCAAGTGCTTGGGGGAAGGGGATGGCTGGGCCCTCCTCAGATGGAGGGCTAGGAACGGGTCCCTACTATTGTGGCATCAATGAATCCATACAAACATCACCAATAATCACAGATGGACTCGTAGAAGAAAAATAACCCTTTCCTTTATTCACACAATAGTCCTGAGATACAAAGGTAGATGGAAATGCAACAGGAACAGAAATGGTGGCCTTAGTACCACCTACGACATCCTGATTCGCGGCGTCAGTACTGCGCTCTGGCTCAGCATCAAATCCGGTGGCATCAGCACCACCTCCTCCTGGATATGATGAAACGAAGGCCTCAGTACCGTCAGCTGGATCAATGTCCTTGGAGGCGTCAGCACCACCGTCATCATCATCATCTCGAGCGACATCAACACCTCTCTCCTCCTCATCTGGCGCTCCTGAAGCTGCAAGTGTTTGTTGCTCAGATGAAGCGCCGTCTGTTGGCATCCTACTGCTCCTAAGTGTAACAAAGTCAGCATCAAAATGATATGCGAAAACATCACCAAGTGAATCACTAGGAGTGGTAATCTCTGTAAACTCTACCTGTTCCGACTTCCTCTTTAGGTTGTTCGGGTTCGGCTCAATCTGGACAGGAATGGTGGCCTTCCCTCTCACAATCTTCCTTATCTCCTGTCTAAACTCGTCCATCTCCTGACGGAAGGTGGCCTGCTGCTCGGACATGAGGGGGGATAAATAATCTAAAGCGGGGTTCTCATAGGTGGGCCCATGAGAACCTGACGGGTGGCCTCTCTGAAACTGAGGCTGCTGCTGCTGAGGAGGGTGAGAGGGGTACTGGGAGTGATACTACGGAGGCAGTTGCTGCCTCCAATACTGACCCTGGTAATGGTGCCATTCTGATGACCTCAGAATCTCGCAATCGGACTAAGGTGTAAATAATCAGGGTCGTTGCGACCCTAGTAGCGAGGATAAGTCAATTAAGAAAATTCAAGACCACCAATGAAAATCAAGCAAGCAAGCACAAAATAACGGTCTAGCTATTTATTTTACATGGTATAGCTACCATGTTCGAACACAAGGAGCACAGTATGATAAACCTACGAAGTAGTCAGAAATCAAAAACAATTATTTTTGGTTGTTTTTATGTTTTTAATTTTTTTTGGATTTTTCAATATTCGGAAGAAGGCTAAAAACACTAACAAAACCTCAATCAAACAATTATTAAATACCTAAAATTACTCAAAAAATTCAAATAAAAATATTTTTAGATTTTAAAAATATTAAGATATTTTTTTTGGATTTTTCTGTTTTTTAATAAATTTTATAAAAATGAAACAAGTCTAAAAATGTAAAATAGTGTGCAGCCAGAACCTAAAGGCACTTTAAAAATACCTAAAGTGCCTATAAAATTCAAGTAACAGTTTTATTGTAAACTAGAAATAAAACTCTAATTACAGAAATTAGAAATGTATTTTTTGAATTTTTAAGAATTTTTAATGATTTTTCTAAGGTTTTCAATATTTTTCCATTTTTAGGGTTTTTATAAATCCAAATGCGATGAAAATAGGAAAGAAGCAAAAACACGAGAAAACAAACAATCAATAAATTTTTTGGATTTTTAAGAGGATTTTACTATTTTTAGTTGATTTTTGAAACTGGATAAAAGCAAATTTTTAGGTTTTTGAATTTTTAAAAATATCAAATGAAAACAAAATGATACCAAAAATTCACGAAAATTTTTACACCATGGCAGGAGCCATGCTTCCGAATTTCACGAAATTTAGGTGAGATTTGCTATTTATTTCAACCAATCAAAGAAGAACAACACACATGGACATAAATGCAACTAAAAAACTTCCAGGGACTAAATGATAACAAGTGTCAATAACCCTAGGGACCTTACTGTAATACATGATATTCAACACATGTCCAATATCAGTACGCACAGGGGCATGGATGCAAATAAAGAAACTATATTATCAACACATAACATTCATTAAGTCCAGGGCTAGCCATGCAAATATAACAAAAAGACACGTGACGATACACGTGCTACCATACAAGAAGGACCAAAACACAAATAATGAAAACAACTGGGGCAAAGGTGAAAAAGGTCCACTGTGCTACTTTATTTTACAGACTAAATAAAAACATAAAAGAAATGCAGGGGCATAGGAGTAAGTTACCCAGGCAGAGCGTGCTGGATCACGTGGGTGACAGGTGGCGTGCTCTGGTAGGCTGAAGACGTGCGGCTCTGACACTGCCACCTAGCAGATCCAACGGCCTGACGAAGGGGGCGAACGTGGGGCGTACGGGGCCATTAGATGTCAGATCTAACGGCCTGTCAGGCATGGGATACGAACGGCTCAGATGTGAACTAGCGGAGTTGGAAGATCCGATGGTTGGTGAAGGTCCCGGAAGAACTCCTCCCTGGCGAAGTTCGTCGGGGAACTGGTGGTACTCCGAGCGTCCGATGAACGATCAGGAGGTGGGGCTCGACTCATGACGCTCCTCCACGTCGGATAGCAGTGTCGGATGGAGCATCCATCGGTAGGATCTCCAGGAAGGTAGCTAAGACCTGGGATGGCTCCGACGAGGTGAAGCGGAAGCGATCTGGGGTGTTCCTACGCGCGACTCGACCTGCGGGGTAAAGTTCCTGCTCGGAGGCGTGCTCCAGCGATGGTTATTGGATCAAAGCTAAAGAGAGGCGACGGTGGGAGGCGGAGAGAGGTTCCGACGATGCGTACGATGGAACCTTAGCCCTATCTTGGCTAGGATAGACAGGATTGGGATGATCAGGATGCGGGGGAAGTATGACGGTGAGCAGGGAATCCTATCTAAGCGGCTAAGGATGGCTGATGGAGCTCCGATCGTCGGGTCGGATCTGGCGGAGCGGCGGGTGGACGATCGGAAATAAAGGGAACTAGGACTGAGATAAGGATTACCTGAAGGTATGAGATCGATCCTTAGCTCCAGGAGGTGAAGGCGGTATGGGTCTTTGCCTCTACCACGCTGCGGAAGGCGGGGAGGCTCGAACGCGGTGGAGGTCCGGCCACGTGCGTCGAGTGTCGCCTGCAACACCTCAATTCACCCACCAAAGGGTGCTTCTGAAAGCTGTCACCAAGGGGAAGGTCTCTAGGGTAGAAAGAGGGAGCGCGACGCGAGCTACAACGTTGGGCAATGGAGTGAAGCTTTTATAGGATGTCCCATGTGGCGAAGAAGATCAGGCGCGGGCGTGAGAACCAAGGAAGATCCGCTCTTCCCTAGGGTCCGCGAGGGTCGTGGATCCAAGGGGAAGAGGTGGATGGTGGAATCGAAGCGAAAGGTGATCGGATCGGCGAGGGAAAAACAGGAGAAGTCGGGCGAAAAATCAGATTCGGGCGAAGACGGATCAAGGGGGGCAGTTGACCGAGGTCAATAGTCCCCTGTGGACCAATCAGAAAATTCTGAGGTCCAAATTATTTGTAACATAATTTAAAAATTGAAAATGATTTTATTTAAAAATATGTTCAACATAAAAAAATGTTCCTTATTTTCCAAACTATTTTTTAGTGATTTTTATTTATTTTTTGAAAAATAAATAGAGGTAATACATTATATTACATTATGTACATATATAAAAATATATATTTATTTTTATTTCAGTTCTTATTTTGTTTATTTTTGTATAAATACCCAATTTTTATATTTTATTTATTTACAACATAAAATTTGGAGTATAAAATAATTTAAATTTTATTTTTATGAGTTATTTACAAGTATTAAATAAATAGATATATGTTACATATATACACGTAGTATGTACAAGGTGAGAGAGAAATTACTTTTGTTTTTATTTTTATTTTTCTAATTTTTATTTTATTTTTAGAAATATATAGGATAATATAAACACATTTTTATTTTGTTTTTATGAAAAAAATTATTTATATATATAGAAGGCATATGTACAAGGTTGAGTGGCCCTATCTCTCTGTACTTATTTTATTTGGCGATCAGGCCCATGTTGGGCCCTCTCTTGGGATTAGATCACTCAATATTTATTCTAAATATTTCCCTCTTTTTCGTTTATTCTTTATTCTTTTATTTTTGCACAAATACATGCTAATTATTGCTATTTAACAAATGCATATTTATTGATAACTTATTGTATTTACAACTATATACATGATGTTTTGCCAAGATATTTAGCTAACATAAAAGAATAAAGAGTGATGAATGGGGATTCATCATGGTCCATCACAACAGGAGTTCGACCAGCTGAAGCAGAGTATGACAGATATGCAGTGCGACCTTGATAGGTCACATGAGAGGGAAGATCAGTTGCGACATACCATGCAATAGAATACCCAGACTATATAACATAATGCACAGACGATGCATGAGATGTATAGGCTGATTGTTGAGTTATTTGGGAGGAGCACATGGAGTTTGGCTCCTATCCTTCAACACCAAGAACACGACGATGACCCATCCCCTACTTGTGCTTAGGATTTATGATGTTAGTTGTATTAGCCTAGTATGAATATGCTAGGATTTTAGATAAGAATGTATCGATATATCATATATATATATATATATGTATCTTATATGCAACATATATTTAATCTTTAATGTACGTATGTGTAACTGAATTTGATGGTTTCTATAATGCAATTTAGTCTTAAAATTTTTGTTGTGAGCTATGGTGCTCTTGAGTGTTGCATGGGCATTTTAGCCATATTACACACACACACACACACACACACACATATAGAGAGAGAGAGGGTAAATGGGGCTGCCCCCAGGGAGTAGCCAACTTGGTTACTCCCACCCCTATTTTCCCCTCATTTTTTTATTTTTTTGGAAAATAAAAATTTGTATATTCATCATTATATCCCTCTCACATTCTATTAAAATTTCGTCAGAAACAGAGACTCCTACGGCCTCCATCCAAACATGGTCGATTTAAAAAATCATGCGACCGTTAAAAAAAATGACGTCTGGATGGAGGGCTTAGGAGTCTCTGTTTCTGACAAAATTTTAATAGAATGTGAGAGGGATATAATGATGAATATATAAATTTTTATTTTCCAAAAAATAAAAAAATGAGGGAAAAATAGGGGTGGGAGTAGCCAAGTTGGCTACTCCCTGGGGGCAGCCTCATTTTACCCAATATATATATATATATATATATATATATATATATATATATATATAGATATATATATATATAGATATAGAGAGAGAGAGAGGTAAATGGGGCTGCCCCCAGGGAGTAGCCAACTTGGCTACTCCCACCCCTATTTTTCCCTAATTTTGTTATTTTTTGAGAAATAAAAATTTGTATATTCATCATTATATCCCTCTCACATTCTATTAAAATTTCGTCGGAAACAGAGACTCCTACGGCCTCCATCCAAACATGATCGATTTAAAAAATCCTGCGACTGTTAAAAAAATGACGTGTAGATAGAGGGCTTAGGAGTCTCTGTTTCTGATAAAATTTTAATAGAATGTGAGAGGGATATAATGATGAATATACAAATTTTTATTTTCCAAAAAAAATAACAAAATGAGGGAAAAAATAGGGGTGGGAGTAGCCAAGTTGGCTACTCCCTGGGGGCAGCCTCATTTTACCCATATATATATATATATATATATATATATATATATATATATATATATTAACCATTTCACAACGGCTATATTGAATCTGGCGATCGATATTTACAGCGGTCAACCAGAACTGTTGTTAATAGCATATACGTCTCTTAACTTCGCATCGCCACATCAACGATGAATGAGAATTAGTAGCGAAGACTTTTGACTACTGTAATTAAGCTAGATTCCCGTAGTGAAGGTGGAGGTTGGCTCATTCATATATCTGTATAGTGCAACAATGATATGTTAATTGCTTCCAAGATGAAGAGTACCATAGATGATCTAAAGAAGCTCCTTAGTTTGTATTTTGAAATGAAAGACCTTGATGTAGCAGAAAGTATTTTAGGGATGGATGTCATTAGAATGGAAGCTTTTACAAACTACATTGAAAAAGTTCTAATTAGATTTAGGATGTCTACAACCAAGCTCTATGTACTCCATTCGCTGCGAATATTCATTCTCTGTAAATTTTGCACCACAATCAGGCGTATAGAAGGAACAAATGTCATGTGTTCCCTATGCGAGCGCAGTTGAGATCATATATATGTCATGGTATGCACATGACCTGATATTGCTCATGATGTGAGCATTGTTAGCAGATTCATGGACAATCCAGGGAAGGAGCATTAGCAGATAGTCAAACGGATTTTCTGTTATCTACGAGGAACATTAGACATTGAACTTTATCGATAGAAGTGATTTAGAGTATTTAGTTGATGGATATTCAGATTCAGACTATGTTGCATATGTTGATAGGGAGGAGATCAATGCCATGCTAATTTCACTTTGGGAGTTCTGTCATCAACTGGAAGGCCACCTTACAACCATCAGTTACTTTGTCTACCATAGAGGTAGAGTACATGACTTTGACAGAAGCTTCAAATGAATGCATATAGATGAAGGGCTTAGTTGGAGATCTCAATCTACAATAAGATCATGTTCATATCACTTTCTTGCGTTTTGAGAAGAGGATCAAGGTGAATAATGTCGACGCATCAGATAATCCAGATGATATGTTCACAAAAGAAGCTCCTAGGAGTAAGTTCAAATATTATTTCGGTTTACTCAATATCGACAGTTAACACTAGTCCCAAGGAGGGGTTGGTGGCACGACGAAGCTTGGCAAAGCTTTTCAGATGATTTAGTTCAAGGTGGAGAATGTTGATATTCCTTGAATCATAACCATCTAACCCAAGTTGAAGAACATTGTATGCACTCCCTCCTGATGTACCATACCCAAACAAGACGGGGGTTTTTCTAGGGTATATGGATCCGTTTGTATCAGTGATCCATCTGTAAGCTCTTCTTTCTCCACATAGTAAAAATCGAGAAGTGCCGCCTAAGTACTTAGCCTACTTATGGACAAACCTTGTAAATCCGCGTGTCTCCATGTTTGCTTGATCGGTCGTGTCTGTGTGTGTTTACTTCGGTGATTCACAACAATGTCATCGAAGTCGAGGCTTGATATCACTTTGCTGCGTGGAGCGAGAGTATGGTGCATATCAAATAGTCATATAAGCTAGCATGAAACAATCACAACACACGAATTACAATGTCCACCTTTACTAAGCTACATCATCTTCAGTGACAATGGATCTCCGTCCATAACGTGGACGAACCGTTAATGACGAGGATACGAAATAGTCCTACCCTATAAGAGAGGATTTATACAGGATGGATCTGAAATAAACAGGATCCCGAAGAAATCCGATACTGGAAAGTGAAATATGATCAGCCCATCTTACAAGAATGCTCACGAAGGTCTAACCCAAACGAAATTTGCAGATCCAATTCTGATTGCGGTTAGGCGTATTGCGTAGCCGCCTCTTGCAGTAGATATGGACGTGACGGAAGGTATGGATGGATATGGAATGCGTGAGCCGACAGACAGAGATATTATTGATCTCATCTCCCACGTCAACTTTTTTTTTAAAAAAATAGACACCACGGATAAGTTCATCTCGCTTCTCTCTTTGTTTCCAGAGAGTACAATTTTCTTCTGTCGTTCCGTGCCCAACGCGTTCCTCCAGACGGTCTTATCTGTCAACCATATATTGTCCACATTTAAGCATTCAAACTCCCAGTTTAAACACGTCTTCTTCCTCCAGTCAAACCGGCTGTCTAGCATTCTCTCCAGCTGCTTCCCTTCCCTTTCCTCTCCTCACGTTCTCTCCACTATATATATTAATCCCCTGCTCCTTAAGTCTTAACTAAATACGTATATTTCAGCCCATGCAATTGAACCTCTAGTCTTAAATACATATCCAAACTTCGCATCTTCCAACATCCGAGCAAATCACAATCAGAAGATGGTGGACATGGATTGCCAGAGGAAGATCAAGATGAAGATGTCTGCTGCCGCTGCTTCTGTTGCTGTTGATGCCGAGAATACCAACTGCCTCCGATCATCAACATCAACGGCTTCGTCCTCTTCCGCCAGCGCTGCTTACGAGCACTACCTCCGGCTGCCGGAGCTGTCCAAGCTGTGGAGCTCACGGCAGTTTCCCGAGTGGAAAGGAGAGAGCTTGGTGAAGCCCGCCCTGCAGGCGCTGGAAATCACCTTCCGCTTCGTCTCCATAACCCTGTCGGATCCGAGGCCCTACGCCAACCACCGCGAGTGGTCTCGCCGCCTCGAGTCCCTGGCCACCCGGCAGTTAGAGCTCGTGGCCTCTCTCTGCGGCCTGATCGAGGAGGGAGCACCCACCTGCCAGCTCGGCACGGCCAAGGGGCTGCTCACCCGAGATCGGAGCTCGCAAGAGGTGTGGAAGATCCCCGGGAACCCCACGCCGATGGTGAGTCGCACGAGCGAGGAGAGCCTCCTCCCTCGTCTGGCGGCGTGGGACAAGTCCGAGGGCATCGCGTCCAAGCTCCAGATGGAGATCGAGTGCCAGATGAGTCGCTCGCCCTTCACCCTCGGCCTCGGCGAGCCCAATCTCGCCGGGAAGCCCATCCTCGAGTACGACATGCTGTGCCTCCCGGCCCATCTCCACGCGCTCAACCTCAAGATCAGGCCGACGTCCAGGACATCGGTGCTGGAGAATCACACGGTGTACACGACGCACCAGATACTGGAGACGTGGGTGGTGGTAGCGAAGCAGCTTCTCCTCCGGATAGGTGAGAGGATAGGGGAGAAGCGGTGGGAGCAGGCGGCCACCGAATGCTGGCTGCTGGAGCGGGTCTGGAAGCTCCTGACGGAGATAGAGGACCTCCATTTGCTGATGGACCCGGACGACTTCTTGCGGCTGAAGCAGGAGCTGGGGATAAGGGCCACCTCCGGGTCCGAGGCCCTGTGCTTCAGGTCCAAGGCCCTGGTGGAGGTGGCGGAGCGGTGTTCGAGCGAGCTGAAGGGGTGGGTGCCGGAGGTGCTGGGGGTGGAGGCCGACCCGGAGGGGGGTCCGAGGCTACAGGAGGCGGCCATGAGGCTGTTCCAGAGGAGGAAGGAAGCGGCGGGAAAGATCCATCTCCTGCAGGCGTTCCAGGCGGTGGACGCGGGCGTGAAGAAGTTCTTCTTCGCGTACAGGCAGCTGATGGTAGCGGTGATGGGGAGCCTGGAGGCCGCAGGTGGCGCGTTGGAGCAGATATTCACGGAGCCTCCCTACTTCCCCAGTCTGGACGCCGCCAAGACCTTCCTGGGAGACCTTTACCAACATCAACATCAACATCATCCCTCCATGTGAGATCGATCCATCCGGCTACGCGTCTCCTCCTCCTCCTTTCTATTCTCTATGCATGTTGCATCGTGCTTGCGTTTTTTATTTATTGACACCCACACTCACAGAGACCGAGGTAACTCTGAGCCATGTTATTTTTTTTTAATTTTTTTCCATTCTTCATGTAACTAGACGGAGTATGAAGTTTTTGGGTTTCTTCTTCCTTATGATGTTATAGTCTGAGCATGTTATTCTCTCTTTTTTTCGTTTTTAAAAATACCCCGAAGCACGTTTGGATCTTTGGATGTTATAGTTTGGATATCTTAGGTCAACAAAGGGGCGGCTGTATGGAAAATGAAGTCCACCACGAACAATTCAAAACGATGGCCTTCTTGAGAAAAAGCCCACGTCAACTGTATGAAAGAGAACGGCCCATTGGCTCGTTTTTCTAAAGCCTAACTCAAAACCTTATCTTATAAATTTAAAGGCATGCATATAGTTTCACATATCTATCCAATTTTGTTTCAATACACCCACCCACCTGCACACACACATTGTAAACATCCCTTTAAAAGACCATATTACTCATATATCCTTGTATGCACACCAGTGCATCGGTGTATAGTCCTTGATTAGGCCATCAACCCACCGGTCTGTCAAATATACATACTCAAACATATAATAACACATCTGTCTCTATTGGTTTAGACATTTGAGACTTTTTTTTATTTATGAATATAAATGCGTGTCGTCACAACCGAAATAATCCCTCAAAAAATTATTATTTAATCCTCAAACTAAATTAATTACAAAAATATAGCAAGGGAAATTTTGCTATTTAATTAACATGTATACCATCATGATCAAACTCATGGAGGCTACAAATCACGAGGATTATTCTAATAATTGAAAAATCAATGAAAAGAATAAGGAATTCAAATGCAAATTGTTTTGATTTTTTATGAGTTTTTTTTATCTTTTTATCTTTTTTGTATTTTCTAATTTTTAATTTTCATTGGTTTTCAGTTTTGCAAATTCTTAATTTTTAAAAAATAATTTTTCAAAGCAAATTTATAAATGAAAGAAATGCGATTTTTTGGATTTTTCAAATATGATAAAATTGATCAAAATTACCCAAGGAAAATATTTTTGTATTTTAGGATATCTTTACACGAGTTTTAATGATTTTTAGATGATTTTCTAAATTTTTAAGATTTTTAAAGTGAATAAGAATAGGGGAAAAATCAAGCAAGTGAACAGACATGATTCTTTTGCAATTTAAAAAAATTAAAATAAAATAAAAAATTACTAAATCTATTCTTCCCGAAAACTATGACAAATTATCTACAAAGGACGAAGTGAAATCATAATTTTGGAATTTTCTACAATTTTGTATGATTTTTATGAGGTTTTTAGTATTTCACATTTTTGAGTTTTTAAAGTAATTAATGTGTGAAATTTTCATATAAAAGAAAATACATAAAAATTAAGTATTCTATTTTTTCAGGAATTTTTGACATAATATTTGAATTTTGATGAATTTTCAAATTTCAAACAGTGAAATATGCCTATTTTTTTAATATTAGAAAATGATGATAAATTATAATGATAAAACTACACTATGAAAAGGAACCCAGTAGGAGTCTAACTTGAATTTTGGTGAATTTATTGACAATAAATGACAACTATTTCAAGAAGAAAGAGCATGCAAATTAAAGTCTGGATAAACATGGATTGAAATGTAAATTTTCATTATTTTGCATGAAAAATTAGCAAGAAAGAAACTACAGTCGAATTTTGCAAATTACCCAAGAAGAGGGCGTGAGTGGCACATGCTTTCTGACGGGGGTCTCTTTTACAATTTCTGAAATGTTTGAGGGATTTACAACAATTTTCCCAAAAATAGGCTTAGGGCATGCTGGTTCTTCTGTTCTTTATTTCTTGGAAAAGGGGGTGTACATACCACCCCTTTCTCCCTTCACGCCCAAGCTAAGTGGCACCACCCCTATGGCGGCTTGCGGTGGTCATGACAGTGGGTGTTACGATAAGCGACAGAGGTCGGCGATCAGAGAAGAGTGGCGGTGGAAGGCTCGAGCAATGCACCTTGCAGGTGGAGGGCATGTCAGTTGGTCGACACCCGCCCTAAGCGCGTAATGCTGCCGGACAAGGAGACCGTGGAGGGGATGCATGAGGCGATCAACGATTCTGCGGCGGAGGGGGTTGCACGAGGGGCGCATCTTTGGTGGTGCTCGAGACAATAGTTGGTGGAGTAAGGGTTCGAGGTGGACTCCTGGCTTGGTGATCGGGCTCGAGCGGAGATGGTCGTGCGAGAGGAGGCTGGTCTCACTATGCTCCAGCAGAGGAGGAGGTGGATTCGGATGAGAGGCGATGCTAGCGCGTGCGAGCGGCCTTGAGGTGACCCGTAATGATAATCGACTCTAGGTAGACGGGCTCTTGCGCAAGTGGTGCATTCTGGCTCTAGGTAGTATGGATGGCGTTTCCAGCAAATGGACAACGAGGTGGGTTGAAGAGGGTCTACGGTGGTAGTGCTCCTAGTGGGAAGGGGCGTAGAGGTGTGTTTAAGCCAAAAATAAAGCGGTCGTATGTTCTACACAAGGCGAGAATACAGTCGTCGAGGTAAATGATAATCGAGAAAAAGGCAAAGGGTCGCACGGTTCCACAAGGCGAAACCACGATCGATGAGTTAACCACTCAATGATTCCTAATTAGTCAGAAATTAACCCACAATATAAATAAAGTTATGAATGATAAAAAATGTGAGGTTAAAATTTATTATCTCTACCATAAAATGCATAATGATTAAGCATGTAGAGGTCGAACCACAGAGAGCAAAACATGTAGCCTGTAGTTATTTATGTACAACCAAGTCATTCATTATGTATATACATAGATCTTTTTGTGGGTTTTTAATTTTATATTTTTTTTATTTTAGGTTTTATATTTTTATGTATGATTTTAAATTTTTTGTTTTTATATTTTCATATATATATATATGTATGTATATCTAGGATACATATGGATATTTATATACATAATGAGTAATATATTTATATATACTAATAAATATAAATAAAAAATTATTTTTGTATTTTGTATATTTTCTCTAAAATTTTTGTAATTCTTCTGGAATTTTTGCTAATTTTTATGTATTTTTGAAGTCAAAAATATCATGAATAAGGGATTAAATAAATATACCGAAATCAAAATAGATTTTGAAAATAGTAAATACATTCAAAAATTATCCATATCAATTTTTATATATAAATATTTATATAAAGAAAATCACAAAATAGAAAATGTATTTTCGGATTTTTATATAAATTTTTAGATCTTAACACAAGATTTTAGGGTTTTTTCAATTTTTAGGATTTTTATTTTTCCATTTTAGTATGTATTAAAATACGATAGAATATACTACATATAATTTTTTTGAATTTTTAGACACATTTTTCTATTTTGTTGGTATTTTATACTTTAAACATGAGATATATATGTGCTCTTTTTCATTTTTAATAAATGAATAAAATGCTCAAAAATGTTAAATAAAATATGGGAATGATTGTACATGGCACAGAACATTTAATCCTATTTTTGCACATTTTTAGGAGCACTATAGCGAGATTTAATAAATAGATAAAAAGCACAAAAATTGATGTCCTGGTAGGGGCATATTTGCAATAAAAATGAATAACAGAGCTTGCATGTAAATGTTCCAAAAATATACAAAATTTATTTAATATTATGGAATCATTTAATAATTACAAAAATACCAAGTCTAAATGTACGAAATGACCATCACGTGGGGACTACACGTGACTCTGCTTGGGAAGGACCAAAATGACATTCAAATAATTACAAGGGCCGCATTACAAAATTTCCCATTTTTTTTAAAACACTGTAATTTATTTCACAGGACTAAATATAATGCCAAAAGGAGGGGTGAAGTTATGCAATTTTACCCAATAAAAGGCATGTGATCAGACGACTTGAGAGCTTCCACTTGACACGCATCTCCATCCAAGCAGTTTGTACCAGTTCGTCGATCACGGGCTGAGATTAGATTGCGGAGAGCGATCTAACGGTAGAGGCTTGGCTTGATCTGATGGTGGTTGTTGTGCGTGAAGAACAGGGCTCGATCTGATGGTGGAGAAGGACGGATGAAGAATAGAGAAGAACCCTCGCCGGAGCGAGGTTCTTCTGATGAGTTCTCCCTTCTCCAACGTTCTTCAAGGTTCTGAAATGCCTCAAAAGGTTTCCTAGTGGTCTCCTCTATTTGCAGGGAGGCTCAAAATGGACTGAAGACCACCATGGCTGACCAACGAGGGTGTCAAAGGCCAAGGGGTCCCAGGTATCTCCGGCAAGAGTCCAGGTAACTCCCAGATCAATCTTGATGCTCCACCTTGCACAAGAAGCATACTCGGGTCGAGGGCAAAGTATCTTAGTCCGATTAGTGGTGGATGGAAGCAGGGGATTCGATATGGAGGTCGCTTCGGCGAACTGAGGAGTTGAAGCATCGCTGGACCAGATTAGAGGGAGATATGGAGGAGTGGAGAGCGTGGGATGATCAGAATACGTAGAGGGACGAAGCGGGGGCGTAAGGCTTGGCAGAGAACCATCGAGGTACAATGAAATCGTTCTCCGGAGCGGAGCTCCGACGAACTACGATTTGAGTGTCTAAGCTACAACTATGGTGTAAGCATTACAGTAACTATGGAAATAAAATGCAGGAGTCAAAACCAATCTAAATAAGGAAAGATACATAGCTCGTACCTATCGGAGATGGCAAGGATCATAGGTGGCCGGAGTGCCGCCGTGGGGTACACCTCATCCTCCTAGAGCTGCTTCAGACCTCGAGAAGACGCCTCCTGACACAAGGGTCCCCTCCAGAACAGGGTTTAGGGCTCAAAGTCTCGGAATGGTGACCAAAGAATGCAAGGAAGACGGAGGTGGTTATTTTATAAAACAAGGTGAACACCCTCATTGACCTGACGATTGCAATGATTCGAGCGTATGTACAAGAGATTAAAGTAGCTGACGTGTATGTACAATGATCAATGATCATTTTTCATGAAGGAAGCGCTAGCGATTGAGCGACGAGACGCCCGGGAAAAAGGCATGAAATCATGGGGATAGACAGGCTACATCACGTCAGAAGGTGGGGGAGGCAGTTGACCAGGAGTCAACGAACGATCGACTGCCATTGGCCCACGTAGGCTTGCTCAAAGACAAAACATTAGATTTATTAAAGAATAAATAATTAAAAATAATAAATGATTTTACTAATTTTTTCGTATAAAATAAAAATTGTTTATTTTTTAATGAAGTATTTTATTATGATTTTTATTTATTTTTAGCCTTATTTTTAGTAGATTATTTTTAGGGGTATAATTATAGGTATATTCATCCATATTTTGTACATTTTGAACCCTCCAGAGAGTTTCAGCGTAGGCTGAATCCGATTTTACGAGAAGTTGTTAAGAAAGAGATTACGAAATGGTACGATGCAGGGTTCATTTATCCTATCTCCAACTCTGAATGGGTTAGCCCATTACATGTTGTCTCGAAGAAGTCGGGAATTCAGATGGTTAAGAATAAGAGTGGAGAGGAGATTCCAAAGAGAGTAACCACGTCGTGGCGAGTATGTGTTGATTACAGAAAACTGAACACTGCGACAAAGAAGGACCACTTCCCTTTGCCTTTTATAGAGCAGGTCATAGAACGGTTGGCAGGGAAGGAGTACTTCTGTTTCCTTGA
Source organism: Ottelia alismoides (assembly GCA_037367405.1). Taxonomy (NCBI): domain Eukaryota; kingdom Viridiplantae; phylum Streptophyta; class Magnoliopsida; order Alismatales; family Hydrocharitaceae; genus Ottelia; species Ottelia alismoides. Next base: position 42,916 of record JAZKJV010010615.1, on the reverse strand, counting down.
CGGTTACTATAGATACAACCAGGTATCAATTGCTCCTGAAGACCAGGAGAAAACCACTTTCACATGTCCGTTCGGCACGTATGCCTTTAGACGGATGCCCTTTGGATTGTGCAATGCTCCTGCTACTTTCCAGAGGTGCATGCTTGCTATTTTTGCGGACATGGTCGGTGATTTTCTAGAGGTTTTTATGGATGATTTTTCGGTCTATGGTGAGTCCTTTGACGATTGTTTAGCGCATCTAGACCAAGTTCTACAGAAATGCTGTGAGGTAGATCTCGTTCTGTCCTATAAAAGAGCCATTTTTGGTTACTCACGGGATCGTGTTGGGGCACGTCATCTCCCATCGAGGCATGGAGGTTGACCCTACCAAGGTGGATGTCATCAAGAAACTCGAACCACCATACAACATCAAACAGTTATGGTCATTTCTGGGGCATGTCGGCTTTTACCGACGGTTTATCCAAGACTTCTCCAATATTGCCCGACCGTTAACTGAGTTATTAGGCAAAGACATCGAGTTCGTGTTAAATGATAAATGTCTTAATGCCTTCCTCACTCTGAAAGAAAAGATTATCAATGCTCCTATCCTACTGCTGCCTGATTGGTCTCTACCCTTCGAGATCATGACGGATGCTTCAGATTTTGCGGTAGGGGCTGTATTAGGACAGAGGAGGAATGGACTTCCCATTGCCATCAACTATGCCTGCATAACCTTAGACGATGCTCAGAGAAATTACACAGTGGCATAATAGGAGATGTTGGCAGCGTGTTTGCGTTAGATAAGTTCCGATCATATCTTCTTGGCTCTAAAATCACAATCTATACTGATCATTCAACTATCCGGTTTCTAATGGAAAAGAAGGATGCCAAGGCACGCCTTCTTAGATGGATTCTATTACTTCAGGAATTTAATTTGGACATTAAAGATAAACCTGAGGTAAAGAATGTGGTAGCTGATCACCTCTCCCGATTACAGATAGATCAAACTTCAAATGAGTGCACGCCAGAGATTACAGAGAGATTTCCTGACGAGAGCATCTTTGCAGTTACCGAACTTCCGTGGTATGCAGATATAGTGAACTTTCTGGTCACACAGAAAAGTCCTCAGGGTTGACCAAAGAACCGAATTGAGAAACTTGTTTCTGAGGCACGATATTACCATTGGGAGGATCCGATTCTTTTTCACAATGGATCGGATTGTGTTTACCGGCGTTGTATTCCTCAGGAGAAATATATTAGTGTCCTCACCTTATGCCATTCCTTAGAATCAGGAGGACATCACTCAGGGAAGAGGACAATGCAGAAGGTACTTCAGAGCGGATTATGGTGGCCGACTCTTACTAGAGATGCCTGCACATTCGTGAAGAGTTGTCCAGATCGTCAGAAAGCTGTAGGAATAGTCAGTGCCAGAGACGCAATGCTAATGCGACCCGTTATCATTTGAGAGATCTTTGACGTATGGGGCATAGATTTTATGGGATCGTTCCCTTCTAGCAGCGACTTTGAGTACATTCTTCTCGTTGTAGATTATGTTAGTAGATGGGTGGAGGCTATACCCGTACGAACCGTAGACAGTAAAACTGTTTGCAAGTTCCTAAGGGAATACATTATTTCGTGGTTCGGGATCCCACGTATTCTCATTTCAGATGGGGGTAGCCACTTCATCAATAAGGAGGTTAAAAAGCTAGTGAAGCAATACGGTATTGATCACAGAGTAGCTTCTCCTTATCACCACAGACGGACGACATGGTTGTAGTTTCAAATAGGGAGGTGAAATCAATTCTCCAGAAACTAGTACGACCGGATAGGAAGAACTGGTCACAGCTTCTAGATCAGGTTCTTTGGGCATATCGTACTGCTTATAAAACTCCCTTAGGTACTTCTCCATTCAGACTGGTTTATGGAAAGCCGTGTCACTTGCCCGTAGAAATCATGCACAAATCTGAATGGGCAATTCGAGAAATTCTACTGGATACACAAAAAGCCGGAGCCAAGAGAAAGATAGATATGAATGAGCTGGTAGAGATTCGAAATCAAGCATACGAGAACACCCTCATTTATAAAGACAAAGTAAAGACATGGCATGACAGACATATTCGGCACAAGACCTTTGTCCCAGAGCAGAAAGTCTGGTTGTTCAATGCGAGATTGAGAATTTTTCCTGGCAAATTAAAAAGCAAGTGGGAAGGACCGTACATAGTCAGAACGGTGCACGACAATGGCAATATAGCAATATCAGATGTGTCATCTGGTGCAGAGCCATTCGTGGTTAACGGGCAGATGCTGAAGCACTTCGTCGAGACTACTGATCATCTGGCCCATACTGAAGTGATCTATTTTGTACAGGATTCATGATCATCTTTTCATTTCATCTCATCTTGTACAATTGCTTTTGAGCCTTTCGATTCTGGAGACCCACAACACTTGTATATTCTTCGTAGACCACAATCGTCCCCATTTTTGCTCGTTTTCTATGCTTAGGATACCAGATCCTAAGTATAGGGGGGACCGATTGTTCGCTGATTTACATTTTATTTTTTTGTTCTGATTCTTTAGTATAGACTTTCTTCTTCACAAATCACCGATTTTTGGCCACACTCTAATCTATACTTAGGATGCCTTATCCTAAGTATAGGGGGAATCGAGTGATTTCGATGATTTCATATTCTTTTCCTTTTGAACTTTCGTTATTTATTCTTTTCACTCAGTCATCCTGTTTTTGCTCTCCCATTATACTTACGATGACCTGATCGTAAGTATGGGGGGGTTTGACTGACTTGTGCTCTTTATTCTTTTTCACCCATTTTTACTTAGCACGAGTTATGTCCTCCTTTTTCTCTTTTGACGCTATGAGGACATAGCACAAGCTATGTATAGGGGGTGCATATATATTGTATATATACTTTTATGTATTTTCTATATCTATAAAATCCATAAAAAGTGGGTAAGGGTTAATTTAAAATCCACTTATATTTATTTATTATTTATAAAATCCTTGTAAATAAGTAAAATATGTTTAAAACTTGTATTTAAAACTTGTAATTAAAATATATATTTAAAAGTTGTATTTAAAATTTATATAATACTTATTTAAAATCCTATTTATTAAAATATGTGTAAAAATCATTCAATCCTTGTAAAATTCCTTTGAAAATAAAACATGTAAAATACATTAGATATTTAACCCGAATAAAATATATCATGTAAAACCCGTGTATATAAAGGACTTGTTTATATATAAAAAATCCATAAAAATACAAGCCCTAAAAATCATAAAAACCACAAAAGCCGTAAAATTCATAAAAATGAGTAAAAATCAGAAAAAAAATATTTCACAAAAACATGGTTGCATTTGCATTCGCATTTTTCAGAATAAGTTTGATTTCTGGAATTAACGATTGAGTCTAGTCTAAAGGATGGAGCTTGATCACGGCTTTTAACTTTCATTGTAAGGAGCCTAGTTAGGATCTGGAATTTAGACTCTTCAGGTCTATGACTTAAAATCTTTGGGTTCCATAAGACCATGTTCGGGAAATCAAGTCATCTGTGCTTAAGTTGACCATTTGGTGTCATCCGTATAATTCTACACCAATGAACCAATCTTGAACACATGCACTTCGCACTTAGCTCAACTTTATATAAAGCTCCAAAGACCCCATTTTCGAACTAACTCTCCAACCACCTGAAGCACCCAAGCTCCAGTGGCCGACCCCCAAACTTTTACGCCTTGCTCCGCCTCGTTTCGGTGGTGATAGCACTCGACGACCAGCTCGCGTGGAGGAGGGATCTTCGGAGGAGGTTCCAAGGCTCGTCTCAGCCTTGCATCGCCGCACATCGCCGCGTTTCGCTCCGGCCAAGGTCGTCCGTTGAGCTCCATTTCAAGGTAATACACCTTGACTTCCCCCAGACCTATTCATTCATTCTCTTGATTTTCTTTCTCGATCATTGCGCCACGATTAGCGTAGCTAATCGCGTGATTAGTTAGCTTAATCCATTAGCTTAATCGCTAGGTCGAATCACACCTTCAAAGCGTTTCAAAGCCATTTCGAATCGCGTTTCATTTCAGCTACATTCTCACGCATCTCGCAATAATTCTGGAAATTACATTTTTCATCACTTTTCGATCTTGCAAATCTATCACCCTTGGGCCGATTCTTCGTGAATCGAGCATGTATATCTATTAATTGCAGGTTTGTCTTCTAATCAGGAGCAAGATCAAAGTTTTTGGAAGCTTCACTCATCAAGAGATTCATCTTCAAAGAGGTGCAACAACCTGAACTCAGTCTCCAGAATCAGTGAACCTCTATCTTTATCGCGCTTCCACCGCCGCTTCAAGCCATCTCCGATTGCCAACCACCGCGGGCGAGCTCGAGGGTTAGAGGAGCTACCCCTCTGGCCTCGCCGGAGAGCCCAGATCGCCGCCGTTCGTCAGAGGAAAATCGGGGAAGATGCGAGCTTCGTCAGGCGCGCAACAGCTTCAAGAACAGTTCAAACGCCCCAGGCGTACAGTTTGGAGACATGTGGCACCCGCAGAACCGTCAGATCGTGCCATATCTGTTCTAATTCTGGCCGCTCGATACGAACCGGTGGAAATTTTGCTTACTTAACCCAGCAAACTTCCAGTAATTCCAACCCGCTCCTCAAGTTTCCAGAAATTGCATTTAGGTCCCTCCGCAGGGACCTAAATGTAAAAACCTTTATTTTTTACAGAACAGTCCCTGTGAGGACCTTTTTGCAACAATTTCTAGTTATTTTTCTTGCGCTTACACCCCTGGGCTGTAGGGGATATTTGGACCTATTCTTGGCCTTATTTTTCGTAGTTTTTCTTGGGGTAGTTAGACAACTACCTTCACAAGATTTTCAAGTATTTTCTCGTGATTTTTTCTCATGTTTTTATCGTGTTTTAAATCGTCACAAACCGAATTCGTTTTGTTTTGATATCGTATGCTTGTTCGAGCTCGCTGCTCGACCCGTTCCACCTACTATATTGAATCATCTACCTACATTTCACCTAATATATAATAAATAAATATTTTGAAAAATATCCCTTTTGAAAATTACAAAAAATTTGAAAAGATTAAAATCAAATTAAAAATTAAAAATTAAAAATAAAAAAAAAGTGTTTCTTTTCTCTGATTGCTTTCAGAAGAGATAAAATAGAATCACAAAAACATTTCCTTAAAAAGTCAAAGCATTCTATTCTGCCTCCTTGAGTTCGACCCAAGCAGACTCACCTGGTAAAATAAATAGTGTAGGTTTTTCTCTGAAAATCGAATTTGTTTGATCGACTGAGATCTTTTCGCGACTTTTTCTACACTGACATCTTTATTCTCTAAAAAGTCGCGATCTGATTTTAGCCGCATCAATGGTGGAGAGAAATTTCCAAGAAATTAGCAGATCCTGTTCCATGGGATATCTTTGAAGAGATATTCCAATATAACTTCTGTCCCTCTCATTGGGAAGAATTAAAGAGGAGAGAGTTGGCTTCTCTGAATCAGGGATCTAAGACCGTACGAGATTATCATGTCCATTTACCGAGCTACTACATTACTCACCAGCTCTAGAAACTTCACCACAAGAGTGTCTTACCGAATTTGTTAGTGGTCTTCAGGGAGATCTGAGAGAAAAGCTTACTGGTTTTAGAGCTACAACCATAGATGAAGCAATAGACATCAGCTCTCGTATTGTGATGGAGAGAGATGAACACCGCCAAAGAAGAAGTTTCCACTTTAATGGTGGACCATCCAAACACAAGGTACAATATAACCATAGAGATCATTGCTATCATCCAGTCGGTTCCAGTATAAGCAGACCACAGACCATGGGTCAGGAATTATCAAGAAGAGGGGGTTTCTCTAGACCTCCATTATACCCTTATAACTCAACACCAGAAAATAGTACCTCTGTGATTGAGTCTTCATCTCGGACATGAATACGTACATGTTATCACTTTAATCAAGAAGGTCACATTAGGAAAGACTGTCCGCAGTTGAGAGGTTCAGGGTTTAAACCAACTCCAAGTAGTAGTATAACATCCACCCCAAACAATGGAGCAATACATAGAGGAAGACAGGGTAGAGGTCGTGGATCACAAGGAACATCTTCTACACAACAACCACCATAAAGTGTTGTGGGTTCTAATTTGCATATTTCTAATGGCTAGCTCAATGCAATTACTGAAGAACACAATTCAGGCACTGTCGTACGAGGTACCGTTACTATTCATGGCTTTTCAGTACATACCTTGTTTGATTCGGGTGCTTCACATTCATTTATTGCTCGACGTATAGTACCCACTTTGGATAAGATCCCAATAGAAGTACACCAGTACTATCTAATCAAGGGACCAGAAGGACAAGTACTTATAATTCGAGAAATCCTGTATGATTGTGTAGTATTGATAGCTGGACATCAATCACATGTTTCCCTATTACTTATTGAAATGGATGACTTTGATCTCATCTTGGGGATGGATTGGCTAGAAAGGAATCATGCATGCCTTGATTGTTTCCAAAAGGCAGTAACTTTTCATATTCCTAACTCGATAGAGTTCCATTTTATTGGAAAGACATTCAGTGATGAGGTCAAATACTTATCTACTCTAAAGGCTCAACAACTGTTAGGGTGTCAAGGCTATTTAGCTTATGTATCCACTACATCAGGGTTAGATAGAATGATATAAGATGTGCATATAGTGTGCGAGTTTCCTTATATATTTCTAGGAGAATTACCCGGATTACCACCTGAGTGAGAGATTGAATTTGAAATCTCTCTCACACCTGATACTCATCCTATCTCTATTCCGCCATGTAGGATGGTACCGGTGGAGTTACATGAGTTAAAGGTACAGTTACAAGAACTGTTAGACAAAGGCTTCATTCGTCCTAGTACTTCTCCATGAGGTGCACCTGTTTTGTTTGTAAGAAAAAAGGATAGGTCAATGTGGTTGTGCATTGACTATAGACAGTTAACAAGAAGAGAGTAAAGAGTAAATATCCTCTACCAAGAATAGATGACCTCTTTGACCAATTACATGGTTCAAATGTGTATTCCAAGATTGACTTAAGATCTGGATACCATTAGTTGAAGATTAAATATACAGATATCTCTAAGACAACCTTTTGAACTAGATATGAACATTATGAATTTTTAGTTATTCCTTTTGGACTAACAAATGTTCCAACAGTTTTCATGGATCTCATGAATAGAGTATTCAAGGAGTTCCTAGATCACATTGTAGTAGTCTTCATTGATGATGTGCTTATTTACTCCAAAGATAAATATTGACATGAACATCATCTCCGGCAGGCACTCGAAACATTTAGGAAGAATAAATTGTATGCTAAATATAACAAATGTGACTTTTGGCTATCTGAAGTATCTTTCTTAGGCCATGTTATTTCTGGGGAAGATATATCAGTTGATCCTATAAAGGTTAGTGCGGTGATGAGTTGAAAACGTTCGAAGACTGTCACAGAAATACGATTTTCTGGGCTTAGGTGGATATTATAGAAGATTCGTGAAGGACTTTTCATTAATAGCATTGCTAATGACTAGGCTGACTCAGAAGGAAGTCCCATTCATATGGTTTGATGCATGCGAAACTAGTTTTCAAACATTAAAAGAATACATAACATCTGCACCTATCCTTACTCTACCCTCTGGAACTGAAGGATTTACAGTGTACATTGATGTATCTAAAGAAGGACTTGGGGCAGTTCTTATGCAACATGGTAAGGTAGTTGCGTATGCATCAAGACAACGCATGACACATGAGAAGAACTACCCGACACATGACCTGGAATTAGCTGCCGTAATTTTTGCTTTAAAGATATGAAGACACTACCTCTATGGTATTACTTTTAAAATCTTCACCGATCATAAAAGCTTGAAATATATGCTTGATCAGAAGGAGATAAATATGAGACAGAGACGGTGGCTAGAGCTATTGAAGGACTATGATTGAACCATCTCCTACCACCCTGGTAAGGGGAACGTCATAGAAGATGCCATTAGTAGAAGAACTTATTCACTTGGATTGGTGAGTGCTATCCACTTCTGGTGTTTACTATCAATGTTAAGTGAATGTAAACCATTTGATAGTAGTGTCGATACTATAACTATTCCTCACCGATACAAACCAAAGATCTGGGATAGAATAAAGAAAGTATAGGAGGATGATCCAGTCCTTAAAGGCTTGAGACAACTATTGAGAAGAATGAGATAGAGGGATTCCAAATACAAGATGGGTTACTATATAACCATCACAGAGCTTATGTACCAGACATACTTGAATGAGGAAAGACATCTTACGTGAAGCACATTGTTCTAGATTATCTATTCATCCAGGACTTACAAAGATGTATAAGGATCTTCGTTCATACTTTTGGTGGCCAGGAATGAAGAAAGATGTTGCCGAGTTTGTGATGTCATGTTTCACTTACCAACAGGTAAAAACTTCACACCAAAAGCCACCAAGAATGTTACAACCCCTCCCCACACTTGAGTGGAAATGGGAAAGCATTTTCATTGACTTCGTTACTGCTTACCTCAGACGACTTGTGGTAAAGATAGTATATGGGTTATAATAGATCGTCTGACCTAGGTAGCACACATTACTCCAATAAATTTATCTTTCACTCCAGATCAGCTTGCTGAGTTATATATTACACATGTGGTTCGCCTCCATGGCATTCCAAAGGAAGTAGTTTCTAATCGAGATTCACGATTCACCTCACATTACTGGGAGAACTTCATGAAATCCTTAGGTACACAACTATGCTTGAGCCCAACATATCATCCACAATCAGATGGTCAATCAGAACATATGATTCAGACATTAGAGGTTATGCTACGAGCACGTGCCTTAGAATGGAAATGATCATGGATTAGATATTTACCTCTTGCAGAATTCACATACAACAATAGTTACCATACAAATATTGGCATGGCACCATTTGAAACTCTTTGTGGACGAATGTGTACTACTCCTTTGTGTTGGCAAGAGGTCGGGATAAAGAACTTTTATGATTCAGCACAGGAAGCTGTAGAGCTTGCTTGAAAAAGACTAATAACTGCCTAGAGTTGCCAGAAAAGCTATAGTGATGCCAGGTGAAAAGATCTTGAGTTTGAAATAGGCGACTTTGTATTCCTCAAAGTATAGCCTATGAAGGGAGTTCACAGGTTTGGCTTGCGTAGAAAGTTGGCACCCAGGTTCATGGGTCCCTTTGAAATCATTCAGCGGATTGGAAAAGTTACATATAGACTTGCGCTTCCTCCACATCTTTTGGCAATACATGATATTTTTCATGTATCAAATCTGAGAAAATATAATAGGGATCCAGAGCATAAGATAAGTTATGATGATTTACATGTTGAGCCAGAGATGACATACCAAGAAATATCTGTGGAAATACTAAATAAAGATATCAAGAAGTTGAGGAATACATAGTTGCCTCTAGTTAAAGTATTGTGGTAGAACCAAGAGTTTGAAGAAGACACATGGGAACCTGAGGTGAAAATGAGAGAGAAATACCCCTATTTGTTTGATTAATAACACTATGCATTGTATATCTCCATTATAAATTAAATAGTGTTCATTCTCTTTAAGGTTGTTCTGGTTTCAATCCTCTTTAAGGTTGTTATGCTTGCATTTCTAGTCTCGAGGACGAGACTTCCTTTAAGGTTGTTATAATTGTAAATCTTTGAACTTGGCATCTCTTGGATTCTATATGATAAGATCCGGCTCGTTAATCGGACTTCGTTTCAATTTGTTATGATTTTTGGAAGAAAGAGATGTAATAAGGTTTAAGACGTCATTAACCCGTAATGACTGCCATTAAGACTAATCAAACATGATTAAAGAAATTAATGACGAATTAAAAACCACTAATGAACATTAGAGAACACTAATCAGTAGTTAGCAAAATATAAACATAAGCCGCGAAAGTTAAAAATCATGATTAGTGAAGGTTAATCACAATTAGCGTTATTAAGCATCATTAGAGAATCTAGAATCCTCTGGAATGTTCTAACTTAGGCCCTATGTTTCGAATAAGTTTTGCCCAAAACCATGGGCCGCTAACCGCAGTTAAGGTCTAAACCATGATTTTCTAACCAAGGTTAGCGGTTTTTTGGAGCTATAAAATTTCCCCCTACCCATTCATTCTCTACAATTTCCACCACCACCACCACCCAGAGGATAGGGTTGAGAGGTCGGGAGGAGGAGTAGGAGGCGAGGAGGGAGCGCTAGCGAAGCGCTGCCGGGAGAACGAGGAGGAGGAAGGTACGATCCTCTCTTAGTTAGCTTTGTGAGTTAGGTTTCGATTCATGTTCATATTCCTTGTTGTTTTCCTTTAGGTGATTTTATGAATGAAAACTTTGCCTAAATTTTCCTAGAAATATGTCCCGATATAAGGGGAAACTCTGCCGAAATTTTTCTAGAAATATCACCCTATCTAAGGGGAAGTTCTGCCGAAATTTCAAGAGAAAATAGGTTCTTCGCGTTCTTCGTGTTCTTCATGTGTTCTTCATGTTCTTCGTATTATTCATGTATTTTTCATGTTCTTGGCACGTTCTAAGTGTTTTTATATGAAATTAAATTCGATCATTTCAGGAGTTATAAATCATCATGTTGAAAGAGAATCACGATAAAGCACTGTATACAAGAGAGAGAGAGAGAGAGAGCTGGAGTAGATAACGAAATCCTTCCTTTTTTGTTGGATTTTCATACAAGATTATTGGAATTCCTTATTTTATGTTCTTCGCTATAAAGAACCCTAATTTGGCTATTTTTGAGAAAATATGAAAAGTTGCTTTGTGATTCCCAATAAAATAACGTTTAAGCATCAAATGAATGCATTGGTTTGGAAAGTTAGGGTTTGGAAGTTCAAAAGAAAATAAATTGGGCATATAAATATATGAATTAATATATGTGTAAGTCTATACTCAGTATTTATGGTTACACTAATCTAAGGCTTAACGGAGGAATTATATCATCGGAATTGATGTGTTTTGAGTTGGATCCTGAAAAGGGTTCATATGTCACGTTAAGGATGACTGGAAGTAGAACTACAGGTCGGGCATGCAACCTGTAGGTTTGTCGAAAGGAACCCGTATTGGCGTTTCCCTACCTAAGTGGTACACGATTGCCCTGTTATAATAAGTGTGCCTGAAATGAATGATTTACAATGTGTGGTATCATGAGCCAATATCTTCGAATTGAACGACGGATGATGTAGTCATGTGGAGGCATGGGTGGTTCAATAGCAGCTGGATCACGATAACATGTATTTAAAGCCACTAGGTTATGTGATTAACGATCATCTTGAGGTTTTAAGCAAACGGGTCCTTGAGGATGATGTACTCCTTTGTTTTCCAGGCTGAGGGTTTGATACCCTGATTAATAAAAGAAACAGAAATTGTCAGGGTAGTATTTGAGGATTGGTTGAGGCGATGTGCGGCAGCACAAGCTATCAGATAAATGCAATCTCGAATCCCGAAGTGTCCACATCTTCGGAGTCCAAGAATGGTGGGGTTCCCCTGGAGTAATCTTTAACGTAGAATAGAAAGGAATATGACTTAAATTAATGAGTAGGAATGTAACTTTTCATGGCAGCAAGTTTTGCAAAATTACACCATTTTGTTTTCTTTTCTCTTCTTAGTTACTTAGTATTTGCTAATTGTTATCCTATTATTTATGGAAAACCCAACAGTTCGGTGAGCCATCACAAGGATTTTAGTAGACATCTAGCCAACCACAGTAGCTTTACTTTGTAAGGTAGTTAGTAATCTTTTTGTGTATTTTCCTTTCAAGCTGATGTACATGTAAATGGTTATAGTGGGACAATGTATCATGTGAACTTTCTTTTGTGAATGGGAAAGTGCTGAAATACTTCCTTCTGAGTATAATTTATTTGCAGTCTGTTTCTGAATGTTAGTTGTGATTGCTGAATAAATTATTGTTGAGTAACCAGATCCGGTTATGAGAGGATCCAACGACCCGAGAATCAAGGTCGTGACACAAATATATATTTAATACCTAGGTTAAATCAATTAATAGCTCATGTCCTTTTGTACGACTATGGACCTACCCATGATAATTTAAGCTAAGTCTTCTTCCCAGAGATCAATTGACTTAGTTCTGATCAGTCAATAATTGACCATATTACAATGGATTGATATTAATATAACAGTTTAACGATTCATCAAACACCTCCAAGGGTATAAACATACCCAGTAACACCATTACTCGTACGCTCATATATTTTCCATATCCAGCTTGAATTACTATATCCATCTAGAACATATAGATGTCTACTATAATGCAAACTAAGGGAAATAGTTCCCTTAAGTATCATAATATTCGATCCAAAGCCTCCAAGTGAGTACGGTTGGGCAACTTGTGTATATGTTCAGCTTTGCAATTAGGAATGATAGGTCCTATGCAATTTGCAAGATATAGTAAGCTTCCTATTACTTGTGAGTACTCGGGTTGAGGCACATGAACTCTACGTTTGTTCTTGTGGAGCATTTTGGATGAATCGAACGGACTTCTTACAACTTTTCTATCCTGATATCCATTTCTCATGTACCTTCTCAGCATAGTAAAACTGAGAAATTATAATCCCATCAACTGACATCTTCAGATTGAGACCCAATATCACATAAGTAATACCCATGTCTTTCATCTCAAAATTGCTACTTAAGAACATCTTAATCTTAATAATAATCCTCATATATGACCAAATAACAATTATTTATCCACATACATGCACCAGACAATATACTCATCGCCTTTTATGTTGGAATAGATACCTCACATTGGAATGGTATTGTCAATTTTTTTATGCCACTACTTTGGTTCTTGTTTCAATGCATAAAGGGATTTAATGAGCTTGCAAATATCTCCATCATTTACATGTGTCACAAGCCCATCGGATTTACCCATATAGTTCTCTTCCTCAAGATTGACATCACATCCATCTAATGGATAGAGAGGTAGTATATCGATGCAAATGCTATAAGCATTTAGATTGTGGTCATCCTGGTCACATAGGAATATGTATCGAAATAATCAATACCTTCTTTTTTCCTATAGACCTTAGCAACTAATCTATCTTGATACTTATCAATTTATCCGTTAAGCCAAAGATTTATCTTAAACACATAGTTACACCCAATTGTAGAGCGACCATTGGCTAAATCAGCCAACTCCCAAGTTACAATAGACATAATCATAGATTTGACAGCTTCCTTCCATTTTTTTGCTTCAGATGAAGCTATGGCCTCTCCATAACTTGGAAGATCACCCTCGATCTGGTAGACACCAAATTCACTACCAAATATCCTTGATTATCCTTGGACATTTGCTCCTCCTTGGCTCAATTTCTTCTAAAGGTCCACTAGTTTCAGGTTTGGACTCAATTCCAAAATTCGATATCCTTTCCGCTTGATACATAATAGATTTTGAGGTGAGGGAAACATAATTGATCAAATTCTAAGGAATCCTAGTCTTCATTGGGAAGACATCTTAAAAAAGGTAGCATTACGGAGTTCAATAACAACGTTGACATCTATGTCAGGTATCTTGGACCTAATTACAGAGAACATATATGTATAGATATTTTCCAAATAGCCTATGAAAATCAGATCGACAATCATAGGACCTAGCTTCTTTCTCTTGTGTTCTAGGACTAAAACTTTAGCAAGACAAGCACATACTTTGATATACTTTATTATTAGTTTCCTATAACTCTGAAATTCAAGCGAAAAATTCTCTATATATCTTAGAGGAACCCTATTCAGAATTCATCAAAAAATATTCAAGGCTTTTCCCTACATATAGGTTGGAAGTTAAAAACTTTATCGAAGTGCATTAATCATGTCAATTATGGTCCTATTTTTCCGTTATGTTTTCCCAATTGACTTTGGTGAATATGGAATACTAATCTTGTGAATTATGCCAAAGAGTTTACACTTTTCATCAAACAAGTTAGATGTATATTTACCTCCTTTGTTTTATCTAAGATACTTAATCACTTTTCCTGTTTCTATGTTGGCCTCATTCTTAATTATAAGAAACTTCTCTAAGGATTCATCCTTGATTTTCATTAGATACTATAAAGACTTGTACTTGGACATATCTCAGATACCATGTCATAAGACCCAACTCGAAAAGAGGAAATCAAGGGAGTTTCTTTCGTGTTAATTGGACTTCATTCGAATTGTTATGATTTTCTGAAGAAAGAGAAGGAGGCTTAAGACGTCATTAACCCTAATGATCATCATTAGAAATAGTTAATCATGATTGATGAGACTAATGGTAGATTAAGGATCACTAATCATGATTAGAGAAGACTAATCATTGATTACTAAAAGATAGTCAATTAGTAGAAGTTAATCATAATTAGTGAAAGTTAATCGTGAATAGCGCTTATTAAGCATCATTAACAAATCTAATAGCTTTTGGAAGGTTCTAACTTAAGACCTAAGTTTTAGAATAAGCTTTGACCAAAATCATTGGATAAAACCATGGGCCACTAACCATGATTAAGGGTTAAACCATAGTTTACTAACCACGATTAGTAGTTTTCTAAAGCATATAAAAACCCCACTATCCATTTATTCTCGACGATATACATTACCACAACTACCTCGAGGGCTAGGGTTGAGAGGTCAGGAGGAGGAGAGGGAGGTGGGGAAGGAGCGCTAGCGAAGTGCTGTCGGGAGGACGAGGAGGAGGACAGTACGATCCTCACCTAGTTGGCTTCATGTAGGAGGTAAGAAACTCTAACTTGAGCTAGGTTTTCAATGCATTTTCTTTTCCAATTTTTTGTTGTGGTTTGAGGAGAAATCTGAGCATAGCCATACTCGAGTGCAGACGGCTCGACAGTTAGTGGGCATATGAGTTCTTCATATGACTCACTCACCCTTGACAAGAGATTTGTTGATTCTATAATTTTTATCGATTTTATAGTTTTTTTGATGGAGGAATCTATGTAACATCCTACTTAGGTACGGGCAGCTAGACAATCAGTGAACCCTGTGAATCATCACATGCTTCACCCACCTAAGATGCGTGGTGTATGCCGATTTTTCATCGCTTGCAATTATGTTATATTCTTTCTATTTCACTGTTGTTTTTCCTCTTGTTGATTTTATAGAGGAAAATCTTTTTATTTTTATTAGAAATATGCCTCGATATAAGGGGAAACTTCGCTTAAATTTTTCTAGAAATATAACCCCGTATAAGGTGAAGCTCTGTTGAAATTACAAGGGAGAATTTGTTCTTTGCATTCTTCGTGTTCTTCGTTCATTCTTCATGTCCTTGCCATGATTTCCATGTTCTTGATATGAAAGTGAAATTCGAACATTTCAGGAATTATAGACCACCCTTTTTGAAATTGAGTCATGAAAAAGTTCTGCATATGCATGAGAGATAGAGAAAGCTCAACTAGGTAACGAAATCATATCTTTTGCTGTTGGGTTTTCATATGAGATCGTTACAATTCCTGATTTTATGTTCTTCACTACAGAGAATCCTAATTTAGATATTTGAGAAAATATGAAAAATGTGCTTTGTGATTCCCACTAAAATAATTGCTAAACATCAAATTGATGCTATGGCTTGGAAAGTTAGAGTTTGGGAGTTAAAATATGTATAAATATGATAATATGTACATAGGAATTAATATATGTGTAATATACTCAATGTTGATGAATAGGTAAATCGAAGGCTGACATGATGAATTCCATCATGGGGATTAATGTGTATTGAATTGATCCTGAGAAGGATCGTGTGCTACGTTAAGGATGATTGGGAGTAGAACTACATGTCGAGCATGCAACTTGTAAGTTTGTTGGAAGGAATCTATATTGGCGTGACCCTATCTAGGTGGTACACGATTTTCCTGTTATGATAAGTGCGCAAAATGAAATAATGATGTGTAACGCATGGTATCGGGTGCCAATATGTTTGGGTTAAATGACTGAAGACATGTTCGCGCCATGTGGAGGCACGTGGTGGCATGATTTGCAGATGGGTTACTATAACACTTGAAATAAGTCGCTGGTAAAAAGATTAAGGTGAAATGGCATGTGATTTTAAACAATAGATTCTCAAGGATGGTATGCATCCATGCTGAACAGGTGGTAGGGCTTAAGGACCATGGATTACTAATAAAAGAGATATTGTTAAGGGTATATTGGAAGATTGGTTGAGACAATGGGTGGCGGCATAAACTTATCCATATCAACGCAATCCCAAATCTCAAAGTGTCCACAACTTCATGATCCATAGAGGGAGAGGACCAATCCTTGAAGTGGATTAGAATGGATGAATATGATCTAAAATAAAAATAAAATAAAGGAATAATTGTATAATTTGGCTTGCTAACCCTTTCAAATATTATGTTTGATCTGTGTTTCTTTTCTTTGTTATTGAGCACTGGCTCATTTCTTTCCTATATTTTCTGAAAACCGAATATGCATCGAAGAGTCATATTACATGGACAACAACCATCCAACTATCCATAGTAGCATTACTCCATATAGTAGTTGGTAATCTTTTTGTACGTTTCCTTTCTAGCTGATGTACATGTAAATGGTTACAGTGGGACAATGTACCATGCAAATTTTATTTTATGAATGGGAAAGTATTGAATGATTTCTTGTTAGTATTTTTAATTGCAGCTTGTTCCTGAATGTTAGTTGTGATCATTGAATAAGTTATTGTTGATTAACCAGATCCGGATACAGGAGGATCCGATGATCCAGAATTTGAGGTTTTGATAGTCTTGTATCAGAGCATGTATAATCAAGTAACTTACTCAGTAGTTTACAAAATTGAGTGATATTCAGAAATTAAAATTGTATTAAGATTCTTTGATCTTAATAACTGACTACGGTACCATTCACAAGTCATTGTCCCGTAAATCATGCTAAGATGTATATGACATAACCTTTGGCCTTGATTCATCATAGGATCATAGCAAACCAAGACATTTCTAAGCGATTAGTGACTATGATGGCAATACTCCAAAGATGGGGCAAAGGCATCATACATTAGAGGACATGCTCAATGTACCCGCTGAGAAACCTGAGGCATCCAGACCTATAGATGATAGGGTTGAAGGTTCTGTTCACCTTTCTGAAGAAGAATCTAATTATCATCCTTCCACTAAGTCCGCTCCTACTCCAACTGAAGGAGAAATGGAGAAGTCCGTTCTTAGACACCAAAAATTACTTGACAATTATTGAAAGGGAAAGATTCCTCGATTCAAATGCATAAAGATACCTATTGAGGCTAAATTATAGATTGATGATGTTAGTAGGATGTTAAGATAATACATGCACCGATAAACATTTGAGTGTACTTTGCTGACTACTCTCTAGCAGAGTATACTAGACGGCGATGGAGAGATATTTTCAAGAAATTAGTAGATCCCGTTCCATTAGATGCCTTTGAAGAAATGTTCCGAGCTCACTTCTTTCCCTCCCATTGGGAAGAATTGAAGAGGGAGCTGGATTCTCTGACCAGGGCTCTAAGATTGTGCAAGATTATCATATTCACTTTACTGAGCTACTATGTTACTCTCTAGATTTAGATGCTTCACCATAGGAGTGTCTTACGAAATTTGTTAGCATGCTTTAGGGAGATCTTAGAGAGAAGATTGCTGGTTTTAGAGCCATTACTATAGATTAAGCAGTGGGCATAACCTCTTGTATTGAGATGGAAAGGGATGAAAATCGTCAAAGAAAAAGCTTCCACTTTAGTGGTGGACCATCCAAATGCATGGTGAACTATAACCACATAAACAACCATTATCATACAATTGGTTCCATTATAAACTCACCAAAGATCTTGGGTCAGGAATTATAACGAAGAGGGGGTTTCTCTGGACTTCCAATATACCCTCCTGACTCAACAACAGGAGGTAGTACCCTTATGGTTGGCTCTTCAGCTCAGACATGAACACATTAAGAAATACTATCCGCAATTGAGAGGATTAGAGTTAAGACAACCCCAACTAACATTGTAGCATCCGCCCCGAGCATTGGAACAACATACAGAGAAAGAATAGGCAGAGGTCAGGGCCCACAAGGACTGTCTCCTACGCAGCAACCACCATAAAGTGTTGCAGGCTCTAGCTCGCCTATTCTTAATGGCTAGCTTAATGCAATCATTTAAGAACCATCTTATAATTAAAGCACAGTCGAATGAGGTACCGTTACTATCCATACGATGCATGATTAGAATCAGGTGAATGTGCAGTTGTTGGCATCTATCCAAGCCATTCAGCTGACATAGAAAGCCCTAGCACAGACCGCGTTTCAGGACATGCTGAATGACGTTATGAATAGACATGCAGGAGGAGGAGGAGGAGACAGACCAAGAGAAGGTGGTGGACCCCGTGATGACCCCGACAAGGAAGAGCCTGACCATGGGAGGCCAAAACCCACATTGAAAGAGACATATAACCCTTGATAGAGCTAGTGATCGAGTGGATCCTCATAGCATTGGTGCATGCTCACTTTGAGTAGAAGCCTTAGTTCCTTACTCTTCTCCATTCTTTCCACGGGAACACCAACGAAAAGTTGTACATTCATTTGCAGCAATTTTCACACTTCTACCGTACTACCCACTACCCCAATGTTCCTTTGGATGTAGTGAAGATGATGGTGTTCCCCTTCAATCTATAGGACAAGGCCCTATACGAGGTTAACCGTCTGGAAAAGATTGTGATGACATGGGAGGAACTGAAGTCCGCCTTCCTGCACAAATTTTATCCTCTCTGTCGGCTCAACCTGATGCAAGTCAGAATAAACAATTTCTCTCAGGGAGTCCACGAGACTATTCATGAAGCATGGGAGAGATTCATCAATCTGCAGGAGAAATACCCCCATCATGAAATTTAGAGGTCAAGCTTGGTTCAACACTTCTTCGGGGGGCTGAACGTAGAAAGCCAAAGTCTCATTGACTCATCTTATGGAGGATCACATTTGAATAAGGATGAAAACGTAGTTTGGCATATTTTTGAGGAAATAGCCAAAGGAGAGGCCACCCTCTCTTCATCCAAGGCATATCAGAAGCAACCCCAGATCCTCTTGAAGTATGTTCATATGGCAACATCTTGTGAGGCGGAGACAGATGAGAGCTCCAACCTTAGCATCATTAGGGGCCATATATCAAAAGTTCATATTATTAAGAAGCGATCACAGGACCTTGAGAAACTCGCTGCGGTCGAGAAGAGAACGCTTAACGTCGACAAGCTGGATCAGATCATCAAGCAGTTGGACTGCTGGTGGGTTCCATCAGTTTTGTTCAGTCAGTGATACCATCCACAGAAGCTCCAGATGATAAGAAAGATGAGCCATCACTGCCAGAACACACTCAGCCGAGCCAGCAACCACCGGCAGTCCAGTACATGTACTACGTGCAGGCGCCCGATCAGGGACAACCACATCAACAGATGGTTGTTTACCAACCAGACTTCCTTCCATCATCCGATCCAGCCTTTCCGCAACCACCCTTTATCCAAGAAGTCAATGGTATGGAGCAATGATGTACATCTGGCCCATCCTACCAGACATCCTCAGGGCCAGCAACCAGCCAACATGCAGTACAACCAACCATATGGTGGTCGTTTTGGACAGTCCTCATAGCTCCGCCTCAGTATCATCAGCCTATGCAGTACAATAACCAATGGAGGCAGCACCGACAATATCAGTAGATGTACTACCATCAGCCCCAACCATACCACCAGTATACGGCTGCACCACCTTCACAATATCAACAGTACTCTTCTTCCTCCTACCATCAGTATCAGCTTCCTCCACCTTGATGAATCTAGGATTCATCACTCTAAATCTCATTTTTTAAGCTCAAATCCCTTACAATCAACAACATATCTACATCTATTCTGCATATTTAGCATTCATACATGATTTCATAATAATTACATTTTAGCACTAATTTTTGCACAAAATAAGAAGCCAAAACTCCAAGCCAAAATAGACCTGTAAATAGCCTAACTTCCCCGATTTTTAACTCATTCATACTAACTCCGAATAAGCCAAAACCACTTCCACTGTGTACATATCACTAACAAGAATAAATAAAAAATATAAAAAAATAATTAACCCAAATAAGTGGACCGAAAACCCAAACCCTAGTTTCAGGATTTCCGGACTAAAAACCTCATATCTTCCTCATCCAGTGTCCGATTTAATTCTACTTACTTTTGAACTAATGTGCATTCAATTACCTACAAAAAGACCAAGTTCAAGTGAATCAGAGCTCATATGTGAAAATTGGGTTTTGGGCCTCTTTTGTATATTTTATTTTAGCGATTTTTGACCTATTATTTTATGTACATATTTAACCTATTAATAAAAATCCAAAAAAATAGATTAATGTGAAAATATTTATCTCTTATTTTACCATATTTTTTCAGATTTTTATCTGATTTAAAAATAACATAAAAATTACAAAACCCAAAAATCAAGGTATTCTATATACATGGGATACCCCAAAAATACCACTTTATGCAAATGATCGATTCTGATTTTGATTTCTTCATAAAAGTTGTAGATCTCATCGAGACGAGCAATTCTCGTGAAGAAACTTTTTTGATCTGAGGCTATTTACTATTTCTTTTGTATTTTACAAAGTAATTTATTTTCGATTTTTCTTGTGCTGACACGTGGCAGCACCTGGTGCCGCCACGTGTCAACTATTTTCCACCTTTTTAAACTCATTTTTATTAAAAAATTAAAAATAAAAAAAATAAAAATAAAATTAAAAGTCCCACGTGCCTCCAAGGCACGTGCTCCGCACGTGCTCTCCTCTTTGTCTCCCCCCAGCCGCCACGTGTACCCAACTAGGTCGTTCGATCTCGGACTATCGGACGGCCCCCGCTCGTCTTCCACCTCCCATCCCTAGGCGCCTTTCCCAAAATGGTGTCGCCGCCCCGCTCCGCAATCTCCGGCGCCGCCTCCCCCGAATCTCGCCCTCCCCGATCGTTGCGTATCCCATCTTCGATAGCACGATCACCTTCCAATCTCCTCATCCTGGCAAATCTCGTCGAATCCCAAAACTTGTTCTCATCAATCGTGCGCACCACCTTCCATGTCCAACCACCCTCGACGCCCCTATTTAAGCACAAGCGCAGCGCCTCGCCAATCCATCCGCCGTTCTCCAAGTGGTCGTGACAACCTCGCCGGCGTGATCCGAGGTGCCCACCTCGTCGCAGCAAAGCCCTTGCCGATGCCCCGCTCCGATCAACCACCATCGAGCCCTCTCCTAGGTACTCTCTCTCTCTCTCTTTCTATCTCTGTCGAGCACGACAATCGCCGATTTCCCCATTCTTCACCGATCAACCCCACGCGAACTTCGTCGCTGCCGTGAGCCACCGCCTCCATCGACGAGCTGCTCGCCATCAACGTCATCTTCATCAACCTTCATCCATGTCATCGAGCATCGCCAACTCCGTTGTCATCAAACTTGACAACAACAGTCGACGGCAGCAACTCCGCCCCTCAACGCCACCGCCGAGGCTGGGCCCCGACTCCTCCTCCTACCAGCCCGCCTCCTCACCTCCGCCTTCATCAGCCGGGCACCGGCCCGAGGTTCCCTACCTCGCTTGCACTGTACGTGACGGGGAGGGGGGGGACATCCGCCTTCATCAGTCGGTGCACGTGACCGTGGGAGAATTGCACAAAGCCCCTCCAGACTCCCTTGTAGTTGCGCACCAGCCCCCGCCTCCAGAGGGCACGTGCCACGCACGTGCCCCTTTGGAAATTTTGCAAAGACAACCCCTGTGTATAGGTGATTACATTACATCCCCTTTGCTTCTTTTCATATTTATATATTGCATTTGTACGCTTGTGTTCTCCTTGATTTTTAGACCTCTTCAGTACATTAATTTATTATAAAAAAATAGCATGATGTTTCTAATTTAATTCTCTACGTGTTGACTTATTGTGGCCATTTTTGTGATCGACGGTTATTTAATAATCAAATATTCTGTGGAAATTTGCATATTTTTCCCTGTTGGTGCTCTTAATTTTGCCATTGATTAACAGTTGCTCTAAAAATCCCGAAAAATAACATGTTGTAGAGAATTGTGCTTGACATTGTGCCCAAAAAGAATTGCATTTGCATGCATAGTTTGCCCTGTAAAAATCATTTTGCATATTTCAGTGTCTAATTTTTAATAGGTATTAGATCTCACATTTTCGAGGTTTAGGATTTTTTTGAGATCAATCACCACGTGATAGATCTTAGATAGTTTTATTCCTTGAAAATAAGTAGGTTTAATATTTATTATAATTAAATATTGAAATTCATTTTGTTTGTACTTAAAAATTCATAAAGATTCATATTGCATCCAAAAATTTCAATAAAATTTTAGTGCAATCATTTAATCATATTTTGCATTGTGGCGAAGTTTCGTATTTTTCGAACATCGTTTGAACATAATTTTCATTTTAGTCCCTAAAATTGTATATTACACCTTTTATTGCATTAAAAATTCCAAAAAAAACCGTCTCGAAAACTGCACATCAAATTTGATAGACATAACTTTAGGTTGTTCCTTTGCCTCCTTGTGATCTACCTTGGGACTTGCCCAAGTAAAATTAACATAAAACCACGAGATTGAAAATTAAATAAATTATTTGTGGTTATTTTCTTGACCGATTCCGATTGCCACCTACAACGCACGATAAATTATCTTTTAACACGAACGCTGCATTATTGGGCTCGTCAGATGGCGCCGCTGCCGGGGAGGCAAACGACTTATATTTTTGTCTTGAAAATTTTCGTTCGATTTTCCGCATTTGGGTAGTCCGATCCCCGAATTTTTCATTGTAAATTCCATTTTTCTCCCTGCAATTTATTTTCAGCATTTATTTTTCATAAATTTTTTAGTCACTCTCTTACACTATCTCTCTTATTTTTCTTGCAAGGTACTCGGCGTAAGTGGAGCAGTTTTTCCAACTTCACCGACTTCTGCGAAAGCCACAATTAAAATTAAGATCGAGTCGAGTCGTGAGAGAGCGTAGAGTTTAGGATTTATTTTTCTGAACTTTAATTTCTGTAATTAATTGTACATTTACAGCGGTGTCCGTTTGGACTCTCGCGTGTGTAAAAAAACCTCTTTAGACTTGCACATACGACTCTCAGAGCATTTCAATTTTTGATTGTGCTCGTAGGATTAAGCCACACTGCACTATTAACTGAGACGTACATATATCGTTCAACTTAGCCAAAAATTTAACCAGTTCTTCCCCGCTAATAGAACTTTCTGCCTAGGTGCGGTTTTTCATCGGCTTGCATTTCATATAGAATAATTTTCAATTTCTGTCTAGCATCCCACATGGAGATTGCAAGGATTCACTGTAAGTCTTCTAACTGAGCATACATCATAGTTTTTCGCATGCATCGACTTTTCCCGAACTCCTCCCTCTTGTTTTATCACATAATTCTAAAGGAAATTTGGACTAGACGGTAGACGTATATTTTTGCTCACTTAATTTCTTTAGTGAACACCAAATTAAAATTGGGACTGTTAAATATAGCTGATTTTTTTAAGAACCCATAAAATCAAGAATTCTTGCGGGAGAGCAACCCCGACATTGTTTGTCTTTATCTTGCAGCGAGAAGAGAGACGCACACTAGGATAGAGCCAAGCCAAGATTTTCATATAGACTACTAATTTTAAAAACCGATTAGCTACTTCTCAGTGAGGAATATGGGTAACCGGTAAACGATCTGGACTTCCTTAGCAGAGTGGGTGGTTTAAAGGATACTGCGTAAGGCTTCGTCCTTAAGTAACACGGGTAGCCGTTTTACGGTCCGTACTTGCACCTATACTGGCTGAAAGTGGATGCAACTAGTCGTACGAACTCGGGACAGTCTTCAAGGAAATTTCGGCACCCAACAGCTCGTTAAACGGTTTGCAAGATTTGACTTCTCATCAATTAAAAATCAACAAGATAATTGGGCGAACTCTTACGGCCTTTTGAGTGAGTTGGTGAAACAAAAACTTTGTATTGTGTTTGATTTGTGGTTAGAACTTAGTTGATCATCGAATACCGCCACACTTGTGCCTAGATCATAATCCATACACCTCTTGATAATCTCTTGGATTCAAGAATGGAAGATTGTGGTAATTTCTGTTCGGACTCAGCGAGCCCTTTTTTGACTGCCACAAACTTTCTAGTCTCAAACGTTCTGAGCCACTCTTACTCAGAACCACCTTGGGTTCGAGGACACCTTCCCCTTGAATCCTCCTCTTATAATCTTTTCCAAACTATTGACTCCAATTTTTCACAATCTGAAGGTGAAAAGAAGCACTCACGAAAGATGCCTTCAAAGAAGAGCAATCATGAAGATGAACTCAATGAAGATCCAATGCAAATGGTTCTCGCAAGATTAGGCGCGTCTAAACAGCAACAAAATTTAATGAGGGAACAGCTTGAATGTTGAATGCAGAGGGAGAACCATCAATGGAAGCCGCATACAATTCCGGGTAATACAAAGTTAGAAATTATTTACAGCCACCGCAACCTGAGGTTCACCATGAACTGAAGCCACACTTCCTGAGTCAATTACCACAATTTCATGGTAATGCATATGAAGAACCATATGAATTTTTGCGTGATTTGGAGCTAGTATGTTCTAATCAGAGGCACCCACAAGTCATCCAGGACTACATTTGTTTCACTGCACTACCTTTCGCCTTGAAAGGTAAGGTAGATTACTGGGTGAAAAATTTGAGAGTGACGGTGACCACTAGGGATGTCAATTTGGGTCTACCCATTGGGTACCCGACCTGAACCCGCCCCATTTAAGGACCCGAAACCCGTCCCATTTACATTTGGACGGGTTTGGGTTTTGAATTGACTACCCATGCGGGTATGGGTACGGGTTTGGGATTGCCTTGTGGGTACCCGAACCCGAACCCGCCCCAAACCCGAATAAAAAAAATATATAAAGATAGATGTGTATGTTGCATTTTAATCAAACTAGACCCAAATTCATTTCATATCTAATATGTATCGATCTACATGTATAAATATCGAACTCAATTTTCTCCTCTCCATTCATTTTTTTTCTTATTTAACTAACTTTTTGCATCTTTAATAAACAAAAACTATCAATACAAAAAGTTAAACACTTAACATATATAAACATTTAATATTCTCTATATATTGCACATTTTTATGAATCACCATATTAAACAACCTCACTCTATTTCGTCTATCTGTGAAAATCTTGTATACAATTACAAATCAACTTAAGATTTACCATGTCGAAGATATGGGTACCCATTGGGTACACGGGTATTCGACGGGTATATGGGTACCTGCTAGAAATTACACGTTTAATAAATGGGCGGGTATGGGTAGTGATATTATAAATGGGTATGGGTTTGGGAATAGTAATACCCGCCCCAAACCCGACCCGCTGACATCCCTAGTGACCACTTATGATAGGTTCAAGAACCCATTCTTGAAGAAATTCTTCCTTTGAGTCAAACCAATCAAATGAGGACTCGCATCACTAGCTTCTCTCAGATGTCGAATGAACCACTTTGTGATGCATGGGATGGATATATTTAAAGATCTGCTGCAGATATGTCCCTGCCATGACCTAGATAATAACATCCTGGTTCAATCATTCTATTCTGGCCTTAACTATGGGACTCAGGGTTTAGTCAGCGCTGCCTGTGGAGGCAATTACACATCCCGAGGAACTGAGACTGTCTGGAAAATACTGGAGCAGATGGCGGAGACTAGCCGTTCACAAATCGCTAGTAGAGCTTACAATGATTCCCTGAACACCTTTCAAGCTAAAGGAGGGAAGCAAACTGTCGTAGAAATAGCAGAGGATTTGATTCCCAACATGAACATCATCGCAGATAAATTAACAGTGTGGATCACATTCATAAAAGGATGAACGACATCGACAACCGGATCTCCCAGTTTCCAAAGCAAATGGAGGAGCTAACTGAGAAGGTATCCAAGATAGGGATACCTACTGCACCTACGGCCTCGATCTATCATGTACATCATGTTCAGGAGCAGCCAGGGTCAGGACAACAACAATCGTGGGCTCAGGACCAATCATGTACCCAACCTTCCCAGCAGTCACCTCTAATAGCTGAGACAGTCGAAGAAGCCCACCTCTGACATTCAAAATAAACGGCATTTAGTACACATAAGACAATAGCCGACAGGGTAATATGGGGGACCGTAAGCAATATCAACGTCCACCTACTTCTACAATGCCACATTTCCCACAGCTCCACAGCACACTCAGCACTCGAGGCAGCAACAGCCATACAACCGTCAGAACCAACCTCAACAACATTCGTCAGCAATATCAAGCTCCAAATCAAGCATCTCAATCATCCAAACCTCTAGAAGAATCGGTAGACATCCAGAGACAGATGCTGGAGGAAACTCGCAGTTTTCGAAATGAGCTGTACGATCTATGGGTAGATGTTAATCGTTTATTCCGTTGCAAGGATGAACAGACAGCCCCAGCCACAACCATTCCCGTCCAAGTTCAAGCTAACCCAAATAGCTTGAACAGATCTCAATCATCTCAACACAATGGTCAGGTATACTATTCATATTTTTCCACATCTGAACATGAGATCCTTTCGTTTGACAATATCAATTCCATGTCACTCAGTAGTGGAAGGACCGTGGTCGTACCTGACCGGGCAAGGGAATCGAACCATCAAGACTCGGAAGGTCAACCGGAGGATGCATCTGAGGATGAAGAAGAAGGAAGCCCGAGGATTTCAGCTCGAGATAAAGGAAAGGCATCTATGGAGACCGTAGAGGACCTTGAACCTCTAGTTGCTGCAAAAATACCTTTGTCACCATTTCAGCAAAATGATTATTATTAAAAAAAATTATGATTGTAATAAGAACTCCAAATATAATAAAGATGCTCTTATTTATGATTCAGGCTCTCTTTCTCATGTCTCAAATGCTTCCATTCCTTTCCCCCATGCTCTTAAGAAAGGAAAACAAAAGAAAAACATTCAGAATGACCCAGTGATGGAAAAGTTATGCCAGCAGAATATCACAGTCAAAGTACCCTTTGATCAATATGTGGCCAGTAATCCAGCATTTTCGAAATACTTGAAAATGAGATGTACTCCCACCAAGGCTCGTATAAAGAAAACAAATCAGTTTGTGAAGACTCATGTCCTGACAGTGGCCACTACCAAAAGCGTCAGAAATCAGCATTTACCAAGGACGAAAAGGGATCTGGGTGATCATTATGTGGAAAGTCACATTGGCGGCATTACATTCGCACGCACACTTCTCGACAATGGTTCTTCCATCAATCTTCTTCACTTAGCCTTATACTATAGATTGGAGTTAGGTCCTCTTCAGAAATCATTATCTTTACTTCAATTCGCTGACAAGTCTACTAAAAGACCTAAGGGAGAAGTGAAAAATGTTATCATTATGGTCGAGGGTACGGAATACAAAGTGGACTTCACTGTCCTTGGTATGGAGACCCCGAACCATTGGAAGGAATCACAAATCATTCTTGGAAGACCGTTCTTAAGAACCGCCAAAGTTGTATTAGATTAGGGCACTGGAATGATGAAATTCCGTTCCCTAGATGGAGAAGTGGATCTGGAGATGAAACAAACAAAGTGGCAAAGACCAGATTCCGAATCCACCACTGAAGATGCTGAAACATCCGAGTGTAATCTCATCAGCACTACTGGACCATGGGATCAACTGCCAGATCTCCAGATTGATAACACCACAACAGAAGAAGAAACAATGCACCATGCAGTATGCGAGCTATTGCCAGACAAATCTAAATACCCGGATGTTTATAATCTTGATGACACAGAAATCCTTTCGGATTTGTCAATGCCATCTTCTTTGGGAAATCAAGAAATATCGATGACGAGTCGGACGCGGCTTTGGCCGAATTACTGCACTACATTAGCAATCTAATTCACATTCCTTCCGGATTAGTGGCTAACGTTTCAAAGAATGATTCACCGCCAACCAGCACAGAGCCAGATTTAAAAGACATTCAGCCAGACTTGATTGATGATGTAGATCTACCAGAGCTGAAACCCCTCCCTCCTACACCTAAGTATGCATTTCTTAATGGACCCAAAGATAAATTTCTGTGATTATTAGCTCATCATTAACCATGGACCAATAATCTATACTTCTATAAGTCCTTGAGCGAAATCTAAAAGCCATCGGTTGGACGGTTTCGGATCTCGTAGGAATCAACCCTGCTCTCTACTCGCACCAAATTTATGTTGAGGATAATGCAGGGCCTTCCCGTGAATTTCAGAGAAGATTAAACCCCAATCTTCAAGAAGTAGTTAAGAAAGAGATAGAGAAATGGTGCAAAGCAGGTTTTATATACCTCATCTCTGACTCCAAGTGGGTAGGCCCCTTCATATCGTCCCGAAAAAGTCAGGAATCCAGATGGTCACCAACGAGGAGGGTGTAGAGATCGCGACCCGAGTACCCACGTCGTGGCGCGTTTGTGTCAATTACAGGCTCCTGAATGCTGCGACCAAGAAAGATTACTTTCCACTGCCATTTATTGATCAAATCGTGGAGAGACTTGCAGGGAAAGCATTCTTCTGTTTTCTTAATGGGTACTCTGCCTACAATCAAGTAGCTATCGCTCCCGAGGATCATGAAAAAACCACATTTACATGTCTCTTAGGTACCTACGCATTCAAGCGCATGCCATTCGGGCTTTGTAATGCCCCAGGCACATTTCAGCGGTGCATGATTGCTGTATTTGCCGAAATAGTGGGAAATTTCCTGGAAGTCTTCATGGATGACTTCTCGGTCCATGGTGATTCATTTGATACATGTTTAACGCACTTGCACCGAGTCCTCAAGAGATGCAGGGAGGTTAATTTGGTACTCTCCTGGGAGAAGAGTCACTTTATGGTGACCGAGGGTATCATGTTGGGGCATGTCATCTCCAAAAAGGTAATGGAGGTCGACCCTGCCAATGTGGATGTGATCAAGAAACTTGAGCCACCAGCCAACGTCAAGTCAGTGAGGCCTTTTCTAGGGCATATTGGATTTTATCGAAGGTTTATCCCTGATTTTTCAAAGATCGTTCGTCCACTGACTGAGCTCTTAGGGAAAGACACTGAGTTTATTGTAAATCACAAATGTCTTGAGGCCTTCGAGCTCCTCAAAAAGAAAATATGTGAATCGCCAATATTACAAGCTCCCGACTTTCTTCCCTTTGAGATCATGACTGATGCATCGGATTTTGCTGTCGGAGCTGTGCTTGTACAAAGACGGGATGGGATCCCTTATGCGATTCACTATGCGAGCAAAGTATTAGATCCTGCACAGAGAAATTATAAAGTGACTGAAAAGGAAATGCTCATGGTTGTTTGGGCCCTTGAAAAATTCAGATCATACATATTAGGCTCAAAGGTGACAATTTTCACTAATCATACGGCAATTAGATACCTCATGGATAAGAAAGATACCAAGGCACAGCTTTTGAGGTGGATCTTGTTAATCCAGGAATTTAATTTGGAGATCAAGGATAAACCTGGAATAAAGAATGTTGTTGCTGATCACCTTTCCCCAATTGAGAAAAATGATTATCCTGACACTGGACCTATTAAGGAGACTTTTCCAGACGAATCTATTTGCGCTATTGATTGAACCCCTAATATTCCAACATCGTGAACTATCTTGTCTCCAAGAAGGTTCCCTTTGGTTGGACCAAGAGAATGATTGATCGACTGAAGTCAGATTCAAGAAAATACCATTGGGACGATCCTTTCCTTTTTTATGAAGGAGCGGATTGTGTCTGGAGAAGATGTATTCGTTAGGAGGAATATCAGAGTGTCCTCACACATTGTCATTCTCTCGAGGCTGGAGGACACCATTCGGGAAAGAGAACCACACACAAGGTACTCTTATGTGGATTTTACTGGCAGACCTTATTTCGTGATGCTAATGAATTTGTACGATCTTGCCCGATTTGCCAAAGGATGGGAGGGACTGTTGGTTATAAAGATGAAATGCCCATGCAACCAATGATTTTCTGTGATATTCGATGCATGGGGGATTGATTTTATGGGTCCCTTTCCCAATAGCAATGGATTTGAGTACATCTTGTTAGCGGTTGATTATTTGTCTAGATGGGTAGAGGCTATTCCAACCCGAACCGCATATAGCAAAACCGTATGTAACTTTATCAAGGATAATATCATTGCAAGGTTCGGTATACCAAAAGTTTTGATTTCTGATGGAGGTAGGCACTTTGTGAATAAGGAAATGAGATCTTTGGCTAAAGAGTATAAGTTTGAGCATAGAATAGCCAACCCATATCATCCACAATATAATGGCATGGCAGAGGTTTCTAATAGAGAGGTGAAGGGTATTCTTCAAAAGTTGGTTCATCCATATAGGAAGGACTGGTCAAAACTATTGGACCAGGTTTTGTGGGCCTATAGGACAGCCTATAAGACTCCACTCGGTACTTCACCTTTTAGGATGATCTATGGCAAGTGATGAGCCGCCTGAACGACTAAGGTAAAGGAATAACTAAGGTCGTTGTGACCTCAGTCACTCGGGACTCAGAGCTCAACAAGAAAAAGATCAGACCACCAATCAAAGATCAAAACACGATAAAACAAGCAGCGGTCTCGCTAAGATATTAACCTGGTATAGCACCCAGGGTCGAACTCGAGGAGCACGTGATGGCCTTGCGGCCTACGAAGTAGTCTAAGGAAAAGAGAAAAATATAAACAAAGGGGTTTTTGGTGGGTTTTTTAACATTTTTATATTTTTTTGGATTTTTAAATAATAGAGAAAGTAAGAAAACTAGTAAATAAAGCAACTTCACACAATTATTTAACTACTCAAACTTTATCCAAAAATTCAAAAAAAATATTTTTATGTTTTTTTATAATTTTTTATGTTTTTGGTAAATTTTTTTGTTTTTCTGATTTTTAGGGGATTTTACAAAAATGAAACGAGACAGAAAATGCAAGCCACTGTCCAGTCAGGCTTCTACAACCATTTAAAAATGCTAAATGGTTGTTTCAAGGCCTGGAGGTAATTTTCCTGTAAAGTATGAAATACAAGGAAAAATTAGGCACTGGATTTATTATTTTTGGATTTTTCAATTATTTATTAGAATTTTTCAAAGTTTTTCAATGTTTTTCAATTTTTAAATTTTTATAAGTCCAAAAATGACCAAACTCGGTCAGAA
This sequence comes from Ottelia alismoides, assembly GCA_037367405.1. NCBI lineage: Eukaryota > Viridiplantae > Streptophyta > Magnoliopsida > Alismatales > Hydrocharitaceae > Ottelia > Ottelia alismoides. The sequence continues at coordinate 11,640 of JAZKJV010010615.1, read as the reverse complement.
AATCAAACACAACAAAACAAACAAAATTTAATTTTTTTGTAATTTTTAAAGATGTTTTAATATTTTTTGTGAATTTTATATCTAGACAGTAAGAAAAATGAAGGTTTTTGAAATTTTAAAAATAATAAATGGGTTCCAAAAATTTCCCAAAATTTAGTGAAAATTCTGCACAGTGGCAGGAGTTACGTAACAAAGTTTTGCACAATTTGGATGATATTTGATATTTTATTTACAACAAATACAATCCCACAGTCACAGGGACCTATTTGTCATAAAAATATACTAGGGGGCCTAGAAATAACAAGCAAAGGAATCCAAGGGGGTTCGGTGCAAAATCTCCAAGAACTCACGCGCCACACACGTGATCTGGGCACTCAGGGACCATTTTGTAATAAAACTTAAGTCCCTGGACTAAATAGTAACCCGTACTAAAAGTCCAGGGGCAAAAGTATAAAATGCCCACGATATTCAGCACATGTGCAAATAAAGCACTCATAGGGGTATATGTGTAATTACCAAAAAGATGTTTTCATTCATGAACACCTCAAAACATCAGGCCCATACATGCAATTATCCCAAGATTCACAAGTGTCGATGCACGTGACCACAACATACAGGGGTATAAAAGCAAAGACAAGAAATGACAAGGTCCACTATGCAAAAAGTACAAAATAAAAACATCGGAACTCAATATTTACAGGACTAAATATTAACAACTAAAAAGCTAAGGGCTTAAGGGATATTTACCCTTTATTAAGCGGAGGGTTGGATGCGCGCCACGTAGCGAATCAGACGGTGAAGGAGGCGCAACACACAACAAAGGAACCCCGTTTGGATCAGACGGCGGAGGACCTCCCACGTGGAGGATCTGACGGCTGCGAATCGCTGTGGGTGAACGAAGGGTCCCCTGCTCTGATTTGACGGAGGAGAGCTAGCCACGTGGATGATCAACGGCTGATGTACGCCGTGGCTAACCCTCGTGGATGGAGGGTCCAGATCAGTCCTCCAAGAGATCAGACGGTGGAGGGCTCCTCGAATGGATGGCTAAGATCGCGTCTGGAGCAGGAGGAAGATCGGACGGCTCTGGAGGATACTCGAAGAACAGGTGGCCGGCAAACTTCGCTAGCCCGGTACGCGCACAGTGATCCTCCTCGCGGGCTACTGGTGATCGGAGAAGAAGCGCCTGAGCCTCCCGCATCTGAAGCGCCCCTCCGATGGCGCAACGGAGCTCCGGAGAGCTCAGGCGACACCGGCGGAGCTGGAGCTGCTGCTCCTGAACGTCAAGTCTTCAGATGGGCTTGTCTTAACCTGCAAAGCAATGCAACAGACTCCTGGGTCGAGGGCAAAGTGCCTCGACCCGGTTAGCGGTGGTGGGGATGATCGGTGCGTCGAGATGGGGGAGCTCCGGCGAAGCGATGGCGGTGGAGCCCCAATCCCAGTTCTGGTGCGAACCGGGTTGAACGAAGGGGTGGAGAACGTGCGTGAGAGGAGTGCAAATCTGTTGGCCAAATCTGATGGTCGAGATGGGGGCGAGGGTGGTCGGAATCGAGGGTCGTCGGCGATGGGTCGATTTGGGCGTAACTCTAAATTAGCGGAAAAAGAAAGAATTGGAGCTACCTGATGGACGAGGTAGACTGGGGATGAGCCGATGAAGCTCTAGGTCCTAGCCTCGAGGGTCGTCGATGCCCGAGGCTCGAGCACCTCGTCTGGGCGGCGCACGGCGGCGCAAGGTCGCAGGATCGATGGTCCGGTCGCTCCCTCCTCGCTGCAACACAACCAATCGCAAGCTGTTACTCAAGCAAGGGTAATGGAGGTCCTGGGGTGGAGAAATGAGAACCAAAGATGAGTGAAGGCGCAAGCGGAGCTGAGGTTATATACAGCCAGGGGTCCGGCTAAAGGAAGGTCGGGCGAGAAGCTCGGAGCGCGGATCCCAAGAACATCTACCGGGCGTGGATCAGGGATGATTATGGAGCAAATGGAGCCCGGGATTCACGGGTTTGGGTGTCGGATCGAGTGGGGATAATATCAAGAAATCGGGTTAAGGGCTCGGATCCGGAACTTTGTGGTCTAAAAGGGGGAGTTGACCGGGGGGTCAACATCCCCCGTGGCCCAATAGAATGCGACCACATGGAAAATAATTGGAAATTCATTTTAAAATAGAAAATGGCCGATTTAAAGAAAACTTAAAACATGAAAAATGTTCCTTTTATTTTAAACTTTTTTTTGTGATTTTTAATTTTTTTTGAAATATAAATTAGGTATTTACAATATGGTACTATATATATAGGTATATACAATGTTGATTTTTAATTTTTAATTAATTATTTTTGTACATTTTTATTCCAATTTTATATTTTATTTATAGCATAAAATTAGGAATAAAAAGGTATTTTTATTTTATTTTATTATTTATTTACAAGGGTAAAATAAATAGCTATATACATTTATGTACATGGTATATATACAATGTTTCTTTTGGTTTTTATTTTTGTTCTTTTTATTTTAATTTTTCTTTTTATGGTTTTTATTTTATTTATTTACAATATGAAATATAGAATATATACAAGTTTTATGGGATTTTGATTTATTTATTTACAAGGTAAAATAAATATAGAAGTGGGTTTATGTACATGGTGGATATACACAAGGAAGGATGTTTTTATTATCTTTTTAATTTTCTTATTTTTATTTTGATTTTGTATTTACAAATATGTACAAATATTTACAAACTTATTTTCATTTTTATAAGAGGAAAATATTTTTATTTTATTTACAAGTATATGAGCTTCCTTATCTCTCTCTACTTGGGCATTTATGCGGTCAGGCCCATGTTGAGCCCTCCCTTGGGATTAGGTTGCTCGATATTTATCTAAATATCTCCCTCTTTTTCTTTTGTCTCTTTATTCTTTTATTTATGCACAAAAACATGCTATTTATTCAATTTTATATAGTGCATGCAATTTGATAATTATTTGTATTTACATGAATATACATGTGTTTCGCAAAGGTTTTGTAGCTAAAATAAAAGAATAAAGAGTGATGAATGGGTATTCATCACCCCCCTATACTTAACTTTGCTAGTCCCTTAGCAAACACTTATTTGAAAAGAAGTGAAAAAGAGAAAGCGAAAGAAAAAGAGGAGAATATACATGAATTAAGGCTGATTAGTAAACTTGCCTTTCATTAAATTGAAATATGGAGCTCGATCAGATCTTTGGATTATTAATGTGTCGGATCCTTATTTGGACTTAAGCTTAAAACTCAACAACCTCTGAGTTCCACCAATCTATGGGCAAGACTCCTCAATAAACCAGATCAGAACAAGTCTACATATACAAACTCTAATGACCATGAATCTTTCCATGCGGTGTAAGTGATATGTAGCTCCCCACCTCAGAAGTAACAAAGAAACAACCTCCCCCAACCTGGTAACTCTAATGCCTCGGTCTAGCAACTCTTTCCTGGAGAAGCGAGGTATTCCCTTCTAAGTTCAAGTGCAACCGGCTCAAGAAGAGGGGGAAGACGAGAATGGACCATGGCCAGTGTAGCCATGTATCCTTGGGAGCTCTAACCAGTGTAGCTGAGTCTCCCGGTGCAAGCTTCATGAGATGTAACATGTATAACATAAGCTTTTGCTTTATTTGACTATATACACTCCGATGGGGTTATTAAATTTTCAATCCGACCCACCAATTTTTTGGAGTTATTTTCTTTTTGCACATTTTTTTGGTGCAACTGTACAACATATCTACATGGTGCAGCATATATACAAGGAGTTTTTCCTCTCGAGCCAGTAGACTATCCCTCTTTTGAAGCTTTATTGCAACCCACAACTTCTGTCTTTAGACTTCATCACCACCAGACCAAGTTGAGACGCACTTCCTTCACTAGAAGAAGAAGAGAGGTTCCGCCTAGAAGTACTACCCTCATATGCTACCCCAAGCCAAAGGAAACTGCCTCCTTACCACCTCATCCATGGAGAGATATGTGTAAAGTGCTGGTGCAAGTCAAGCCATTGTCTCTAAGAGTCATGTTTGTGTTGTTAAGTGCACTACTTAGGCTCATTAAGATGACATATGCTCATAGCCTAGTGGACTCAAAGAATTAAGTCCCAATGGACCTAAAAAGCCTTAACCGTAAGCCCTATAAGGTTCCTCTTAGAATTAGGTGGATTAAGATCTTAATCAAGCTCCATCTCCCAATTTAATTCCAGGCTAGTTTAACTGTCAACTATAATCCAGGAAACCTATACAAATATTTACAAAGATGCTATTTACAAATGTGCACTTTACAAACATTTACACTCATGCAAAATTTTTGAAAAATGTTTGAAAACGTGGATGTATGCATGAATGCAAGTTTTGAAAAAGATTTATACAAATTTACACAAGATTTTTGCAAACTTTTGATTTTCAAAACATTTTGGAAAAATTTTGCACTATATACATAATTTTGATATGCAAATATTTACACAATCTTTACACAAAAAGTTTTTGAAATCATTTTTACAAAAATACTTTGTACAATAGCTATGTATGTGCAAGTGCAATAAAAGAATGTTTATTTACGGGAATTTTTTTTAATTTTTATGGATTTTGAGTATTTAGCCATTTTTATTTATTTACAAACTCACACAAAGTATGAGTTATGGCTAAAGTATATATGAAATATATACACACCCCCCTATACTTAGCTCGAACGATGTCCTCAGAGTGATCAAGAGTGATGAAGAAGACATAACTCGTGCTTAGTATAGGGAAGTGAATAGGAATGGCTAGATACAGAGATGAATGAAAGAATAGAATGAGGAGAACTCGGTGTTTCCCCCCTATACTTAGGATCAAGTAATCCTAAGTATAGTAAGTTGTACATGAAGGGAAATCCGAGTGAAGGATGTACAGAGTCTACCCCTCCTATACTTAGGGTGAAATATCCCTAAGTATAGGCAGCAAAACAGGGGTAGAAAGAATCAAAAGAATACCCGAAGGAACTACACCCCCCTATACTTAGGGTAAAGTACACCCTAAGTATAGCATAATCATAAGATGAAAAAAGGGATGTGGGACTAAATAATAGAGTGATATGGACAACTGGATCTATACAGGTCGGAAGAACAGTGATAATCAGGCGTGAGATGCAATAGATGTGAGTCAAGAGACCACATCTCACGCAAAGTGAATAGGGTCAACATCAGCGACCCGCGGCTCATGATCTAGATATGGCTTGAGCCGATGGCCGTTCACTCGAAAGATACTCTCAGAATACAACTCAGATATGTCAATACTCCCATTGTCGTGTACCTTTCTCACCAAATATGGTCCCTTCCATTTGCTCTGTAGCTTCCCTGGAAATAATCTAAGCCTAGCATCAAACACCCATACTCTCTGTCCTGGCTCAAACTACTTGTGGCTGATATGAGAATCATGCCACTCCTTCACTCTCTCCTTGTACTGTAGGCTGTTTGAGAAGGCGGTATCACGAAGCTCCTCCAGGGCTGCTAACTCTGCCCTCCTCTGGTCTCCTACACTATCTGGATCCAAAATAATATCTGTAACTGCCCAAAGTGACCTGTGCCTCAACTCAACTGGTAAATGGCATGGCTTGCGATATACGAGGCGAAAAGGATATGTGCCCAAAGGTGTCTTGAAATACGTCCTATATGTCCACAAGACCGAGTCCAAAAGATGTGACCAATCCTTTCGGTCAGGGCGGACGACTTTCTGCAATATAGTCTTGATCTCCCTGTTCGACACCTCGGCTAGACCATTCGTCTGTGGATGGTATGGAGTGGCAACTCGATGGTCTATGCCGAACTCGCTAGCAAGGGCCTTCACCTGGTCATTGATGAAATGAGACCCCCTATTAGATATCAATACTCGAGGTACCGCGAACCGTGTAATGATGTGCTTCCTCAAAAATCTACAGACTGTCCTGGCATCAGCGGTTCGGGCGGGGATGGCCTCAATCCAACGACTCACATAATCAATGGCCAACAAAATGTACTCAAATCCCTGACTCTTAGGGAATGGACCCATGAAATCGATGCCCCATGCATCAAAAACCTCACAGAAGTGTATGGGCTGCATCGGCATCATATCACGCTGTCCACAAGTGCCCATCCTCTGACAGTCAGTACATCTCTTCACGAACTCATCAGAGTCCTTGAAGAGAGTAGGCCACCATAGGCCGGATTGGAGCACTTTCTGTGCCGTTCTCCTCCCTGAGTGATGTCCTCCTGCCTCAAGCTTGTGGAAGTAAGTGAGGATGCTATGGTGCTCCTCCTGAGGAATGCACCTATGCCAGACACTATCCCCTCCTTCGTGGTAAAGGATGGGATCCTCCCAGTGGTAGGACTTGGCCTTCGCTAGGAAGGTCTCAAGCCTCTGCCTGGGCCAATCTTGTGGAACTTTCTTAGCAACAAGAAAGTTCACAATATTGGCATACCACGGGAGAGAGGCGATAGCAAGGATCGCCTCATCTGGGATAGTCTCACAAATAGGGTCAATCTGCTCAGAATCCTCAAGATGCTCTAATCGGGAGAGATGATCCGCCACCACATTCTTGACTCCAGGCTTATCTTTAATCTCTATGTCAAATTCCTGGAGTAGAAGGATCCATCTAGTCAGTCTGGCCTTGGCATCCTTCTTTAAAGGATATGGAATTATCCTCAAGCGCATCACGGAAGCATGATCATCGTATCGGATACGACGAAGAACTACTAGTCGCACTAGTTGTTCGGTGCAGCGGAATTTAAAAATTTTTATTCGATGAAACCACATGATCCGAGAACCATTCTCAGATCGTTTCATCTATAACCACAACAAGTATAATGCAATACCTCTTGAAGTGTGGTTGATCAAGTCTGTAAAGAAAGAGACCTCCTATCTCAAGTCCGATCGTCGGCGAGACCGCTTGCGAGCGCGGGGATGAATCGCGTTGTCCTCGCAATCCAAGAATATGATCCAAGCGTAGTTGCTCCTGATCTCGTCGCACGAGATCAAACATCTCCTTCGTGAGAGAAACTCTCCAAGAAGACGGAGAACCGAAGAACGTCGAAGCGACGGCGCGGTGGCGAAGGCAACGACGGTTCTCTCCTCTAGGGTTTGGTGGACGGCCACCAATATTGGAGGGAGAGGGGGCTGACGTGTGTAGAGAAGAAAGAGAGAGAGAGAGAGAGAGAGAGAGATAGAGAGAGAGCCTCAATATCACATGTAAAGAGAGAGCATGGTATGCCTCTCTATTTATAGGGTTTTGGGATCCATGGATCTCAATCCATGGGACATATAAAATCAACGGTTGAGATTGATTTATGTCAATCCAATGGTCAAGATTGTTGTTGGTAAAACCAACAAATTTAGGTTAAAATATATTTGACAAATCAAATATAAATTAGTCCTAAATCAAATCAACAAATAAGGAGAGAAGATACATGGAGATTCCATCTCCATATACCTTCTATGTGGACGGCCACACATTCCTTATAGGAATGATGTGCCTCCCACTTATTTCCATGGGGAGAGCAATCTCATGAATTTCATGAGATTGCATATCTCCATGGAGATATCTCTTTATTTATTTGTTGGGTTTTTATTCTTCAAAAATAATTCACAATTATATTTGAGAATATTGCAATCTTGCCATGGAAAAAATTGTGAATCATATTCACAACCCAAAACAACATATAATTTACATTGTAAATTAATTACACAATGTGTATCCAATACACATAATAATTAATCAACAATATAAATTATAATTAGCTCTCTTTAATACATTATAAATCACATTTATAATATATTATGAATAATTGGATATTTCTATCCACATTATTCTTATCCACATTAATTAAATCACATTTAATTAAATTGGATAATTTCTTCACACATCAATATGATTAAATCACATTTAATCATCATCTCTTCATTGCTTAGATCTTATGGAATTATTCTTGAACCCTTCAAGAATAATGCAATCTCTCCGCAGATACTTGGAGATAAGGACATGGCGATTGTATTGTTCCACGTATAGTGACAAGGACATTGAGATCTATCTCAAATCCAGATCGCGGGCCTCCCATAGATGCTTGATTAAATCAAGACCGTAAATCTAATCTTCTCATTGTATCTGAATCACATTCAGATCAATGTCCAACACTTGGACCAAGATCAGATCACTTCTCTACTAAGAGGAGTCACTAAAATCTAGACCCGTTTCATCACTCCCTAGGAATGGAAGCGTCATGGTTATACAATCGTTTATGATCAAATCACCCTCAGGTATTCCCAATACCTGTACTCCTGCATACTGGAAGACTCAGACTAAACCCGAAGTATTGGATCAACTTTATACTTTCTACTTCATGGTTTTATCAGTAAGTTTCTCATTCGATCATTGGGAATTGGTATCAATCATACACTTTCCAAAAGCGTATATTATACCTAGGTCTTGATCATATTGTAAAAGTATATATCATACCTACAAATTCAGTCAAGCTTCCAAAGTGAGACGACCATACGCATGGAATTTGATTCTTCCCAATATCTCATGAGTGAGCTCATGTCTTCCGGTTCAGTAACTGAACCTGTATGATCCCTTTAAGAGATTGTATTACTCATATGCCCTTATATGCACACCAGCGCGCAGATGTATAGACCTTGATTAGGTCATCAACCTATTGGTCTGCCAAATGTACATACTCAGACATATAGTAACACATCTGTCTCCGGTCAAAGGATGTGTGCATGTATCGTGACAGCATACGATCTAGGACTTTGGTTATCTTGATCTTGTTAAGTCAACTCTTTGACCTAACTAATCTGACACCTCCGAATCTCTATTCCTATGCAGAGGACCTGCATCAAGAGGTCGGTCAGATATCAGCCTAAAGAGATAAGGATTGCCATCTCCTACTCAGGCTGGAGATCATCTCTTAATAATCATTTGACGGTGCTCGATGAGTCCTCTATCTAACCCTTTAGATATTCATCCAAGCACCAGCCTCTATGATTCAATAGTTGAATCAACAACTGTATGATTATTAAGATGGCCATGGTACATAACCCTAATTGTACCAAGGGACTTATTATGCAAATTAATTATTCTTCATTTCAGTTAAGGGAATGATATGTGCAATAACATTTATTGCATAATGGCTCGCCGTGGGCTCGCATTTCTAACAATCTCCCACTAGCCCAAAGAGCCATTAATGGGCTAATCATTTAAACCCACACTCATGTGACAATCATAGGTTATTTAGAAAATATCTAGGTAAGTTGATCAGTCACTCTGTTCCCGCGAGACTACGCCAAGTCCTTTTACGGCACTTGCATATTCCCAGTAACAGTGCTCGCATCCAATGCGAATGTTGCACCTTATGCAACTAATACTCAATCTTGTTAGTTATAGTGTCCTTGACACTACATCTTAATTATCATAACCAATGTTTCCATAATCCTTATCAGAATGCCTTTATTCTTGGAGATCACTATCTCTTAAGGTATCCAAAGTTAAGACCTTTTAGATCTCTATCTATAAAGTCTTAAGCTTTGAAGATAAGACTTTGAGATCACTATCTCAAAAATCTTGTCATCTATGAAGATTTTGATATTACTGCAACCAAGTATTTTATTTCCATAGTAGGATTAGTAACAGTTTACTACTCCCACTACATGGTAACCATCTGGCTTTTGTACATATCTAGCACACACCCGGCTTCTCAAAACTGATGCCCAAGGGCAAGTAGCTCTAGCATTCACTTCCTCAACTCTTTGAGGTGCTATCCCTTTAGATAGGTCAGTACCATATCTTAAGGGATGGAAGACTTTCTTGGAATTTTCCATAAAATGGAATATGTCCAAGATGTACTTTTAATGTGGCAGTCCCAATACCCTCTTCTCTTTGCTCCTGAACAACTTCAGAACTAAGATCTAAGCGGTATCTTTGAGATCATATCTCAAGTTATGGAACAACCAGATAATAAAACACTTATTATTATCCTTATATCATTTTAAATGATCAGGATATCATCTACATTCAGCAAGATGAACACAAAGGCACTCCCGCTAAGCTTCACATGGCTCATCAAGATTCTATCTGAAATCATAACAATTACAATTCCATCAAATCTTATGGTCCAACTTCAAGAAGCTTATTTGAGTCCATAGATGGATTCCTTAGTTTGCACACCTTGCTTTCCTCAACCATGAAGCCCTGGGGCTACTTCATGTGAATATCCTTAAAGAGGTATTCATAGAGGAATGCAATATTGACTTACATCTTGAAGATGCAATAGTCAAGTTGTGTAGCTAAGGTTAGCAATATTCTGACGATTTTAAGCATGGTCACCGAAGAGCAAGTCTCATTGCAAGCAATGTCTTCTCTTCCGGTGTGTAGCTCATGGCTACGAACCGTGCTTTGAAGGTCTCTACATTCTCATCAGGTTCCCCTTTCTCTTGAAGATCCATTTACACCTCTACAGGTATTACCCATATAGGTGGATCCTCGAGGGTCCATATACAATACTTGTATATGAAGTCTACATTAGACTTTTATTGCTAACATCCATCTATCCATGCTATGATCTTCAGAAGCTTCATCACATGAAGTTCGATCATTGTCAGATTTCTCTAACACATGGAATCCATCCTCAAACTCATTTTAAGAGGTATTAGTGTTTCATCTTTAATTGTCCTTTTAATTTCCAATTTTAGGAGCCTCATTATATTCTCAAGATTGAATGAGTTCCTACACTTCATTTTCATCTTGATTCTCAAGAGTCTCAACCTCTAAGAATCGCATTCTCAGAGATAAGATATTTTAAGAATCTCAAGGTCATAAAGTAGGTATCCAATACCATCCTTTATTTTCCCAATGAAGCAGCACTCTCAAGTGCTAGATTCCATGTTGCATGGAACCTTATTAAGGATATACATTGTAGTCTCTACTACACATATATACCTGGAAACTAAGGGATACTTATGCTAAAATTCATCATTGATAAGATCATATCACACATGATCCAATTGTATCCACCTATAACTCTATTGAGTTAAGGTGTCTTAGGAGGATTGAGATAGAAATGATATTCATATCTCCATAAGGTATTCTTCGAATTTATCTAGTAGGTACTTGCTACCTAGATTAGATCAAATTCATTTTATCTTCTTTCAAACTTTGGTTCTAAACCAAAAATAATGAAATCTTTAAAACATTTCAAAGGTTTCTTAGGTGAAGAGAAGAAATCTCATATCATACATAATCATCAATAGATATCACATATCCACAATGTTTACTATGATATAGATGATCCACATACATCAATATGTATGAGATCCTGAATACCTTGGCATCTTACACCATTCCCAAAGAAGGGTGTATTGGACATTTTTTTCTTTGAAATAATATTCATAAGTATGTAAGTTTTGAAATTTTAGACATTCTAAAGTTTCATTTCTTACTAGTCTATCGATCAAATCAATAGACAAATGTCCAAGGCTTATGCTCGATCATTGTCAAATGATCTTCATCCTCCTATTGATCTTGAGGTTTAATTTCAGTATTTAGAAATGTTAATGAACCATTCATTAATTTTCTAATTTAGTGGAGTCCACTAGATTTTAGATTACTTTCTGAAATATCTTA